>JAUPFT010000004.1:19010481-19542467 GCA_036936625.1 Parnassius smintheus behrii | reverse complement strand
ATAAAAGAAAAGCTAAAGAAATATTTTCTACTATTATCTCAGAACTCAAAACAGTTTTTTCGTTCCTTGCTTTGCTCACGCTTTAAATTTAGTAACAACTGCGGCTGCTGAATATTGCAGAGAAGCTTCTCGCTTTTACATGTTGCTTCAAGAAATCTATGTTTTTTTTTTGTAAGTTTAACACGAAGCTGGAATTTTTAGAGATTCTTGGTACAAAGTCCTTAAAACTTTGGAATCAATCAAAGATGATTGTACCGAAAAGCCTGTAACGCTAAAGGAAGCGACGGGACTACTTTTGAATTTAGAAAAACTGGAAATGGCGGTAGTGATTGCTGTGTGGAATGTTTTATGGAAAGCGTAAACACAGTGAACGTTTAAATTCCAGTTTCTGCCGTAGATTTGATTACTGCTGTCAATCTTTAAAATTTAAGTATTTCAAAGTACAGGCGAATGGAATTAAGCGTGTGGAAGCAGTATACAAAAGACGGGGAAAAAAGACAACGGAAAAGGTATAAAATTTCAAACACCAGATAAAGAAATGAGAATAACTACGAAGGATATTTTCAGGGCAACATATTTCTCCTCATCATTTAAAAACTCGTATCCGACATTGAGTTATAATGTACTACGTACTAGAGAAGCTATTCCAAACAAAAATTGTGCGCTACTCTATTTCTTCGCGCATGCGCGGTAATAGTAGAGTCGCGCATGCGCGGTTTTTTGTCATCATAGATTAGTTAGGTAGAATGATCAGTATGTAATTAATAACTATCGTTTATTTAAATTACATAAATTGTAGTAAATTTATTAAAACGAGTTAAAATTTAAATAATTTGTCAATTATTTTGAATATGGTAAGAGGTAAATTAATACGATAATAAATAATATTATCACAATTGCATTTGAATTACATGTTTATATGAATATTTTAAAAGATAACTATATAAAATGAAAGATGAAAGGAATCGAAGCAAATGAAATATATTTATTTAAATCACTTATTTGTTTTCTTTTTGCTGAAAATTAATTTCAATTATTAAATTTATAAATGTTTTGGTAAAAATAAAAAATAAACTTTATTAAGTGCCTTTAAACAATATGAGTTTAGTTAATTTTTGCCGTTTAGATAAATATTCTTTATCTTGATCAGTTTTTGCTTCGTGTTTTAAACGAATATTTGTGTATTTATTTATGATAGCCCGAATCAAGTGAACCCTGTGATTGAAAGTACTTGGCTGATTAAATGAATGTTGAATTAAGGATGTAAATACCTCTTTTTCAATGAAAAATTCTAAAGTTTTAACAATAATGAAATTGAAGTTATATTTTATTCTTTGTCTTATAAGTTTTCATATCACGGTTTCCGTGGTCAAACATATTTTATACACATCGCCAGTAGAGTAGCATAAGCCACCCATATCTTTGATGGTTATCAATTTGTGGTGTGGCAGCTTTTCTGTCGTGATTAAGCTATTTACGCATTCTTCGCATTTTAATAATTTTGTTAAAATTCTGGCTATATATCCAGAAATGTATCCAACAATCAATTGGGAACTACTCGTAACATGTTCTTTATTTAGTGTCTCAGCAAATATGTTACAATTATTTTCGGCTTCAATATCAGAATTCAGTATACAGGTAGATGATAAAACTTCATATTGTTGGTCATCATGTCTATTAAGGGGTGTTGTGCTGTTAATTATGTCAGTAGAAGAACATTGTAAAATAGTGAAATTGTCCAGTGGGATACAATTACCAGTAAATGATGATCGTAGTTCCAAGTGATTTAGAGTTTTTTTGTACGCAGCCCGGAATTGCAAAACATTAGGATTATTATTGTATCCACCGTGTTTTCTTATATTTCCAAAAAATAACTCCAAATGATCTTGACTGAGTCGGTAAGTGGAAATAAATTTGACAAACTGTTTTTCTTCAACTAGATGTTTGTAAAGTGTTTTCAGAGATTCTATGCAGATAATTGCGCCAACGAACCCCGTTTTATTTGGTGACTCTACAATTTTCTTTTTTGCTATCGACAATTTTATTTGAGGTTCAAAATTTTTTCTTTTTATAACTCTTCTAGATTTTACATGAAATTTCAAGTTCAGTATATAATCCTTCACACTATTTAAAAATGAAAATATTGTAGATTTGTTACATTCATCTAATGGACGTTTAAATCCATAAAAATGGCACTTTCTCGAGTTCATTGTATCAAAAAAATTGTTCATTATAGTTATAAAATTTACAGTTGCTGACGAATCCAGAAACCGCGTTGACTTTAGTACTTCATCACAAAGAACCAGCGCTTTTGCCACACTCATGCTCATTAATTGCGTAGCTAGTTTAACTTTCATAACTTGGTTTCTAAAATGGATGTGACGCGGTGTTAGTTTGTTACCAAATCTCAGACCCTCATTTTGTTGAAGTTTATTCAGGTTTATAAGCAATTCCCATCTCACTTTTTTGCCATCTTCATCAAATAATATTCTTTTTCTCTCAAAGGTATTTCGAATTAATTTGATTACATGACATGGATCTAAAAATACACAAATTTTTTCTTGAGTTGACGGGTGCGGAAAATCAGTCTTAATGTTATTCAAATCAGTTAGTTCACAACCTAGAATTTCGGCAGTGGAGAAGTTTGCAGGGCAACCATCGAATGTAAGGCTTGCGACCGTTACTCCAACTTCATGACATTTTTGTAAACATGTTGTTATTAAATTAGCCTTGGTTTCAGCGTTTATACTGGAAGTTAAAAAGTAGCCTACAGGCAGTTTCCAATTTTCAGTTAGTGAGACTAACATAAACACCAAAGCCTGTGATGCAACTTCTTCGTCAGCTTCTTGTGGACCTGCGCCAAAATTAACAGCACCGAGATTCTGTTGATTATGAAATAATTTTTGCCTACGAATGGCCATCTCATCAAAGATCAACGTGCACACTACCGGTTGTTCTGTTACGTTACATTTGATTTTTAAAGCTTGAAATGCTTCATTGGTGAACCCTGGTTCAGCGTTGACTGATCCATACCATCAACAGAGAGTACGTGGATGTGGAAGAGCGTTACTGTAAATTTGTCTTACATATTTGTAAGCCGCTGGTGAGTAATAATGCAATGTTAAGGCAAATTTACGCAGAGTCGGTGTATATTTCAAATATTGTCCTTTCTGTTTCTTTAATTTAAAAAACTTCTTATTTAGTTCAAAAACTTTTGCTTTAGCCATTATATTAGTCTCGGCTATTCCATCCAGACAAAATTTCTTTCTCACGGATTTTATAATACCAGTTAAAGATTCACATTTCTTCTTGAAACTTCTATTTTGCCGCTGAATTTTTTTTAATTTTTTTTGTAATTTTTCCTTAACTATAGTGACGTTTTGAAGTTTTCGTTTCAAGATAATTTTCCTAGGACTATCGAAAATCGATTCTGAGTCGCTCACTGGTATCGATATAGGATCCATTGCTTGTTGATTCATTGATTCCATTGATTCATCAATATCCCTAGGCTGAAAAACATCAGAATTTATCGACTAAACAAAATTGAGAGTATTTAAGTTAGTTATTTACTTTAGTATTTTAAAATATAATTATTTATTTTAAAAAGTTTTTTTATCTCTACATTTCTATTGTTACAATAGTATATATAATAAACATTCATCACTTACATCTATACAAGGTACTGCAGACTTTTTCAGAAAATTTCTTCCTTTCTTCGTACTATATTTATCCTCTTCCCTAAAATGCAAAGAACAAATGTATGTGTGAATTGTTGGTAACCACGTCTCTTCCCTACGATTATTTTGGACGAATTTAATTATTCCAATGGTTTGGACACGTTGAACGAATGAGTGAAGACCGAATGGTGAAGAAAATATATAGAGCGAAAGTAAATATTAAAAGGTGTCGAGGTAGACCGAGACTAACTTTCGAAGACCATGTGAGCAAATTGCTCGAAGAGGGGAGGGTCAAGAGTACTCGGATACCTAGACGTGCATGTATGAAGAAGTTAATGAACCTGAAAGAAGCGAAAGAGGTATGTAAGGATCGTGACACTTGGCGATCTGTTCTCTCTGGCTACCCCGTTAGGGATTGTGCGTGACGATAAGTAAGTAAGTAAGTAAGTAAGTTTGCCTGAGCGCGCGAAGACCTATCAATAATCTGTGATCAAAACCTTACCTTTCCCCGCCTTACTATTAGTACATACATGATTGAGCTTTTATTAACTAAATCTTTGGATTGTAAAAATAATCTGGATACTAACTCATCAATCCCCTAGTTAACAATCATACCAATTACGGCAAAAAGGTGGTGTAATTAGGACGATAGTGCACAAATCATAAAGTTACAATTTTATTGACATATTCTGAACAACAATATCATATTGAATTGTAGAAGTGTGTGGGGGCGGCAAAATTTTCATTGCCTACTGGCGGCAAATGTGTGAAACGCCACTGGCTGTAATGATGACGATCGACATTAGTGAAAGTAAAAAGTAGCGATTGCAATTAATATTTAAAATCATGTAAACTTCATCAATGGTAGGCGTTGAACGGTAATTTGTATGTCATACTAACAGATGGCGCTTGTAGTACCTTATAACGCAGTATGGTTTGCTACACAAAGATTTTGAATAGATGCAGACACATCGTTCAAGTCACCCTCTAAAAACCGCCTGGGATTGGCTTTCCCAGCCGTCCCGGGGTATTTTTGGAAACGATGATCTCGTATCATCGTGTATTCTCCTATCCTATAGATTCTCTATACTGCCCTGATACGAAAGAAGGTGGCTAAGCCACAAAAGTAAGTTTCGAGAAAAATTGAAAAAAAGCGCGAAATTGGTTTTCTTGATAGATATCACCGAAAAAATTATTTCAACTATTGGAATCCATGTAAAAAAAAATTACGAATCTTATAAATATTTTTTGAATGAAATTATTGGCATACTGTTCTGTAAACTCTAAAAATGTAGTTAACGTAAGTATAGAAACATTATATTTGAATATTAATTACAAAATAAAAGGCCGTTAAGTATACCTTAACTGCTTTTTAGTATAGTATTGGCAATAATCATACGCAAAAATGCGGCTAACCTACTTTAACTTTCTTTTGATTTTTGACGCTTTGTTTAAATTATACACTTGGACTACACTTTATTGCTGTTAAGTGATATGACTTCCTTATAGTATAGTTTATCAGCAAATAATCAAATGAAATAGAAGTGCAACTAAACTAAAAGGTAGTTAAATGTACATCAATCTCACGGAACCGGAACCTTTTTTGGTTAGCATTAGCATAGGTATATTTTTGTTATGTAAGTTTGAAAAGTTGCTGAGTATAAAATAAATTGTGCTTTAGTTTAAAGAATATTAAAACTTTATTCATGCTTAGCACAAACAATTATAAGGAAAAACAAGGGATTTTTTTTATTCTCAAAGAACCTCTTTTTTATTTTAAAATGTGATTTTCTGCTCTGCTAAACTGTTTTCAATTATATTTCTCCATCTTCTGCTTAATCCAATCTGACGAATCTGATTTATTTACTGATTTTTTATCATGGAAATTGGTAGGTGGCATAAAGCTTGATATCGACTGATTGTCGTCTTCTTCGGAATCAGAACTGCTTTGCGGCGTCTCCACTGACGGTACATAGTCGATTCTTTTACCGAATCATCGGACTCAAAATCTTCCCCGCTTTATTCTTAATAATGACGCTCTTCTACGGGTACTAGAAGACGTACTGTAGATGGCAACGAGTAAGTAATTTTACAGACTTTTACTTATAGATAGACTTAGACTTCTTTGAATTTGGAGCTATTCGGCGGCATGTTTACTGAATTCAAAGCTTCACCGGAATTAAAATCCTTATAGGCTAATTCAATGTAACGATACTCTTTGGCATATTTGGAGTTATTTTGGGACATGTTCATCGGTGGCACACAGTTTTTATCTATAGCGATCAACTCTTACAAAAAAATTAAAATAAAATGAACTTATTTCAGAGTTTTGGTCCATAAAAGTGTTAGTACAAATAAGAATTTACAAATTATGTTAGTAAAACATAGTAAAAATAACACTAAAACATTAATTTAAATATTTTCCAAGCTAGTTTGTGGCACTTGGTATACACGCATATGTGTATATCCAGTGTCTCCATGTATGTATACCCAGTGTCCTTGTCTGGACAGTCTGGTTTGCTGGTTCTTCCCAGGACAGAGGTTTTTTTCGAACAAGTGGTAACGTAAAATATTGACTTTCAGTAAGAATTACTTGTAATCTATATTGAATAAAAATTATTCTATTCTACCACTAATAACCTTCAGAATGGTATTGGAGCCCCCTCACACTCTGCACATAAGAGACGTAAAACGTTGCCGTAGTACTACATCCCTGATGAACTGCAAAATCACGGCAGTCCCAACATTACTCGAAAGGCTATAGTGAACTATACAATTAAATATAACATAATCATTATACGTCACGTCATATGATATGCATAGCATATATAAATAATCACAATTATATACATCGCTTATAGATGTATATAATTTTATTTGTTTTCAGTTAGGTGAATTCATTGTGTATCTTTATTTTGGTGTTGTGAGATATCAAGTTTGAACATCCCGCTTAACTTTCGAAGTTGATAAAATTTTGTAAATTGATTCAGAATCACTTATGAGATCCATAGAGTATGATCAAGACCAAAGTGAATCAATTATTAAAGAACGGGGAGTCAGTCGTGTCCAATGTGACTGACTGATTAAGTTTAAATGGTTTATAGTCTTCTGCTGTCGCTTTTTTCGCCACGCTCACTAACTTCTTGCCTTCGTTAAATCAAGGCATCACTCAAGGTGTAAATTAAAAAATTTATAAATACTCTAGTAATGTAAGAAGGGAGAGGTAAGCTCCCTTACGTTCGGAAACGATTTAATATTAAATTAGGAAAAATATTAGTTTATGAATTTAGTGTGATCAAAATCCACTTGCACAATGTGACACAACAAAATGCACAATAAAAACTGTTGTCAGACCTTTTTGCTTGGCACCCGACCACCAGTAGTAGCAGCGCAATCTACCTCAAAATTGAATTGAACACTCCTTGGCCGTAACGTATTTTAAAATTATTTTGTGATGAATATAACGCTCTTTTTCACGTATTAGAGAGGATTTTGAATAAAATGTGCTATTATTGACTACATTTTAAGTACTAAGTAAATCAGGGTTTTAAGATATAAAAATAGCAAATTTTTATTTTTATATTAATTTAAATTTATTTAGGTCAAGTACTAAGCTGTATGTGGTATGACTGGCAATTTCAATGGAGATGCCAGTTTAAAAAAATATTCACATAAGTTCATGAACTTAAATTTAAAATGAGTAGAAAATATAATTGTAAAAATAAATATGTAACGATTTCTCATATTTACGCGAACAGTACACATTTAAATAAAAATAAATTTTACAGATTTTATCGCGTATATAAACTTTTTTATATTCCCGACGTTTCCAGCACTTTACAGAACCCATGGTCACGGGGAGACTAAGGTTTTCGACGATGATCCTATAATTAATAAAATTAAAACCCAACCCAAGCATACAACTGCAAGACTTCAAGATACTATAAGTTCATACTGCGTAGATCGGAACAAAAATTAATAATTTTAATCTGTAAGTAACCCCGGGTTACATCGGGACGCCGAAGACCTCAGTCCCGCACGTGGCCATAGTTGCTGTAAAGAGCTCTAAAGGTCGGGAATATAAAAAAGTTAATATACGCGATAAAATCCGTAAAAACTAGTTTTATTTTAAAAATAAATATAACTATTTCATTTACTTTAAATTCTATTAAATTTCTTCCTCGCAATTTAATTGAAATTTAATGGGAAAATTGAGTCTTAAAGTCCTTTTCATCAGAAAAGACACATTTTTTCGGAGAACTATTATTTATACAGTTTTCTAAATGAAAACCCAAAACAAAGAATGTAACTCTGACGCACTCGGACAAGAGCTCTGATCATACTTTTTTTAACTCTTAAAACTTGCCGATCTAAATTCTTCACGTACACGTTGATTGCTAAACTTACACTAAGACGCTTTTTAGAGTAGCACATTCACTTTGCCGCTGTTTAAATATTGTTAAAAATATAATTCAAAGGTTCATCATACACTAAAAAGCGGTGAATGCTTTTTTGGGAAGTACGTGACTTTAATATATTTTTTAAATTCTACGCTTGAAAACAGTTAAGTGTTTTTAGCCGTGTTTTAGCTTCTACAACACGTGTTTACCGCTTTTTAGCATATTATTAGGTGTAGCCTAGCATGATTGCAACTAAGGAATAAAGCAGTTATTTACGCTTAACTGCCTCTTAGCTTAGAAAATGTGTTTAACTGCATTTTTTCTTAGTTTTATAACATCAAGTATTAACTTTCAACTACGAAAATAAATCGTTAAAATCTCTTAACGACTATATAGCGTAACGGTGCATCGTAACTGATTTCTAGCGTATGACAGCAAAGAAAATTTTGCACTTAACCGCCAAAATGCTTAATTTATCTCAGGAGCTATCAATCGTAAAAATATAATTCCAATATTGGTCGATAGAGAATTTTTTGCTTAGTCTAGTGGTGCTGAAAGCTCAAAATCGCCAAAATGCACTTAGCCGCCTTTTTCCGTATCAGGGCAGTATAGGTATAGCCTCATTTACAGACGTGGGTCGTTACTAGGTATGGGTCATTGACGGATTTATAGTTAATGTATTTTAACTGTTAATCATTAATGGTCAACAGGTTTAAAAAGCTGTTAAATAATTAACAGGTTGTTGGGATGTGACATTGTTGATAAAAAATCGATTTTTAATTAATCGGTTTTTTTTAAGTATGAAAAATCGATTAATAAATAATCGGTTTTTCTTAAGTATGAAAAATCGATTAATAAATAATCCATTTTTCTTAAGAAAATAATCGATTTTATTATATAAATAGATTTTTTCCTAATTTTTCAATAAATTTCAAAATAAACGCTATATACATTATATCAATAGATTTATTCATTAAAAATAAACAACAGAAACAGTAAGTTCTTATATAATCAACACAAATTAAAGTTTTAAAACAATCAAATTTTTTTTCCACATAAATCAAATTATGTGAGAATAATCAAATTATAAAAGGTTCAAATTAGAATAAATCAACAAAATAAATTATTTAAATAAAAAAAAACTAGAAATCCGTAGGCAACGAGTTCAGAAATAACAGCTTAGGTAAGCGTTTGGATAATATTCGGCTCCTGGTCTTTGTTAATACGGCGCCAGCTTTCGAGAACAATCTCTCTGCTGGAGCCGAAGAAGCCGGTACCAATAGGTGCTTACACGCCAAATGTGTGAGTTTGGGATAAGCTCCCTCATAGCTTTTCCAGGATTCTAAAGCGTCTTCTTTTAATCCTATTAGAGGCGCAGCTATGTACAAGCTTAATTCAGATGTCTGAATGCGACTTCGACTGGTTCTCATAGTCTCCAACAACAACTTGTTGTGGGTTTCCCAAATGTCATCATTATCGACAACATCAGCGGCCGAAGTTATTGACAGTGGGCAATCCTCAGGTTCTCGGTTTTCTTCAATTGATCGTTCAATGTAGTTCATAGTTCTTGCCAAAGATGCTCCGTCATCAAGGTATAATTTTTTAAAACGAGGATCTAAAAATGTTGCAATATTAAATAAATGAACTTTTTGTATGTGCTCAAATCTTTTCTTAAGTTCATTTATTATTGAATTTTTTAATTGAATGGCCAAATCATGCGATGGATCTGTTTTTTCCAAAAACTGTTTCAAGCACATTATAATAGGAATAGCTTTACTTGCGCTAACATATTTTTCAGTGCACATCTCCTCGCTTACTTTTTCAAACGGTTTGAGAATTTTTACGACCTCTTTCAGTACAGCAATTTCACTAGCTTGAATCATAGGAGGAGCATTAGGGTAATTCAACAAAATGCCGCCCACCGTCCTACTCATAGCTATAAACCTTTCAAGCATATGCAATTGTGAATTCCACCGCGTTGAAACATCTCCTACCAGGTATTTAATCTTTCCTTCCGGTACATTTTCAGCCTTTTGAGAATTTCTCAATTGGTCTGCAGCAACTCCGCTCTGATGGAACCATTGTACAATTCTGCGAACTTTATCAATGAATATTTTTATTTCATTCACCATGACTGAATTTTGCACAACAAGGCTTAATGTGTGGGCTATGCAACGAATATGCTTTGCTCTTCCAAATGCTAATTCAATGGCTTTTACTATATTTGCACCATTATCTGTAGTGACGGCCACAATTTTTTCATCAGGAATTTTCCATTTTTCACAAATATTTTTAACGGTGGTTGATAAATATTCGGCGGTATGACTCTCTGAAAGCGGCTCACAAGCTATATTGAAAGAAACAATCTTAAAAATTTTGATAAAATGAATAGTTACTCCCAGATAGCTCTTCATTTGTAAATCCTTCCATTCGTCAATCGTTAAACATATATTGGTAACGGATTGTAACTTTTTGATTATAATAGCTTTTTTTTCCTCGTATTTTCCATCAATGATGTTCGTTATCGTTTTACGACATGGGATTTTATATAACGGTGCAAGTAATTTAATCAATTTTCCAAACCCTTCTCCTTCGACCACGCTGAAGGGAAGATTATCGCGGTATATCAGTTCTGCTATAGCGTCTGTAATCTGTTTTTTGAACCCCCTGATCCAAATTCTAATATTTTTGAGAATGATGCTTCTATGCCTTTTTTTTTGTCGTTTAGGAGTTGAAGACCCTACAGAATCTTCAATTTGAGATGCGGAAGTAGTCAGTATCATATTCACAGAGTCTTCAGAACGTGTAGATGTCGATGGCTTTGAAATCAAGTCTTCAATTGATTCTTCCTGCGAATTGTTTACCGACTTGACAGAATGATCCTACAACAAAATTAAATTGGTTAAGGATATCCTTTATCATATGGCCACTAAACTAAAAGAATATTTCGTATAATATAAGCCAATCAAAATAAAACTAAATTTTGACTTGATTAGCCACTGTTTACATCGTAAATCGATTTGTTATCTGAATCGGTAAGTATATCTTCCGATTTGTATACGCCCAACCCTAAACTACAACTGTCAAAATGAAAACTTTGACATGTCAATAATCTTAATGCTCGGGGCCTCGGGCGGGCATTATAAAATATAGTCCTGAATGGCCCTGATTTATCATTTGGTTGGTTCATAGGAACGAAAATGTTGTACTATGGCAAATAGTGTTCTTATTATAATTATTTATTAAAAAACTAATCATTGATAACTCAGTATTTGTTTAGAAAGTGGTCCAGTTTCTTTGTAATTAATAATTGTAATTAAATCCAAATTGTAGGTACTTACCTCTTTATTTTCAATACTAATGATACCAGAGTGTTTCCTTTCCATGTGCTGTTTTAAATTGGTGGTGGTTGGTAGTATTACTGCACGTTTTTAAAATTTTAGGGTAATATTTACATTTAGCATTGCCAGATTTATTGTCAACATGAAAATATTGACGCCAACTACTTGTCGTTCTTTTAGTCGTAGACATTGTTAAAAACGAGACTTTTAATAACACAATAAAAACTTTTTGTCACGAAAACCTTTTGAATTGTCGTTTGTTTGAAAAATGAAGTTTCAGCAACGAATAATGAATGACATATCAACCGAAACTCGGTAAAATAGTACAGTTCATCGACTAACTCCATCTAGTGAATGTTTGATTAAATAAATCATCTAAACTGTTTTAAATGCACAGAAGGAATGCCATCATAGATGCACAGATGGCGTTAATGTAACATTATGGAGCTATGATAGTATTCTTTGGCAGTTCGCGATCTGGGCTCCAACCTCCAAGCCAGAAGACCAAACGTAATGTCGGGGTGCATTTATTGCATGATTATAAAAAATCGATTATTAATCGATTATTAATTTAAAAAAAATCACGTATTAAAATCGATTTTTACTTTAAAACAATCGATTTTTAATCGATTATTTTCATAATCGATTATTTTTTCACATTCCTCAGGTTGTAAAACTTCATTTGTTAGCAGTTCTATTCAATCGTCAATTTAATATTTCAACGCTTTCGATCAATAACAGTTAACAATTTTGTGACAAATTAAGTTTAAGTTGATGATTATTGATTTAATAAGAATTTAGATTACTTTTATTTTTATTCAACTGGAATGACCTTTCCTTCATACTTTTTCGAGGCTTAGGACTAGCTGTGTAAAAATAGTACCCAGGCGTACTTAAAAGATCATCTGATCTGATTGTATTTACATTAATCATAATTTTTTTGTTTTTTTTTTCCTTTGTTCTATTTACAATTACCTACATATTAAATTTCATAGCCTGCAAAACGGTCTTCATCTAAGTTAACATTTAAAAATAGCAGTTTCTCTATTTTGCTAGTTGTTAGTCTAGTTCTCCTTTGATTGACAATCAGCCCCGATTTGGAGAACATTCTTTCACACGGCACTGATGTTGCGACTATGTTACATTTTTCTATGTAAATTTTGGCCAAGTTTGGATAAATAAAATTGTGTGTTCTCCACCATTCCAAAGAATTGTTCCAGTCACCAGAAGTATTTGTCCTTGGTAATAAGTCATCAGCCAAATAGGTGTCCACTTCTTTTATGGCTTTTGATAATGGAGTGCCTGTGATAGAAGGTGCCCCTATTATTTGATCAAAAATATCCCACGGACTGCATTTGTTCCTAGTTCTTGTCGACTCACTTTGATTAGATGTTTGGGCCAGTGTGGCAGCACCATTTTTGGATATTGGCCACGAGTATATAGGTTCACGAGGATAATATTAGGGAACACATTAAGAGCCTCTTCCATTTTAGAGGGAGTATCTTGTCATTCCCATTTTTTTTTAAAACATGGGAGTGTGTTGCGGGCCTATGTTCAGCAGAACCTTTAAAAGTATGCACGAATGGGGGCCGGCTCGATCGGGGAAGGACGGGCTTCCACAAGCGCAACCTCATGAACACAGCGGGACACTGAAGGCTGCGACACATAAGTGTTGATATTTTTGCCGCATATTCTTTGGTAAAAACCACTAGCAAGGAACGACAGTGCACATAATACCTGAAAAATATACCAATAATTACATGAAACATCTGTTTTTGTAAGCTAATAGTATTATAGGGTCTCTCATTTAGATTGGTATGGTGGAGACCACTTGACTTCAGTGACGTCATAACTGCAGCCGCTTATCTAAGTTATGCAAAGTACTTTTTACTTTCATGGCAGCCACTTATACACTTATACACAGTTATGCTTAAAGAAGTTCGATTTTTCTATAAAGTCTGTGTTTATTAAATACTCTAAATTCACGAAAGTTTTGACTATTGACGTGGTGGCGGACGCATAAATATAGTATATACCCAGTTTCGTATCAAATTTTTAAAAATTGATATCATATTACGGTCACTTTAGTTTCCAGTGAACGTGTTTTATCGAAAGCTAAGTACATAATAAATGATGGAATGACAAGACTAATCACAGCTAAAGTAGCACAAATAATATTTCTGAACATTAATAAAATATAACTAATAATCATGTCTACATAGAATTATTACGTACATGTCTACATAATAAAGGAATAAAATAAAAAAATATTAAAGGAAAAAATATAAAACATTTATATTAAATGTAAGTACTAAATACATAATAATCACTGTAAGTAATAAACAATTTATTGTAAATCATAACATAATATAATGTAAATATTGAATTAATAAACCTTTAAAAAGCCTAACTTAATAATATTTTAATACTAAAGAATCCTGTAGCTATTAAAGTGAAGAAGCAATAAAATTAACACAACCGGTTAAAAGTATAAATTTACTACAACAGTAAGTAATATATTTAACTGTTAATTTAAATGTTAATGCGTTGAGGGCGTTGACGTAAATTGACGGCTAATACTATCAACCTATTTTTTTCATTAATGATTAACAGTTAACACATTGACGAATGAAAAGCTGTTAAAAGAAACAGTTTATTGATTCAACGCCCACCTCTAGTCGTTACGTCATTTTCAAGAAACGTAACGAAACCAGTGACTTGATCGACGTCACCTGTTTCAAAACTTCTTTCTACTGTGATTATTTGCATAAATATCACCACCACCTATACAGTTACACACGAAACGAAAATAAATTTAATCACAATCTGTGTTTGTAGCTATACAGTAACTGTACACTGTTAAATCAATAAATTAACTTCCCTTCGTACTTTATTCAGGTTTAGGACTGACTGCATTAAATGTATTTATGATTGATTTGCGTTTACTATTACAATAAGATTTTCATAAAATTATTAATGCAGGCATATTTACAAGTCAATTTGATTGTAAATACAGTGATTGTTGATATTTACAGTTTATTTACACTTTTTCAACGTTTTCACTTTCATTTGTTTTTGCACTTTTATTTACACTACAATTAATTTATTTGTTTGTTTGGTTATTTACACACAGTTTTTAAGTTTTATAATATTATAAACATTTAAATTTTTAAATTTTTTATACACATTTTTTAGTTTTATTTTAATTTTATGAATAATCGAGTTCATGACTCCGTCAAAAATGTTTTAAAAATTATTTTAGTTAAATTCAATGTGACTCGCTTCCCGGAATCACAAACCGTTAAATATCTACAAACAGAGATTACTCAATTTTATTGTTTATGTCTATAGTCTTACGTATGAAAATTAAACATACGATAAAACTGTTACTTACGATGGTTTGTTTATTGTTGTATGCCACATGTGCGCTTTGCGCTCGAGCGACCGACAGTCGATTCCCGCAATAATCACGGTTAACAGTAATCATAATCACGCATTTACAAAAATCACTACTTGTAACATGACTCGAAACTAGTGATTCGGTTACATGCCGCGTAGCCAGTTACTGTATCTAGTGACGTGAAATAACGCCCACGTCTACTCATTTACATTCAGCCACTACCATTGCTCCTCGCGCTGCCGGCAATACTTCGCTAAACACTGCCGTAGCAGTAGACGCATTGCTGTAGCGTCCATGGCACACCTATTCCGGTAGTTGTTGGAAGCACTACGCTAAAAGTTGTCGCGTATGTTTGCCTAGGACATATAGTCCAACTACTTTAGGTAAAGCCTACTTCGACCGAGAGGTCAATCGATAGATTCAACTCGGTTGGGCAGACATCGGAAGATTACAAAACATCTCGTCAGGTATACCTCAAAATTTGAAAACAAGATTGAACACCCATCGCGTGTTTCCAGTGATGACTTATGGATCTGAGGTGTGTTCCTACACCGCTGGCCGCATGAGGGAGCTCAAGGCGGCTCGGCGAGCTATGGAGAGGGAGGTATATGCAGTAGAACCATAGTTACCGACATAGCCAAACGGATAAGTCGAAGAGCCGACAATGGATGGGGAAAAAAGTTCGCGAGTGGCAATCTCGTACCGGTAGGCGAAGTGTAGGGCGGGCCCTCACTTGATGATGTCGGTTAATGACGACCTGGTAAGACATCCAGGAAGTCGATAGACCGTCCTTTGTGGCATTCCTTGGGGAAGGACTATGTTCAACAGCGGACCTGTGAAGGGTTGTAATCAGTGGTGGATTTACCAGCAGGCTCATTAGGCTGGAGTCTAGGGCGGCAAATTCGAGACAATTTTTTATTTTAATGGCTTACAGAAATTAAAAAAATTTAAATTATAAAAGAAAAGCTAAAGAAATATTTTCTACTATTATCTCAGAACTCAAAACAGTTTTTTCGTTCCTTGCTTTGCTCACGCTTTAAATTTAGTAACAACTGCGGCTGCTGAATATTGCAGAGAAGCTTCTCGCTTTTACATGTTGCTTCAAGAAATCTATGTTTTTTTTTTTGTAAGTTTAACACGAAGCTGGAATTTTTAGAGATTCTTGGTACAAAGTCCTTAAAACTTTGGAATCAATCAAAGATGATTGTACCGAAAAGCCTGTAACGCTAAAGGAAGCGACGGGACTACTTTTGAATTTAGAAAAACTGGAAATGGCGGTAGTGATTGCTGTGTGGAATGTTTTATGGAAAGCGTAAACACAGTGAACGTTTAAATTCCAGTTTCTGCCGTAGATTTGATTACTGCTGTCAATCTTTAAAATTTAAGTATTTCAAAGTACAGGCGAATGGAATTAAGCGTGTGGAAGCAGTATACAAAAGACGGGGAAAAAAGACAACGGAAAAGGTATAAAATTTCAAACACCAGATAAAGAAATGAGAATAACTACGAAGGATATTTTCAGGGCAACATATTTCTCCTCATCATTTAAAAACTCGTATCCGACATTGAGTTATAATGTACTACGTACTAGAGAAGCTATTCCAAACAAAAATTGTGCGCTACTCTATTTCTTCGCGCATGCGCGGTAATAGTAGAGTCGCGCATGCGCGGTTTTTTGTCATCATAGATTAGTTAGGTAGAATGATCAGTATGTAATTAATAACTATCGTTTATTTAAATTACATAAATTGTAGTAAATTTATTAAAACGAGTTAAAATTTAAATAATTTGTCAATTATTTTGAATATGGTAAGAGGTAAATTAATACGATAATAAATAATATTATCACAATTGCATTTGAATTACATGTTTATATGAATATTTTAAAAGATAACTATATAAAATGAAAGATGAAAGGAATCGAAGCAAATGAAATATATTTATTTAAATCACTTATTTGTTTTCTTTTTGCTGAAAATTAATTTCAATTATTAAATTTATAAATGTTTTGGTAAAAATAAAAAATAAACTTTATTAAGTGCCTTTAAACAATATGAGTTTAGTTAATTTTTGCCGTTTAGATAAATATTCTTTATCTTGATCAGTTTTTGCTTCGTGTTTTAAACGAATATTTGTGTATTTATTTATGATAGCCCGAATCAAGTGAACCCTGTGATTGAAAGTACTTGGCTGATTAAATGAATGTTGAATTAAGGATGTAAATACCTCTTTTTCAATGAAAAATTCTAAAGTTTTAACAATAATGAAATTGAAGTTATATTTTATTCTTTGTCTTATAAGTTTTCATATCACGGTTTCCGTGGTCAAACATATTTTATACACATCGCCAGTAGAGTAGCATAAGCCACCCATATCTTTGATGGTTATCAATTTGTGGTGTGGCAGCTTTTCTGTCGTGATTAAGCTATTTACGCATTCTTCGCATTTTAATAATTTTGTTAAAATTCTGGCTATATATCCAGAAATGTATCCAACAATCAATTGGGAACTACTCGTAACATGTTCTTTATTTAGTGTCTCAGCAAATATGTTACAATTATTTTCGGCTTCAATATCAGAATTCAGTATACAGGTAGATGATAAAACTTCATATTGTTGGTCATCATGTCTATTAAGGGGTGTTGTGCTGTTAATTATGTCAGTAGAAGAACATTGTAAAATAGTGAAATTGTCCAGTGGGATACAATTACCAGTAAATGATGATCGTAGTTCCAAGTGATTTAGAGTTTTTTTGTACGCAGCCCGGAATTGCAAAACATTAGGATTATTATTGTATCCACCGTGTTTTCTTATATTTCCAAAAAATAACTCCAAATGATCTTGACTGAGTCGGTAAGTGGAAATAAATTTGACAAACTGTTTTTCTTCAACTAGATGTTTGTAAAGTGTTTTCAGAGATTCTATGCAGATAATTGCGCCAACGAACCCCGTTTTATTTGGTGACTCTACAATTTTCTTTTTTGCTATCGACAATTTTATTTGAGGTTCAAAATTTTTTCTTTTTATAACTCTTCTAGATTTTACATGAAATTTCAAGTTCAGTATATAATCCTTCACACTATTTAAAAATGAAAATATTGTAGATTTGTTACATTCATCTAATGGACGTTTAAATCCATAAAAATGGCACTTTCTCGAGTTCATTGTATCAAAAAAATTGTTCATTATAGTTATAAAATTTACAGTTGCTGACGAATCCAGAAACCGCGTTGACTTTAATACTTCATCACAAAGAACCAGCGCTTTTGCCACACTCATGCTCATTAATTGCGTAGCTAGTTTAACTTTCATAACTTGGTTTCTAAAATGGATGTGACGCGGTGTTAGTTTGTTACCAAATCTCAGACCCTCATTTTGTTGAAGTTTATTCAGGTTTATAAGCAATTCCCATCTCACTTTTTTGCCATCTTCATCAAATAATATTCTTTTTCTCTCAAAGGTATTTCGAATTAATTTGATTACATGACATGGATCTAAAAATACACAAATTTTTTCTTGAGTTGACGGGTGCGGAAAATCAGTCTTAATGTTATTCAAATCAGTTAGTTCACAACCTAGAATTTCGGCAGTGGAGAAGTTTGCAGGGCAACCATCGAATGTAAGGCTTGCGACCGTTACTCCAACTTCATGACATTTTTGTAAACATGTTGTTATTAAATTAGCCTTGGTTTCAGCGTTTATACTGGAAGTTAAAAAGTAGCCTACAGGCAGTTTCCAATTTTCAGTTAGTGAGACTAACATAAACACCAAAGCCTGTGATGCAACTTCTTCGTCAGCTTCTTGTGGACCTGCGCCAAAATTAACAGCACCGAGATTCTGTTGATTATGAAATAATTTTTGCCTACGAATGGCCATCTCATCAAAGATCAACGTGCACACTACCGGTTGTTCTGTTACGTTACATTTGATTTTTAAAGCTTGAAATGCTTCATTGGTGAACCCTGGTTCAGCGTTGACTGATCCATACCATCAACAGAGAGTACGTGGATGTGGAAGAGCGTTACTGTAAATTTGTCTTACATATTTGTAAGCCGCTGGTGAGTAATAATGCAATGTTAAGGCAAATTTACGCAGAGTCGGTGTATATTTCAAATATTGTCCTTTCTGTTTCTTTAATTTAAAAAACTTCTTATTTAGTTCAAAAACTTTTGCTTTAGCCATTATATTAGTCTCGGCTATTCCATCCAGACAAAATTTCTTTCTCACGGATTTTATAATACCAGTTAAAGATTCACATTTCTTCTTGAAACTTCTATTTTGCCGCTGAATTTTTTTTAATTTTTTTTGTAATTTTTCCTTAACTATAGTGACGTTTTGAAGTTTTCGTTTCAAGATAATTTTCCTAGGACTATCGAAAATCGATTCTGAGTCGCTCACTGGTATCGATATAGGATCCATTGCTTGTTGATTCATTGATTCCATTGATTCATCAATATCCCTAGGCTGAAAAACATCAGAATTTATCGACTAAACAAAATTGAGAGTATTTAAGTTAGTTATTTACTTTAGTATTTTAAAATATAATTATTTATTTTAAAAAGTTTTTTTATCTCTACATTTCTATTGTTACAATAGTATATATAATAAACATTCATCACTTACATCTATACAAGGTACTGCAGACTTTTTCAGAAAATTTCTTCCTTTCTTCGTACTATATTTATCCTCTTCCCTAAAATGCAAAGAACAAATGTATGTGTGAATTGTTGGTAACCACGTCTCTTCCCTACGATTATTTTGGACGAATTTAATTATTCCAATGGTTTGGACACGTTGAACGAATGAGTGAAGACCGAATGGTGAAGAAAATATATAGAGCGAAAGTAAATATTAAAAGGTGTCGAGGTAGACCGAGACTAACTTTCGAAGACCATGTGAGCAAATTGCTCGAAGAGGGGAGGGTCAAGAGTACTCGGATACCTAGACGTGCATGTATGAAGAAGTTAATGAACCTGAAAGAAGCGAAAGAGGTATGTAAGGATCGTGACACTTGGCGATCTGTTCTCTCTGGCTACCCCGTTAGGGATTGTGCGTGACGATAAGTAAGTAAGTAAGTAAGTAAGTTTGCCTGAGCGCGCGAAGACCTATCAATAATCTGTGATCAAAACCTTACCTTTCCCCGCCTTACTATTAGTACATACATGATTGAGCTTTTATTAACTAAATCTTTGGATTGTAAAAATAATCTGGATACTAACTCATCAATCCCCTAGTTAACAATCATACCAATTACGGCAAAAAGGTGGTGTAATTAGGACGATAGTGCACAAATCATAAAGTTACAATTTTATTGACATATTCTGAACAACAATATCATATTGAATTGTAGAAGTGTGTGGGGGCGGCAAAATTTTCATTGCCTACTGGCGGCAAATGTGTGAAACGCCACTGGCTGTAATGATGACGATCGACATTAGTGAAAGTAAAAAGTAGCGATTGCAATTAATATTTAAAATCATGTAAACTTCATCAATGGTAGGCGTTGAACGGTAATTTGTATGTCATACTAACAGATGGCGCTTGTAGTACCTTATAACGCAGTATGGTTTGCTACACAAAGATTTTGAATAGATGCAGACACATCGTTCAAGTCACCCTCTAAAAACCGCCTGGGATTGGCTTTCCCAGCCGTCCCGGGGTATTTTTGGAAACGATGATCTCGTATCATCGTGTATTCTCCTATCCTATAGATTCTCTATACTGCCCTGATACGAAAGAAGGTGGCTAAGCCACAAAAGTAAGTTTCGAGAAAAATTGAAAAAAAGCGCGAAATTGGTTTTCTTGATAGATATCACCGAAAAAATTATTTCAACTATTGGAATCCATGTAAAAAAAAATTACGAATCTTATAAATATTTTTTGAATGAAATTATTGGCATACTGTTCTGTAAACTCTAAAAATGTAGTTAACGTAAGTATAGAAACATTATATTTGAATATTAATTACAAAATAAAAGGCCGTTAAGTATACCTTAACTGCTTTTTAGTATAGTATTGGCAATAATCATACGCAAAAATGCGGCTAACCTACTTTAACTTTCTTTTGATTTTTGACGCTTTGTTTAAATTATACACTTGGACTACACTTTATTGCTGTTAAGTGATATGACTTCCTTATAGTATAGTTTATCAGCAAATAATCAAATGAAATAGAAGTGCAACTAAACTAAAAGGTAGTTAAATGTACATCAATCTCACGGAACCGGAACCTTTTTTGGTTAGCATTAGCATAGGTATATTTTTGTTATGTAAGTTTGAAAAGTTGCTGAGTATAAAATAAATTGTGCTTTAGTTTAAAGAATATTAAAACTTTATTCATGCTTAGCACAAACAATTATAAGGAAAAACAAGGGATTTTTTTTATTCTCAAAGAACCTCTTTTTTATTTTAAAATGTGATTTTCTGCTCTGCTAAACTGTTTTCAATTATATTTCTCCATCTTCTGCTTAATCCAATCTGACGAATCTGATTTATTTACTGATTTTTTATCATGGAAATTGGTAGGTGGCATAAAGCTTGATATCGACTGATTGTCGTCTTCTTCGGAATCAGAACTGCTTTGCGGCGTCTCCACTGACGGTACATAGTCGATTCTTTTACCGAATCATCGGACTCAAAATCTTCCCCGCTTTATTCTTAATAATGACGCTCTTCTACGGGTACTAGAAGACGTACTGTAGATGGCAACGAGTAAGTAATTTTACAGACTTTTACTTATAGATAGACTTAGACTTCTTTGAATTTGGAGCTATTCGGCGGCATGTTTACTGAATTCAAAGCTTCACCGGAATTAAAATCCTTATAGGCTAATTCAATGTAACGATACTCTTTGGCATATTTGGAGTTATTTTGGGACATGTTCATCGGTGGCACACAGTTTTTATCTATAGCGATCAACTCTTACAAAAAAATTAAAATAAAATGAACTTATTTCAGAGTTTTGGTCCATAAAAGTGTTAGTACAAATAAGAATTTACAAATTATGTTAGTAAAACATAGTAAAAATAACACTAAAACATTAATTTAAATATTTTCCAAGCTAGTTTGTGGCACTTGGTATACACGCATATGTGTATATCCAGTGTCTCCATGTATGTATACCCAGTGTCCTTGTCTGGACAGTCTGGTTTGCTGGTTCTTCCCAGGACAGAGGTTTTTTTCGAACAAGTGGTAACGTAAAATATTGACTTTCAGTAAGAATTACTTGTAATCTATATTGAATAAAAATTATTCTATTCTACCACTAATAACCTTCAGAATGGTATTGGAGCCCCCTCACACTCTGCACATAAGAGACGTAAAACGTTGCCGTAGTACTACATCCCTGATGAACTGCAAAATCACGGCAGTCCCAACATTACTCGAAAGGCTATAGTGAACTATACAATTAAATATAACATAATCATTATACGTCACGTCATATGATATGCATAGCATATATAAATAATCACAATTATATACATCGCTTATAGATGTATATAATTTTATTTGTTTTCAGTTAGGTGAATTCATTGTGTATCTTTATTTTGGTGTTGTGAGATATCAAGTTTGAACATCCCGCTTAACTTTCGAAGTTGATAAAATTTTGTAAATTGATTCAGAATCACTTATGAGATCCATAGAGTATGATCAAGACCAAAGTGAATCAATTATTAAAGAACGGGGAGTCAGTCGTGTCCAATGTGACTGACTGATTAAGTTTAAATGGTTTATAGTCTTCTGCTGTCGCTTTTTTCGCCACGCTCACTAACTTCTTGCCTTCGTTAAATCAAGGCATCACTCAAGGTGTAAATTAAAAAATTTATAAATACTCTAGTAATGTAAGAAGGGAGAGGTAAGCTCCCTTACGTTCGGAAACGATTTAATATTAAATTAGGAAAAATATTAGTTTATGAATTTAGTGTGATCAAAATCCACTTGCACAATGTGACACAACAAAATGCACAATAAAAACTGTTGTCAGACCTTTTTGCTTGGCACCCGACCACCAGTAGTAGCAGCGCAATCTACCTCAAAATTGAATTGAACACTCCTTGGCCGTAACGTATTTTAAAATTATTTTGTGATGAATATAACGCTCTTTTTCACGTATTAGAGAGGATTTTGAATAAAATGTGCTATTATTGACTACATTTTAAGTACTAAGTAAATCAGGGTTTTAAGATATAAAAATAGCAAATTTTTATTTTTATATTAATTTAAATTTATTTAGGTCAAGTACTAAGCTGTATGTGGTATGACTGGCAATTTCAATGGAGATGCCAGTTTAAAAAAATATTCACATAAGTTCATGAACTTAAATTTAAAATGAGTAGAAAATATAATTGTAAAAATAAATATGTAACGATTTCTCATATTTACGCGAACAGTACACATTTAAATAAAAATAAATTTTACAGATTTTATCGCGTATATAAACTTTTTTATAATCCCGACGTTTCCAGCACTTTACAGAACCCATGGTCACGGGGAGACTAAGGTTTTCGACGATGATCCTATAATTAATAAAATTAAAACCCAACCCAAGCATACAACTGCAAGACTTCAAGATACTATAAGTTCATACTGCGTAGATCGGAACAAAAATTAATAATTTTAATCTGTAAGTAACCCCGGGTTACATCGGGACGCCGAAGACCTCAGTCCCGCACGTGGCCATAGTTGCTGTAAAGAGCTCTAAAGGTCGGGAATATAAAAAAGTTAATATACGCGATAAAATCCGTAAAAACTAGTTTTATTTTAAAAATAAATATAACTATTTCATTTACTTTAAATTCTATTAAATTTCTTCCTCGCAATTTAATTGAAATTTAATGGGAAAATTGAGTCTTAAAGTCCTTTTCATCAGAAAAGACACATTTTTTCGGAGAACTATTATTTATACAGTTTTCTAAATGAAAACCCAAAACAAAGAATGTAACTCTGACGCACTCGGACAAGAGCTCTGATCATACTTTTTTTAACTCTTAAAACTTGCCGATCTAAATTCTTCACGTACACGTTGATTGCTAAACTTACACTAAGACGCTTTTTAGAGTAGCACATTCACTTTGCCGCTGTTTAAATATTGTTAAAAATATAATTCAAAGGTTCATCATACACTAAAAAGCGGTGAATGCTTTTTTGGGAAGTACGTGACTTTAATATATTTTTTAAATTCTACGCTTGAAAACAGTTAAGTGTTTTTAGCCGTGTTTTAGCTTCTACAACACGTGTTTACCGCTTTTTAGCATATTATTAGGTGTAGCCTAGCATGATTGCAACTAAGGAATAAAGCAGTTATTTACGCTTAACTGCCTCTTAGCTTAGAAAATGTGTTTAACTGCATTTTTTCTTAGTTTTATAACATCAAGTATTAACTTTCAACTACGAAAATAAATCGTTAAAATCTCTTAACGACTATATAGCGTAACGGTGCATCGTAACTGATTTCTAGCGTATGACAGCAAAGAAAATTTTGCACTTAACCGCCAAAATGCTTAATTTATCTCAGGAGCTATCAATCGTAAAAATATAATTCCAATATTGGTCGATAGAGAATTTTTTGCTTAGTCTAGTGGTGCTGAAAGCTCAAAATCGCCAAAATGCACTTAGCCGCCTTTTTCCGTATCAGGGCAGTATAGGTATAGCCTCATTTACAGACGTGGGTCGTTACTAGGTATGGGTCATTGACGGATTTATAGTTAATGTATTTTAACTGTTAATCATTAATGGTCAACAGGTTTAAAAAGCTGTTAAATAATTAACAGGTTGTTGGGATGTGACATTGTTGATAAAAAATCGATTTTTAATTAATCGGTTTTTTTTAAGTATGAAAAATCGATTAATAAATAATCGGTTTTTCTTAAGTATGAAAAATCGATTAATAAATAATCCATTTTTCTTAAGAAAATAATCGATTTTATTATATAAATAGATTTTTTCCTAATTTTTCAATAAATTTCAAAATAAACGCTATATACATTATATCAATAGATTTATTCATTAAAAATAAACAACAGAAACAGTAAGTTCTTATATAATCAACACAAATTAAAGTTTTAAAACAATCAAATTTTTTTTCCACATAAATCAAATTATGTGAGAATAATCAAATTATAAAAGGTTCAAATTAGAATAAATCAACAAAATAAATTATTTAAATAAAAAAAAACTAGAAATCCGTAGGCAACGAGTTCAGAAATAACAGCTTAGGTAAGCGTTTGGATAATATTCGGCTCCTGGTCTTTGTTAATACGGCGCCAGCTTTCGAGAACAATCTCTCTGCTGGAGCCGAAGAAGCCGGTACCAATAGGTGCTTACACGCCAAATGTGTGAGTTTGGGATAAGCTCCCTCATAGCTTTTCCAGGATTCTAAAGCGTCTTCTTTTAATCCTATTAGAGGCGCAGCTATGTACAAGCTTAATTCAGATGTCTGAATGCGACTTCGACTGGTTCTCATAGTCTCCAACAACAACTTGTTGTGGGTTTCCCAAATGTCATCATTATCGACAACATCAGCGGCCGAAGTTATTGACAGTGGGCAATCCTCAGGTTCTCGGTTTTCTTCAATTGATCGTTCAATGTAGTTCATAGTTCTTGCCAAAGATGCTCCGTCATCAAGGTATAATTTTTTAAAACGAGGATCTAAAAATGTTGCAATATTAAATAAATGAACTTTTTGTATGTGCTCAAATCTTTTCTTAAGTTCATTTATTATTGAATTTTTTAATTGAATGGCCAAATCATGCGATGGATCTGTTTTTTCCAAAAACTGTTTCAAGCACATTATAATAGGAATAGCTTTACTTGCGCTAACATATTTTTCAGTGCACATCTCCTCGCTTACTTTTTCAAACGGTTTGAGAATTTTTACGACCTCTTTCAGTACAGCAATTTCACTAGCTTGAATCATAGGAGGAGCATTAGGGTAATTCAACAAAATGCCGCCCACCGTCCTACTCATAGCTATAAACCTTTCAAGCATATGCAATTGTGAATTCCACCGCGTTGAAACATCTCCTACCAGGTATTTAATCTTTCCTTCCGGTACATTTTCAGCCTTTTGAGAATTTCTCAATTGGTCTGCAGCAACTCCGCTCTGATGGAACCATTGTACAATTCTGCGAACTTTATCAATGAATATTTTTATTTCATTCACCATGACTGAATTTTGCACAACAAGGCTTAATGTGTGGGCTATGCAACGAATATGCTTTGCTCTTCCAAATGCTAATTCAATGGCTTTTACTATATTTGCACCATTATCTGTAGTGACGGCCACAATTTTTTCATCAGGAATTTTCCATTTTTCACAAATATTTTTAACGGTGGTTGATAAATATTCGGCGGTATGACTCTCTGAAAGCGGCTCACAAGCTATATTGAAAGAAACAATCTTAAAAATTTTGATAAAATGAATAGTTACTCCCAGATAGCTCTTCATTTGTAAATCCTTCCATTCGTCAATCGTTAAACATATATTGGTAACGGATTGTAACTTTTTGATTATAATAGCTTTTTTTTTCCTCGTATTTTCCATCAATGATGTTCGTTATCGTTTTACGACATGGGATTTTATATAACGGTGCAAGTAATTTAATCAATTTTCCAAACCCTTCTCCTTCGACCACGCTGAAGGGAAGATTATCGCGGTATATCAGTTCTGCTATAGCGTCTGTAATCTGTTTTTTGAACCCCCTGATCCAAATTCTAATATTTTTGAGAATGATGCTTCTATGCCTTTTTTTTTGTCGTTTAGGAGTTGAAGACCCTACAGAATCTTCAATTTGAGATGCGGAAGTAGTCAGTATCATATTCACAGAGTCTTCAGAACGTGTAGATGTCGATGGCTTTGAAATCAAGTCTTCAATTGATTCTTCCTGCGAATTGTTTACCGACTTGACAGAATGATCCTACAACAAAATTAAATTGGTTAAGGATATCCTTTATCATATGGCCACTAAACTAAAAGAATATTTCGTATAATATAAGCCAATCAAAATAAAACTAAATTTTGACTTGATTAGCCACTGTTTACATCGTAAATCGATTTGTTATCTGAATCGGTAAGTATATCTTCCGATTTGTATACGCCCAACCCTAAACTACAACTGTCAAAATGAAAACTTTGACATGTCAATAATCTTAATGCTCGGGGCCTCGGGCGGGCATTATAAAATATAGTCCTGAATGGCCCTGATTTATCATTTGGTTGGTTCATAGGAACGAAAATGTTGTACTATGGCAAATAGTGTTCTTATTATAATTATTTATTAAAAAACTAATCATTGATAACTCAGTATTTGTTTAGAAAGTGGTCCAGTTTCTTTGTAATTAATAATTGTAATTAAATCCAAATTGTAGGTACTTACCTCTTTATTTTCAATACTAATGATACCAGAGTGTTTCCTTTCCATGTGCTGTTTTAAATTGGTGGTGGTTGGTAGTATTACTGCACGTTTTTAAAATTTTAGGGTAATATTTACATTTAGCATTGCCAGATTTATTGTCAACATGAAAATATTGACGCCAACTACTTGTCGTTCTTTTAGTCGTAGACATTGTTAAAAACGAGACTTTTAATAACACAATAAAAACTTTTTGTCACGAAAACCTTTTGAATTGTCGTTTGTTTGAAAAATGAAGTTTCAGCAACGAATAATGAATGACATATCAACCGAAACTCGGTAAAATAGTACAGTTCATCGACTAACTCCATCTAGTGAATGTTTGATTAAATAAATCATCTAAACTGTTTTAAATGCACAGAAGGAATGCCATCATAGATGCACAGATGGCGTTAATGTAACATTATGGAGCTATGATAGTATTCTTTGGCAGTTCGCGATCTGGGCTCCAACCTCCAAGCCAGAAGACCAAACGTAATGTCGGGGTGCATTTATTGCATGATTATAAAAAATCGATTATTAATCGATTATTAATTTAAAAAAAATCACGTATTAAAATCGATTTTTACTTTAAAACAATCGATTTTTAATCGATTATTTTCATAATCGATTATTTTTTCACATTCCTCAGGTTGTAAAACTTCATTTGTTAGCAGTTCTATTCAATCGTCAATTTAATATTTCAACGCTTTCGATCAATAACAGTTAACAATTTTGTGACAAATTAAGTTTAAGTTGATGATTATTGATTTAATAAGAATTTAGATTACTTTTATTTTTATTCAACTGGAATGACCTTTCCTTCATACTTTTTCGAGGCTTAGGACTAGCTGTGTAAAAATAGTACCCAGGCGTACTTAAAAGATCATCTGATCTGATTGTATTTACATTAATCATAATTTTTTTGTTTTTTTTTTCCTTTGTTCTATTTACAATTACCTACATATTAAATTTCATAGCCTGCAAAACGGTCTTCATCTAAGTTAACATTTAAAAATAGCAGTTTCTCTATTTTGCTAGTTGTTAGTCTAGTTCTCCTTTGATTGACAATCAGCCCCGATTTGGAGAACATTCTTTCACACGGCACTGATGTTGCGACTATGTTACATTTTTCTATGTAAATTTTGGCCAAGTTTGGATAAATAAAATTGTGTGTTCTCCACCATTCCAAAGAATTGTTCCAGTCACCAGAAGTATTTGTCCTTGGTAATAAGTCATCAGCCAAATAGGTGTCCACTTCTTTTATGGCTTTTGATAATGGAGTGCCTGTGATAGAAGGTGCCCCTATTATTTGATCAAAAATATCCCACGGACTGCATTTGTTCCTAGTTCTTGTCGACTCACTTTGATTAGATGTTTGGGCCAGTGTGGCAGCACCATTTTTGGATATTGGCCACGAGTATATAGGTTCACGAGGATAATATTAGGGAACACATTAAGAGCCTCTTCCATTTTAGAGGGAGTATCTTGTCATTCCCATTTTTTTTTAAAACATGGGAGTGTGTTGCGGGCCTATGTTCAGCAGAACCTTTAAAAGTATGCACGAATGGGGGCCGGCTCGATCGGGGAAGGACGGGCTTCCACAAGCGCAACCTCATGAACACAGCGGGACACTGAAGGCTGCGACACATAAGTGTTGATATTTTTGCCGCATATTCTTTGGTAAAAACCACTAGCAAGGAACGACAGTGCACATAATACCTGAAAAATATACCAATAATTACATGAAACATCTGTTTTTGTAAGCTAATAGTATTATAGGGTCTCTCATTTAGATTGGTATGGTGGAGACCACTTGACTTCAGTGACGTCATAACTGCAGCCGCTTATCTAAGTTATGCAAAGTACTTTTTACTTTCATGGCAGCCACTTATACACTTATACACAGTTATGCTTAAAGAAGTTCGATTTTTCTATAAAGTCTGTGTTTATTAAATACTCTAAATTCACGAAAGTTTTGACTATTGACGTGGTGGCGGACGCATAAATATAGTATATACCCAGTTTCGTATCAAATTTTTAAAAATTGATATCATATTACGGTCACTTTAGTTTCCAGTGAACGTGTTTTATCGAAAGCTAAGTACATAATAAATGATGGAATGACAAGACTAATCACAGCTAAAGTAGCACAAATAATATTTCTGAACATTAATAAAATATAACTAATAATCATGTCTACATAGAATTATTACGTACATGTCTACATAATAAAGGAATAAAATAAAAAAATATTAAAGGAAAAAATATAAAACATTTATATTAAATGTAAGTACTAAATACATAATAATCACTGTAAGTAATAAACAATTTATTGTAAATCATAACATAATATAATGTAAATATTGAATTAATAAACCTTTAAAAAGCCTAACTTAATAATATTTTAATACTAAAGAATCCTGTAGCTATTAAAGTGAAGAAGCAATAAAATTAACACAACCGGTTAAAAGTATAAATTTACTACAACAGTAAGTAATATATTTAACTGTTAATTTAAATGTTAATGCGTTGAGGGCGTTGACGTAAATTGACGGCTAATACTATCAACCTATTTTTTTCATTAATGATTAACAGTTAACACATTGACGAATGAAAAGCTGTTAAAAGAAACAGTTTATTGATTCAACGCCCACCTCTAGTCGTTACGTCATTTTCAAGAAACGTAACGAAACCAGTGACTTGATCGACGTCGCCTGTTTCAAAACTTCTTTCTACTGTGATTATTTGCATAAATATCACCACCACCTATACAGTTACACACGAAACGAAAATAAATTTAATCACAATCTGTGTTTGTAGCTATACAGTAACTGTACACTGTTAAATCAATAAATTAACTTCCCTTCGTACTTTGTTCAGGTTTAGGACTGACTGCATTAAATGTATTTATGATTGATTTGCGTTTACTATTACAATAAGATTTTCATAAAATTATTAATGCAGGCATATTTACAAGTCAATTTGATTGTAAATACAGTGATTGTTGATATTTACAGTTTATTTACACTTTTTCAACGTTTTCACTTTCATTTGTTTTTGCACTTTTATTTACACTACAATTAATTTATTTGTTTGTTTGGTTATTTACACACAGTTTTTAAGTTTTATAATATTATAAACATTTAAATTTTTAAATTTTTTATACACATTTTTTAGTTTCATTTTAATTTTATGAATAATCGAGTTCATGACTCCGTCAAAAATGTTTTAAAAATTATTTTAGTTAAATTCAATGTGACTCGCTTCCCGGAATCACAAACCGTTAAATATCTACAAACAGAGATTACTCAATTTTATTGTTTATGTCTATAGTCTTACGTATGAAAATTAAACATACGATAAAACTGTTACTTACGATGGTTTGTTTATTGTTGTATGCCACATGTGCGCTTTGCGCTCGAGCGACCGACAGTCGATTCCCGCAATAATCACGGTTAACAGTAATCATAATCACGCATTTACAAAAATCACTACTTGTAACATGACTCGAAACTAGTGATTCGGTTACATGCCGCGTAGCCAGTTACTGTATCTAGTGACGTGAAATAACGCCCACGTCTATTCATTTACATTCAGCCACTACCATTGCTCCTCGCGCTGCCGGCAATACTTCGCTAAACACTGCCGTAGCAGTAGACGTGGGCGTTATTTCACGTCACTAGATACAGTAACTGGCTACGCGGCATGTAACCGAATCACTAGTTTCGAGTCATGTTACAAGTAGTGATTTTTGTAAATGCGTGATTATGATTACTGTTACCCGTGATTATTGCGGGAGTCGACTGTCGGTCGCTCGAGCGCAAAGCGCACATGTGGCATACAACAATAAACAAACCATCGTAAGTAACAGTTTTATTGTACGTTTAATTTTCATACGTAAGACTATAGACATAAACAATAAAATAGAGTAATCTCTGTTTGTAGATATTTAACGGTTTGTGATTCCGGGAAGCGAGTCACATTGAATTTAACTAAAATAATTTTTAAAACATTTTTGACGGAGTCGTGAACTCGTTTATTCATAAAATTAAAATATAACTAAAAAATGAGTATAAAAAATTAAAAAATTTAAATGTTTATAATATTATAAAACTTAAAAACTGTGTGTAAATAGCCAAACAAACAAACATATTAATTGTACAGTGTAAATAAAAGTGCAAAAACAAATGACAGTGAAAACGTTGAAAAAGTGTAAATAAACTGTAAATATCAATAATCATTGTATATACAATCAAATTGACTTGTAAATATGCATGCATTAATAATTTTATGAAAATATTAGTGTCATAGTAAACGCAAATCAATCATAAATACATTTAATGCAGTCTGTCCTAAACCTAAATACCTAAAGTATGAAGGGAAGTTAATTTATTGATTTAACAGAAAACAGTTACTGTATAGCTACAAACACGGATTGTGATTTTCGTTTCGTGTGTAACTGTATAGTTGGTGGTGATATTTATGCAAACAATCACAGTAGCCGAATAAAAATAGCCAGTTACAAAAATCACTAGTTTCGAAACAGGTGACGCCGATCAAGTCACTGGTTTCGTTACGTTTCTTGAAAATGACGTAACGACCCACGTCTACGTAGCAGGATCGCGGGAAGTGTGTATTTACACTCTGCCCTGCTACTCACATCACTTTCGGCTTTCGCCTATGGCAGACGTCGAAATAATTACAGCGTCCGCGCTGTGTCTTCTTGCAATACAAAATTATGTTAATAATTTAAAAAGATATCAAGTTCAAAAGAAGATAGATATTTATCTATCTTCTTCTTGTTAACTAGATTAAAGTATTATTCTTTTTAAATCATACATAACATAAGATTATCAATGACGTGGAACTGACATGTTATGCCATAATTGGCATTCAAAAATGATATAAAATACAGCTAATTACACAAACCCAATGTTAAATTATTGCATTGCTTAAAAGTTAGGTACAAACATTCTTTTTGAATTCAAATATTATGTAAAATTAAATACTTATACAGATCCACTCTATTTGAATTCATATACAGTAAATTGTTCATAAATTATTAATTGAATTATTATATTATTGTTACATAAATAATACTAAATATTATATGAGATTAGTTAAGCTATTATTATTTTTATAATTACAGTACAGTATTAATTAATTCATAATTTTAATTACAATAAAATTATAATTTAAAAATCTCAGGCTATTATGCAAATATAACCATTTAACTTATTTTAAATTTTAATAAATAAATAATCAATATGAGTTACTAATCGCTTTTAGAAATAAAATGTCAATGTTCATTAATTCCTTAAACTAAATTTTATATTAATATAATACATTTGACGAATTTATAATTAATTATGTACATAGGTACTACGTTGTCTCAAAAACAAAATTCGTATTCGTAGAAGATGATGAATTGTGGTTTTTATCGTTGAAATCCCATATAGTTTTTTCTGATTCCAGCAGTTTTAAAAACTTTATTGTATTTTCATTATTCCACTTGAAAGGCATTTTGGTAGATCGTACTTATTTAATAACAAGACGGCACTCACGCCCGTTCATCCAGGCGCTTGGCGCGAAGTGAGCGATGGAGCTGAATGTGAACACTCACTGCCGCTCGCGCTGCCCGTCCTTTGACTTCCGCACGAAAAACCGACATTTGAGCGAGCGTAGGGCAGTGGCAGCGGCAGCGGCAGTGTCAGCGCGAGTAGCCTGTTTACATACTGCCCTGCCCGCTGCCCTGCTCACTTCCTGCCCAACAGGGCTGAATGTAAATGGGGCATATAACTAGACTAGTTCTGATTCTCAGATACTGATAATTAGAAATGAGTCGTACTAGGTCATTGAGATATAATACCTATGGAGGCGGCGTATTCTACTATAGAAATAATAGTTATACTAATATCTATAATATCGACACACACTTGTCAAAAATACTTTTGTTTCTTTTTAACAAAGCAGTAGCTTCATTAGAAAATGGAGACAACAACAGTTTGTCTATTGCTTATTTTGACAACACTTTCGTGTGACGTCATTAGCTCATCCATGCGTGACTGCGACGCCATGTTAAGCGCTGAGTTTTGTGGTAGATCTGCTGCCAAACTGTTGAATGCTAAAAGTTTTTTGTTGTGTATTGCAGTACCTTCATCTTATCTTATAGTAGGTGTTTTTTTCTATTTATATTTTATTATGTCAAATAAGTGTCTTACAGTTTATTTCAAGTGTTATGGTACGGATGTATTTTTTAATTATTACTTTATGTAATATGCATAATTTTGTAATTTATTTAGCCAATAAAAAACTGCTAAGAAGTATTGTAATTATTAAAAATCACAGTATATGTATGTTTGTCGCTACTAGTTGGGGGAGAAAAAACAAAAACTTTCAGGAGTGGTCTTCAGTATGCCTCTATTAGAGTCGTTATTTAAATTATTAAAAAACCTTATCAATTGCAGAAAAAGGTTCAGGTACCATGCAAGAAGAAGCAGTGACAAACTGTCTTATAGAAATTATATTAAAAAATATTTTTTTCAGAAATGAACAAATAATAATAGTTTATGTATATAAAAAATAAAAATCTATCATGATCATGAAACGGTGGATGAAATATGATATCCAGGATGTTATCCTGCTTATATTTCGTGATCATGCCAGATTTTCGAATTTTGATAATATTTTTCATTTAAAATCCGAATGAATAAATAAAATATGATATACAACTTGCTTGCATAACTTACTATTTGTGATGAATTATGTGCAGAAAAATTAATAATAAATAAGTATTGATTTTTAAAACAGTTTATTTAATTTTTACTCAACTAATCATTATTATTTTACATTAATAATATGGGATCTGGGATCACCATCCCAGTAATACTTTCAAAACAAAAGAAGGATTTAATTTCTATCTACACAAAAGCCATAAATCAGTCAGTCACATTTATTCGCCAGATTAGTTATTCAGCCCTGTATCTATGTAAATACCTACGGAATAAAGTAAATTAAGCAACAAATCCAATTATATAAAATGAGAAAAAATTCATATTAGTTAAAATAGCGATATCAGCTGCGCATATTGCAGAGTTACAACCCTATAAAATTAATAAAAAAAATATTGCCGTGTAGTGGCGGTTAAGAATATCCACTACCCCATATCTTCCCGTGGGTGTCGTAAGAGGCGACAGAGGGAGACAGGCAGGAGATGGGCGGCAGCATCTTCCTGATGACAACTGTGACGTAATAAAAAACTGCGGTTGCCAACCCGCTCGCCAAGCGTGGCAACTACGGCAAATACCCCCCAATGAACAAATACACAAAAAGACGGCCCCCAGTCCCCGGCGGCCCCGCTATTCCTGGCTACGGTGGCGACCATGGTAACGGCGGGGCAGGGGGTGCTAAGAATCTCCGGTGGAGGTTCGGTTGCCACCTACGACGACTCGACCTGGCAACATATAACGCACGCACCCTGAGGACTGACGAGAAGATACTGGAGCTGGAAGAAGAGGTAGACAAGTTGCGCTGGCATATTATTGGATTATCCGAGGTCCGAAGAGAGGGGGAGGACACGGCAATCCTCGAGTCCGGCAACTTGTTCTATCACCGGGAGGGCGACCATCTGTTCCAAGGAGGTGTCGGATTTATCGTCCACAAGTCTCTCGTCAACAACGTTGTAAAGATTGGGAGTGTGTCGACGAGGGTCGCGTACCTGATACTCAGAATCACCAAACGGTATTCGCTGAAGGTCATTCAGGTTTACGCACCAACCTCGGCACACCCCGATGAGGAGGTGGAGGAAATGTATGAGGATATTTCCAGAGCCATACATTCCTCCAAAACCCACTACACGGTGTTGATGGGAGACTTCAACGCAAAACTAGGCACAAGAGAAAGCGGTGAGCTGAAGGTAGGGAAATTTGGAGTAGGGCAACGGAACCGAAGGGGCCAGCAGCTGGCCGACTTTATGGAGAAAGAGGGACTCTTTATGATGAACTCTTTCTTCCAGAAGCGGCCCCACAGGAAGTGGACCTGGTCGAGCCCCGACGGTTCGACAAAAAATGAGATTGACTTCATTATGACGACCAGACGCCAACTGTTCAGTGATGTCTCAGTGATCGCAAGGGTGAAAACTGGCAGCGATCACCGAATGGTTAGAGGCACACTGAACCTAAACGTTAAGTTGGAGAGGTCTCGTCTAATGAAGTCAACGCTCCGTCCCCCTCGTGCTCTAATCCAGAATCCCGAAACCTTTCAGCTCGAGTTACGTAACCGCTTCCAGTGCCTAGAAGATTGCAATGCAGTGGACGATATGAACGACAAGCTAGTGGAAACTGTCCATGCGGTCGGAGCTAAGTTCTGCAAGACCCGCCGCAGAAGAACACAAAAACTCTCCGATCACACTCTTAATCTCATGGCTGTTAGACGGGAGATGAGGCTGCAATCGTCAACAGATTTGACAGCATACAGGCAACTGAACAGACAGATCTCCAAATGCATGCGGCGAGACTTACGCAACTTTAATACTTCTCGTATTAAAGAAGCGATCGAGCGGAACCAGGGCTCCAAAGTCTTTGCCAGAGATCTGTCTGCCAGAAAGAGCCAACTGTCAAAGCTGAAGACTGAGTGTGGCAACATCGTTTCCGGGACACCTGAGATTTTGAGTGAGATTGAGAGGTTCTATGGGCAGCTGTACACATCATCGTTGGAGCCACACGCAAGTGTGAGTAACGATCCAAGAGCAAGTCTTATCCGACACTATTCCGATGATATCCCTGACGTCAGTCTAAGCGAGATTAGAATGGCTCTCCAGCACCTTAAAAACGGCAGGGCCCCAGGCGAGGATGGAATTACAGCGGAGCTTCTGAAAGCGGGTGGAACACCGGTACTTGTAGTCCTTCAGAAGCTCTTCAATTCCGTCCTCCATGGTGGCACTACTCCAGAGGCGTGGAGCAGAAGTGCGGTGGTCTTGTTCTTTAAGAAAGGCGACAACGCTCTCTTAAAGAACTACAGACCGATTTCCCTTCTGAGCCGCGTCTACGTGCTGTTTTCGAGAGTCATTACGAATCGTCTCGCACGCAGACTTGACGACTTCCAGCCTCCCGAACAAGCCGGTTTCCGAAAAGGCTTCAGTACCATAGACCACATACATACCCTGCGGCAGATTGTACAGAAGACTGAAGAGTACAATCTGCCACTTTGCCTGGCGTATGTGGACTATGAGAAAGCCTTTGATTCCGTCGAAATTTGGGCGGTGCTACAGTCCCTTCAGCGGTGCCAAGTTGACTGTCGGTATATCGAAGTGCTGAAGTGTTTGTACAGTAGGGCTACGATGGCTATCCGAGTACAGAACCAGAGCTCGAAACCTATCCAACTGCAGAGAGGTGTAAGACAGGGTGACGTTATATCCCCGAAACTCTTCACCGCTGCATTGGAAGACGTTTTCAAGCTACTGGACTGGAAAGGATACGGTATTGACATCAATGGCGAGTACATCACTCACCTTCGATTTGCCGACGATATAGTCCTTATGGCAGAATCGCTGGAGGACTTAAGCACTATGCTCAATGACCTCAATAGTGCCTCCCAACGGATAGGTCTTAAGATGAACATGGACAAAACAAAGATCATGTTCAATGTCCATGTCACACCTATGCCGGTAGTTGTTGGGAGCACTATGCTCGAAGTTGTTGACGAGTACGTTTACCTGGGACAAATAGTCCGACTAGGTAAGTCCAACTTCGACCGAGAGGTCAATCGACGGATTCAACTCGGCTGGGCAGCGTTCGGGAAATTACGACATATCTTTTCGTCAGGTATACCTCAATCTCTAAAAACTAGATTGTACAACCAGTGCGTGTTGCCAGTGATGACTTATGGATCTGAGACGTGGTCCTTCACTGCTGGCCGTATGAGGACGCTTAAGGTCGCTCAGCGAGCTATGGAGAGGGCTATGCTCGGAGTTTCTCTGCGTGATAGACTCAGAAATGAGGATATCCGCAGTAAAACCAGAGTGACCGACATAGCCCAACGGATTAGTAAGCTGAAGTGGCAATGGGCCGGCCATATAGCTCGAAGAACCGATAACCGATGGGGAAGAAAGGTTCTCGAGTGGCAGCCTCGTACCGGTAGGCGTAGTGTAGGGCGACCCCCCACTAGATGGAGTGACGACCTGGTAAGACATGCAGGAAGTCGATGGATGCAGGTGGCTCAGGACCGTGCTTTGTGGCATTACTTGGGGGAGGCCTATGTTCAGCAGTGGACTTGTGAAAGGCTGTAATGATGATGATGATGATGAACCCTATAAAAGGCGGCCATTTTGTAGGTAGTCACGCTAATTTTGTAGGTATGCCCAGTCCATATACTTCTAAGTCAGTGTACTAGGTGCACCTAATCTAATTTCGAATAAATACTCGACCCAAATACCTGTTCCACCTAGTCTATAAAGTATCAAGTACGCACAAAGTTTAGTATTGTTGGAATAGGATGAACTTTGGTTTCAAGTATGCTTCACGTGCGTACTACTGAAACGTGAGCACTGTGCAATAATGAATTGTAATCTTCCCTTCATACTTTACTTAGGTCTGTCAACGTACTACATTGTAGATTGTTGGCAGTGTTGGCGTTTTTAAAAACTTTTAATTTATTTTTATTTCAATGTATCAGATTTTGCTTTTTCTGTTTTGTGTTTTTTTTTATTTTGTTTTTATTTTAATCACTTAATCTACAGTTATTGTTTTTTATGTATACGGAGAAAATCAGACTTAAGAATTTTGATTTAGGAATATTAATTGTTGCACTTTTCGAGTTCCCAGCCTCGTTCTCTTGTCATTTAGCAACAAGCCACATGAGGAAAATAATATTTCACAAGGGATACTCGTGGCCATTGCATTCAACTTAATGAGTGCCAGAGCATACAAATGCTAAATAATTTATCTATATCAGATTTACATTTATCAGCATTTTTTTATTTATGTATGAAGCTATAGTTCTCGCACCCGGTTGTACTAATTGCACCAAGTTAGTGAACGCCGTTGTTCACCTTCAGGTTGTTGAACTATTCCAGCAGATTGGTCTGATATTGGTGGTTGCTGGTTAGTCTGGGATATTATCACTGGAGCTGGAACGTCGTTTCTTCTAACTAAACTTACGAATGGATGTTTACGTTTAATGTGTTTTGTAAGGTTTGATTCAGAACTTTTAAAACTCAGTTGTATTTTACAAATATTACAATCGGCCATTTGTTGCCCTTTGTCCGTAAAATGATCCCAAGCCACACTATTTACTCTAGGAGCCATTTTTTAAACAATAAACGCGTGAGTGTTTCTAGTTAGTTTTTGAATAAACACTTTAATCTATCACGTACAAAACCAATACATAAAATAATCAAAATATGTCTCCTTTGTAGACACCCCCAAGAATAATTATTATTTAAATGTTATTTATATCAATTATACAACTACAATTCTAAAAAAATATTATAATTATTCTGGTTACTAAATTACGAGGATTGAGATTATACGAGATATAAATTAAGATAATTTACTTCAAAAGCTCCCTTCCGCCATTAACATACTTTCTTTACTGGATATGTAATTAAATAATGTAATTTCATATTTTCTGAAATTTATTTTAAATGATTTTTATCTTAAAATTGTCAATTTATTTGAAAAACACTAGAATGGGAACATTCACGATTTTGTATCTCTCTATTGATTTTAAGCTGCTATGGTTTTTTTAGTATTGCTATAATTCTATAATAGGTTGATGCAGTATAAAGTAGCTCATAATGACGGAAGGGAGAATTTGAAGTAGATTATTTTCATATATTATTTCTCATATAAACTTAATAGTAACGAGACAATATTCTAAAAAAATATTAAAATTAATAATATTTTTTTAAAATATTGTTTGTATAATTCTTATAAATAAACATTATAGAAAAGAATAGTTCTGAAAACAAAAAATAAAAAGTTGGTGAAGTTTACTCCATAAAAACGATTATAAAATATACAGATTAGTAAATGTGAGTGAATAAACACATTTTTATATTACTGAAAGCAAGCATGATACATTTACTTTTATTATTAATAAATTATATATATATATATATATATATATATATATATATATATATATATATATATATATATATATATATATATATATATATATATATATATATATATATATATATATATAATTTATATCATATTACTTTTATTAATTATATAATTTATATTACTAGCGTAAGGACCGGACCGTCCGAACAACTAAAACGGACCAGTGCGTTGGCCCTAAATTAGGGCCAACGCGAATCGTTCGTCAGTGGTGCGCGCGCAGAACAGATTTGATTGTCACCTTGTCATAAATATGCCTAGTTGCGTTGTAAATGGATGCAAAAATTACGATACAAGGAAAAAAAGGAACATGGGATATCTTATCATAGGTAAGTAGGCCTTACATTAATTTTGTTATAATTAAATTATTATATAAACGCATTTTCAACACACAGTTTTACAGTTAGTCAGCTTAGTTACGTTACCAAGATTAAGATAAAAATATTATATTATTTTCAAAATATTACTGTCCAAAACTATACCACGTTTGACATTTCATGTTTCTTTTTCCCATGCGTCCACAGAGTACATTATATATACCTGGAATAGAGTTGCTAGTCGATTCCGTGGTACAGAGACATCTATAGTGGAGTTGTCGAACTAAACGGACGATATTCTATATATAGTACAACCCCATCCCTGGTGTACTGATTATTTTTAATTAATTTTACAAGATCACATAATTCAGCAACTAACTAGTTTTGTGCATATAGGCACAAAACTAGTTAGTTGCAGAATTATGTAATCAAAGGTAAATCATAAAAAGAAAACTCAATTTAAAAATAATAATCATCTTTATTCAGGTAATTTACACCCATAACCAGTAAAAAAAATTAAGAACTAAGCAATCTACACAATTTCAGAAATAAATAAATAAATGTCGATCAGTCAATATATTTCATCAAAGTAACAATTTTAAATTAATAAATCCAACAGTAATTATAAGTAGACAGTAATGACAGTATAAAAAGTAAATTAATCGAAATAAAATAACATAAAGTTTAGTTTATTTACCTAAGATCTTGGTATTTAAAATAATAATGCAACTTATCTACTACACAAAAGTTATAAGAAAAATAAAATAAGATGCACAAATTACAAAAAAAATAGTACAATAGACAAAAAGTTGACAATTTTTATAAAAAAAGAAACTTAAGTATCCAATATCTTGAAAACGGTTAGGTTTGATGTATGGTGTTTCATAGTCGTAATAGTCGGTAATGATGCAAATTACAACCCCCTAAAGGATCTAAGTCGACTTAACCAATATAATTTATATTGAAATATTTTTTTTTTATAGAAGAGGGGGCAAACGAGCATGCGGCTCACCTGATGTTAAGTGACTACCGCCGCCCATGATCAACCGCAACACCAGGAGAATTGCGGGTGCGTTGCCGGCCCTTTAGAAAGGAGTAAGCTCTTTTCTTGAAGGTCCCCAGGTCGTATCGGTCCGGAAAAATCGCCGGTGATAAACTATTCCACAGAGAGGTTGTACGTGGAAGAAAACTCCTTGTGAAACGTACAGTGGTGGACCGCCAAGCATCCAGATGGTGTGGATGGTATCGGGACGTTTGCCGTGTCGTGCGTTCACGAAATTTGGCGGCTGGGATTAATCCGAACAATTCCTCAGAGCACTCCCCGTGATAGATGCGATAAAATACGCAAAGAGATGCAACATCTCTTCGTAACGCCAGTGAATCGAGCCGATCGGAAAGCACTCGGTCGTCGACGATTCGAGCCGCTCTGCGCTGGATGCAGTCAAGTGGAATGAGCTGGTACTGGGGAGCCCCAGCCCAGAGATGGGAACAGTATTCCATGTGCGGCCGAACCTGCGCCTTGTAAAGTTGCAGGCGGTGTGCCGGCATGAAACACTGTCCCGCTCTGCTGAGCACGCCAAGCTTTTTAGAGGCCAATTTGGCCTTCCCTTCCAAGTGACCACGAAACTGCACGTCACTCGATATGCCGACGCCGAGGATTCCGATACTGGCTGAGGCAACAAGGGGAGTGCCTTGAAACTGAGGGGATACGACAAAGGGGTTCTTTTTAGCGGTTAACGCGCAAACTTGTGTCTTCTGGGGGTTAAACTGGACTAGATTTAGCCGTCCCCAATCCGAGACTCTGTTCAGCAAAGACTCGACTTCAGACACAAGTTTGTCCCGGCACTCGGAGACGTTTTCCCGAGAAATATTGGCTCGGCCGGTGTAAAGAGCATCACCAGTGCTGTCATCTGCATAGCAATGAATGTTACGGGTATGCAACATATCATTGATATGCAGAAGAAACAGCGTTGGCGATAGCACGCAGCCCTGTGGAACACCAGCATTAATAGGCTTGCAATCGGAGCTTGCACCGTCTACAACGACCTTGATGCTCCGATCTGCAAGAAAGCTGGTGATCCAATCGCACAATTTCTCGGGAAGCCCATAGGAAGGGAGCTTCGAAAGAAGCGCTTTGTGCCAAACCCGATCGAAGGCCTTCGCAATGTCCAAACTAACGGCCAATGCCTCCCCCTTGAACTCTACTGCCTCCGCCCATCTGTGAGTGAGGTAGACCAGAAGATCACCAGCTGACCGACCACGGCGAAAACCGTATTGGCGGTCACTAATCAGCTGGTGATCCTCAAGGTACCTCATGAGCTGGCAGTTTACAATGGACTCCATTGTTTTGGAGAACAAGGAGGTGATGGCGATTGGCCGGTAGTTGGATGGGTCTGAGCGGTCGCCTTTTTTAGGGATCGGGTGGACGAAAGCCGTCTTCCATGATTTTGGGACTACGCCTAGGGAGTAGGAGTACCGGAAAAGACGCGTTAAAACCGGTGCCAACTCTGGAGCACACGTCCTCAGCACAATTGGGGGGATTCCGTCAGGCCCACTCGACTTGTGGATGTCCAGGGAGAGGAGTGCTTTGCGAACCGAGGGTTACCCTGTATATTCAATTTTTTTTTATAATTGCTCTTAGATGTTGATGCGGGAGAAAATGAACTACTGGATGATGGATAAGTAAGCAGACATAAGTGTAACCTGATAAAATACCTAAAATTAAGAGTAAAGCACGAATTTTAACCAACGTGGATTAGGTTGCAAATAAAACTTTACAACTGAAACATATTAATAATTAATGTTAAATAAATATTTGTCTTTAACAACTTTGTTTTGATTTGTTTTCAAAACATTATTAATTACCCCAATGAGAGCAAAGATACTGCAGGTATGACTGACTGACTGAATTTAGTCACTTTTGCTTAATTCCTTTAATCAAAGATTTTATAAAAAATGTCTAAAACATAATTCGGAGCATATATGCTACGAAACAAAGTTTTTCCTATTATTTTACCTATTATGTTACCCTGTATATTCAATATTTATCTACCACCATATTTCAATATTTATCTACTATGTTCCACTTGGCACTAACATTTGATGTTCCCTGGTCACATACAGTAGCAAGGATTTTAAAGCCAGACCCCTTCAATTTTCTTATATTTCTTTTAATCATTAAGGCTTATTCAGCTTTTTTTGTACTGCAAGCACAAAATGAATATGATATCGGCTGTTTATAGTTTTTAGAATACCTCTATTCTAAGTTCAGTCCTCACTACATCACCATTGTCAACTAAACCAGTAATTGAAATAATACTAATTTTTACGGATTTTATCGCGTATATTTAACTATAAATACCCGACGATCCGGTGCTGTAAAGCGCTCGAAACGTCGGATATTTATATAATAAATATACGCGATAAAATCCGTAAAAACTAGTATTATTTCAGTGTGTAGTGTTCGCGTAAATATAGGTAATCATTGTGTAAACCAGCAATCTTGTCATTTTTCCTGTCATAACCAATATGTGGTGTTAAGGCCATTTCATCAAAAACCAGTGTACACAATTTATCATTGGCTTTCATTTAAGATAGATGCTTGCTTCTTAAGCTGGTAAAATATGTTTTCATTTATACCAGGCTTAATATTGGCCTTAGATACCATCCTGCTTAAGGTGAAAGGTGATGGCAGAACAAATATCTTTTGCAGCATTCTGTAGGCTCTTGGCCCATGTTAAAAAAATGTAATGCCATCACTTTTTCATCAGGTGTGAATTGTCTGTCCCTTTTGTGTTCACCACATTCTCGAAATTGTAGCATCGTAAAAACTGTTGCCATTGAGGTAAAACTTTTAAATGCTTAATGATTTCTTAAATTTACGCGAACACTATACATTGAATAAAACTAAATTTACGGATTGTATCGCGTTTATTTACCTGATTTTACTTATTTTTAATTCCCGACGTTTCAGTTCACGACGTTACAGTCCACCCCGTGACCATGGGTGCTGTAAAGCACCCCAAACGTCGGGAATTAAAAATAAGTAAAATCAGTTAAATAAACGTGATAGAATCCGTAAATTTAGTTTTATTCAACTTTTAAATGCTTTCAAGAAAGTAGTATTTTCTAATAGATTCATTTTCTTCTTCAGTCTTTTTGTTCTTTCTTCATACTTTCTCATTTGCTATATTCAAGCTTTTAAGTTTCTTTTTTAACATTGTAATTCTTGTACTAATTTGAGTCCTTTTGGGCTTAGTCACTGTTGGCGCGACTACTAACGCCGCCTAGCGACGCACCGGAACACCAAACTTTTATCTACGAATCAGAGCTCGTCATTGTTGGCAACCAATCACAGCACGTCGTGCAATTAGTTATAAGATCTGTCTGTTTAAATTTTGATTATTACCTGATACACACTGTTAGCAATAAGACGACTTAAATATAACCAACAAACGTTCAATAAACCAATCATTGAAGAGCACCTGCCTCCCATTCCTGTACATAAAGTGGTCCTATCGAGCCGAATAAGGAGTTCAATCTTGAAATCTCCGAAGATTCGTCGCATCAAAATACGACGAATCACTGACCATAAATCCACCAGAAATCACCTGCCTACCGTTCCTGTACAGTCACCTTCAAGCCTGAAATTAAAATGCAAAACATTATATTTATATAGACCAAGAAAATTTGTACTATAGTAAAAATAAATTTAATTGTAGCAAGTTGATTGCATTTTGAATCATAACACCAACGACACGAAACTGAACCGTTTTTAAGATATTGTATATTTTAATAATGCAATAGTGGAGTACTTGTGCAGGCGAAACATGATGAAATATAATGGCAAAAGTGATAAAATATGTTTACTTATTGAAGTAAAAAAAAACAAACACTCACGCCTGTCACCCAGAGGGGTAGGCAGAGACTACGGACTTCCATTTGCCACGATCCTGACATACCTCTTTCGCCTCCTTTACATCCATATATCTACGCATACATGCTCGTCGGTTAAGGGTACTTCTAACGTGGCCCATTTTCAAAATATCGCCAATTTGGTCGATAAACTTTTTTCTAGGGCGTCCCTTCCCGACTCGGCCGTTCACATCTGCCATATAAATTTGCTTTGTCACTCTTTCCTCATTCATTCTTTCTACGTGACCAAACCACCGAAGCATTCCTTTCTTAATCCTGGTCACAACATCATCTTGCATACCACATTTATCTCTTATCACGCAATTTCTCACCCTGTCATTCAGATTCAACCCTAGCATATTCCTTAAAGACCGCATTTCTACAGCATTTATTCTACATTCGTGCTTCTTAAAGTAATTATTAAAGTTAACATTTTGGTGTTTTATTTGGTACAAGAGCGAACAAAGCAAGCTCGGGACTTGGGGCACACCAACCCAGATAGGTTTGGTTAGAAAGATTTGTGGTTATTTTTTCATAAACCACCCAGAAATAACGGGGGCTCCATCAACTAAACTTTGGTATTGCTTCGGTGAAGAGGGGTCACGCTCCCTCCCCGACTACCTATTAAGGTGATTTTTCTTATAAATTATTTTATAAAGTTTTGATCTTTAACATTTAATATAAAAATACAATGCATCTCATGGTGGGGGGACAGCTGGGGGACGAATCTACCCCTCTCCACCTCCCTTCCCCCCGCCCCACAACCCCCTATTAAAGCAACTTGATATTAAAGCTTTACCAGAACCAGCACAAAACCCAGTGGGACTTTTTTTAAATAAAATTAATTTACAATATATTATCCTCAATTTAATTTATACAATAATTTTTATTTATAAATAATATATTATCAATTTTAACTTACCTGATGTTTGAGCAGTAGTTGTCTCTTGCACATAACTTGATGTTGAAGCAATTTCTTGTGTATAATGTGTTTTAAAAGTATTATTTTTATTTGTAACTTCAGCTAAGGGTATATCTTAGCAACAGCACCTGTAAAATCAATATATACAATGAATGATCATATTGTACTTGAAATATATTGACAACTTAAGAATAGTACAAAGACAAATGTGAACTGATGGCTCTAATAAAAATTCTAACCTGCTTGGGTTTATTAATTGCAAAGATTAATTCCTCTACTACCAATCAGCAAAAAATTACAGCATACACATATTAGCCATGTAGAATTTGAACAACTAAGGCTGAAGGACTACCAACATCTTCCAACAGACAATATCAAACAACAAATACCACAAGTAGCATAACAAAATAAAACAAATAAAAATGAAGCTAAATTTACACATTCCATTTTATTAAAATGGAAGTTTATTATTAGTATTAGTTGTACAATAGAACACCTGTGAAAAATATGCATACTATAATGTAAATTATGGATCTTACAGCAAAGTCACTTGATTTGCCTCCGTCTTTTACAAAGACGGAGGCAAATCAAGTAACTTCTCTTGTGATTAATTAAGTTTGGTAATAAGACCAAATGAAATACTAACTTTTTTGTTCTGTTTCTTATGAATACTGCACAAATTTGGGCATCTAAACTTTAAATATGATATTCTAAGATTGAATGAAATGAAAGAATGGGATATCAAATTGAAGATCATCATAACTTTAAATAGATACTAAAGGACAATATGATTAAAAAATAATTAAACATTGAACATATTGTACAATATAGTATGTTGGTGCAATATATATTCTCATTAATACTGGAAAAGATCTTTAGATCACTATATATTTGTTATTATAACATAAACTCATGTTTCTTCCCAGTTGTACTCTGAGCAAGTTTAATATTATTAAACTGGTGTAGATTTTGATATTCATATGAGCTTTGAAAAAGCCTTAATTTATAAGCTTTTTATTATCATTTGAATCAAACTGTTAATAAGAAATAACAAACTTTCCATAAAATTGCTTCACATGTCATACATAATATTTCATCAACATGGAAGTTGAAAATTAGTATTGCAGAACATAGTTTAACAATGATTCAAAATTTATACATTCAATTATTCATGTTTGATAGTAAAATTAATTATTTGAGGAACAAACTTCCATATTAACTTTAACATTCATAATATCATTACAATGTTAATGCAAATTTTTACTAACCTCTCATATGCAATGCTGGTATTGCAATATTACTTAACATTTTACTCTGGTCCAGTACTTGGATTCAAAAGGTGTATGACAAATTCTTCGGTACTTAAACACATACATATCATCTAAGCACAGAAAGTTTCCACCAACTGCTTGAACCCGTGTACAAAAGCGTGTTGAATCTTTTGTAGAGTTTGGAAATTTGTGAAGTATATAGCCATCTTCACCTACAAAAAAAAATTAATATTTTAGAAGCGTTTTTGAAAAGTGTAATGACAGTAGTATAAGTAGTAGTGTTATAAGGGTAATTCTTTAGTAATCTGCTGCACGAATTATTGGTCGCCGAGTGGACGGGTAGATGGGGGGAGGAGTAGGAACCTCCCCCTAAAAGAATTAAGTGCCGGAACCCCCCCCCCATTTTTTATGTATGTAAGTATACATAGCAAGGTATTGGCTCTAAGGGTGGAAAAGTGATGCAGAACTCTTGGGCTACCTGCGTCTGCGCTAGGTATCACATTGTTGCCCAAGGTGACACTGACTTATATATAAAATAGAAAGAAGAAATAATATATTGACTGGTAAAACCTGTAAATAATTAGATTTACTCACAGCTCTTGGTACATCCTGAAACATAGCAAATTTTATCCGCGGCCATCACTAAACTATACGAACTATGGCCGAAGGAAAGAACAGATAATCGAAGTCCCTTTCACGTGCATGGGCCACTATATTAAGCAAAGATAATCAAAGTCCAAGAGTAGCCAAGTTGTAAGAAAATATAGGAAAAATATAAAAAATTCAAAGCACAATCGTTACGTCAGAAAAACAAAACGCCAATGTCAAATTCAAAAACAAACAAAATGGTGGTAGAGGGTGCTGGTCACGTTTAGAAATTAAAACACCAATATTCCATCTTCCAATTAAACGAGTAAACTAGACTTAAAGCAGCTAAATCTTAATAAAATTAGTTGTTTAACTCATTTTCTGGTGAAAATATCTAAATTCACATTATTAACACGTCGATTTAGTCAATGTGATACGATCATTTAATTTGATTTAATTATCTAAAACAATGCACTTCCGAACGTAAACTTACTCCAGCGCTGTCCTTTGGAGAGTTGTGGAACTAAATATGCAATGCCAGTTTCTATAGAACAGAAAAATGTTCTAACTACAAAGGCCCTGCATGCGTCGATATATTGGCCTCACGCGAATAATCTATACGTTTCGTTATTTGACGGTTTCATTTTAATTTCTGTTTTATTTTGTATGAAGTTAGAGTAAGTAAAATTTTGAACATTGGTACCCAATTTTTTCTATATTCAATAGGGGTAAAACGAAAGAAGTACAAAAGAAACAATAACTACTTAATTGAAACTGAAAATCTGTTTCATAAATTATTTTGAAATTTTGTTTTCTTTTCAACACGCAAACTGAAAGAAGCTGCTGCCGTCATCAAGCTTCTGGTAAAAATGGATGGGCGAAAACTTATAAAGAATGTTTATACATGTGCGATGACAAATTGCGTTTCAAATAATTTATAAATTACAGATTTCCAAATGATTGAACACGTAAAGAGATTTGGAGTCGTATTATTAGAGAACAACGAAAAGAGCCTTATTTCAAGCCTCATAAAAACGCAAGAGTATGCTCTGCTCATTTTTGTGACAAAGATGTTGATATTTAAAAAGCCGGACTACGAAGGCTGAAAGGATTGGCTATACCGCGATTGGAGACTGAGGTATTGGTCTCATGTATACCTACTTATCTGCAGTAAAATAAATTTTGTTTACTTGTTCTCCATATTCGGAACCCTATCTATATAAATTATTCACAGATTTGTGAGAACGAACAACTCCGGGCTTCAACCGATCTCAATTCAATATTTGACACGCCAAGGGAAGTACACCTAAAAGAAAGAATTCATAGGTTAGAAAAACGTCAAAGGGTTTCAGCTAAGAAAATAAAAAAATTTAAAAACCAGAATGCTAGGTTAAAAAAGAAAAACAAATCACTGCTATATATAATTAAAGATTTGAAACAAGAAGTATATCACAGAGGACATTGAGTCTGCGCTTGGAACAAAAGCCGAAATAACAGCTTTACAGACTACAATCATTGATATATTAAAAGGGGAAGATAGGTCACTAAATCAAAGCGCCCGGTCCTACATAACTACGGGATTGCCCGTACTTGGCTCGTTTGTAAGAGCGAGAAAACATGCGTGAGAGACACGATACGCACGTGATGCCCGATTTCGCGATGACGCGATTTCGCTCGCACAACTACGACGTTTCCTATTTCTGTCCTTGTCTATCGTTAAATATAATTTTGCGTTTAAGATAACAGATGTGTAAGTTTTGGTGCTTGTAGTCGTGCGCCGAGTCCAGGTTTAGTGATTGCGATATTAGCGTGTAACATATCTTCCCTTTTAATATATCAATGACTACAATTGCTTAAAAATAAATACAGTAGAAATAGAAACAAGCCAAGAAAAACAAAGTGACCGTCTTATCCACCCGCCCTTCGAAAGTTTGCTATGACATTAAATTTTTACTCTCCATCTGCCTGTAAATATGTACGGCGAAAATTTGACTGTTGTCTTCCTCACCCAAGAACCTTGACTTAATGGTAAATTAATAAAGACTTGTTAGTTATGTGTTATAAACCGGACGCGTATATGTTTTACTTCATAGGTTTGATTGTACTCTTTGTTATAGGTATAGCTCCATTAACGCCGCACCTGGATTCACACAGGAATCGTTTGAAATGCTTAAACTCAAGAGGGACAGTATATCGGAAAATGTTGAATGCTGTCTAATTTTTGATAAGATGAACATTCGACAGGCCAAATCATGGAAAGACGAAAGAAATGTTGGTCACGTAAACATGGAGTATGAAAAAATTGACAAAGAAAATAAAGCCACCAAAGCTTTTGTAATGATGCTCGTTAGTATTTCTGAAAATTTGACAATACCAGTCGGTTATTTTTGGTGGATGGTTTTACTAGTGAACTTATAGCAAATACTGTTAATATTTGTCTTGAAAAATGTAATTCCGTCGGTTTCAATCTCGAAGCTCTCACATTCGAGGATGTTCTACGAATGTTAACGCTGCAAACATTCTGGGTTGCAACATAAGTAGTACAGGTCAAAAAAACAACATTCCCTCACCCTGTTACAAAAGTAAATATTGTAGTTTTCATCGACGCATGTCACATGATACAGTTAGTAAGGAACGGGTTTGAAAAAAGAAAGATAATTTTCAACGAGAAAGAGCAGCGAATATAGTGGAAATTTTGATTCGGTTCTTAAAACCAAACAAACCAGCGGCTAAATTTTGCTAATAAATTAACCTAAAGACACATATATTTTAAAAAACAAATAATTAAAGTTAAATTAGCGACTCAATTGCTAAGCCGAAGTGTTGCAAAAGCACTGACACTCTGCAACGAAATATTACAATGTAGTTATTTTTCAAAAAGTAGTACGACAGTCGATTTCATTAATTTATTCAATAATATATTCGATATTTTGAATTCTCGCAGATTCAATCAATCTGGATACAAGAGAGCCATTTCTCCAAAAAATAAAGAAAAAATATTTAATTTTATTGAGGAGGCTATTGGTTACATTAAAGGTCTAAAAATGTTTGCTAATGTGAAAAGAAAGATTAAATGACTTAACAGACCACCACGAATTATGATGATTATTAGAAAAAAAAGTATTTTGGAATCTAGAATCAAAATGGGATTCTTAGGATTGATTGTGTGCTTAGAAAGTTTAATACTCCTCTATTTAAATTTAGTTGAGTCGAATTCTAAATTGAAGTACATTTCGACGTATCGCCTGTCTTAGGATCATTTAGAGCTATTTTTTAGCTTGATAAGAAAGCACGGTGGATACAATGATAACCCAAACGCTATACAACTCAAAGGAGCGTATAGGCGTTGCATGAATCAATTATCATTAAAATCGTCATTTACTGGAAACAGTATTCCTTTGGATAATTTTCTAACGTATCACTGTCTCATCTGTAAATGCTATTAACTGTACTACTGAAATGAATCGTCACGCAGAAGAAGACAAGCACATCGACAGATACATATCAAGAGGAAAATGATGTAGTTTATTCCAATAACTGTGCACAGTTATCGCATACTTTGGATAACCCAACTGAAAACGTCTTTGGGCACCTCACAGAGAATATAGAACTTATTATTGGGTATATTGCCGGATGGGTAGCCAAAAGTTTAACAAAAAAGATTAATTGTGAAATTTGTGTAAACAGTCTGGTTAGTAATGAAAAATTATTCTTTCATAAACTGATTGAATTAACAAATATGGGCGGACTTTGCTTTTCTTCTCCGGACCTGTTTGATGTATGCCCAGAAACCGAAAAAATATAAGACACAATAATAGACCCCAATTTATGGCAAAAAGTGACTATGTTTCTGTCAACAAAAACTCTAGCAAAGTTTATAGGCAAGAGTACTTTCACTGTTTTAAACTTGCACTCTGTTGATCAGCCGGCAACATTGAATTATGGATTGCACCTTATTCGAACCATAAATAAGAAGTATATAAATGTCGAAAAGCATCACGAGACATCATGCTATCATGGAAAACACGAGGAAGGGAACTGAAAGACAAAGATTTAAAAAATTCATTTTCACTAGTTAAAGGTCTAATCTACATATTTCTCGGATTTTATATTCTTTGCGAGTTTCTTTTAACCTGATTTGAGATCTGTAAATAATAATTAAAAAAACTCGACTTTAGCTTGCTCTGCTCCTTCTGTTTTCGGTCTTTGTTTTCATTTATTACTTACAATAAATAGTAAAAGGAATACTCGCAACGCCAAGACGCGCCAGATGGAGAACCAACTCCAGCTTACGCTCCAGGAAGTTAAGGCGTCCAGCGAGCAGTGTGAACTGTTGCTTAAGGAAAGGGATGATAATGAAAAGGAAATAGCATAATTGCCAAAATAAACACAATTAAAATGTGATAAGGTTTAAGGTACACACTGATTACATTAGTGTTATAAAATAAAGAGATCAGCTACAGGGAACATTAATTGAGTTTGACCAATGCAGCAAGGAATATGAGGAAGCTCTCAGGTTTATTGCTGCGTTGAAGTTACAGTTGAATGAGGCGAATGAGCGAATAGCACAACTTAAAACATACAAAGATAACCTAAAAGCCTCCAAGACTCAAAGACTGTTCTCTGAGCTTGTGCAATGTAATACCTATAACTTATTACAGCAATGTGCAACAATAGATTTGACAGGTGACAACTCCACTTTAGGAAAAACAGTAAGGATTGATTGCAGTAAAACCAAATTGAAGAAATATATAAAAATTATAAATATATGAAGAAAATTCAAAAATTAATAAAAAGTAAGATCAATACCAAAAATTAGGTGAACGTGTGTAAAGAAAAGCAAGCATAAATGTATGAACTTTAACTGTATTCAATTGAAGTGGATAACATTAGGTAAAGAATGTTATGAGACTGACGTAGAGTGCCATAAATCAGAAATTTTACTACTTTCTGACTCCCTTCAGCAACTTTGTCCAATAAATATAAATCGGCCCAAAATTAAATTAAAGAACACATACTGGCTATGGATAACCTGGCAAAGACATGTAAATGTAATGAGGAGCGTTTTGACTCCATAGTAAATCATCAATGTGAGTGTCAGCGGTCAATACCGGTTTCTTCAGAGTCGGTGTGTGCTGATAATATTATATCACCACCAAAACTATGACAGTATCATAACGGACGATATTAAAATAAAATATTATCAAAAATAATATAATTGTGTATAGCGAAGACATGGGAAAAAATTTAGACATAATATAACACTTTTAAGAGGCAAAAAATTACAAATTGCTGCATGCCTGGAGCATCTCTTAGTGACATTCTAAATAAAATTATAGAATTACAAAATTTTGTCCAAATAGTACAATAATAGTTTTGGTTGGTAGAAGAGGCGGTGTAAACAACAAACATTTATTAAGATATACTGTACAACTTAATTAATTAAATGTAAATGAAATTACTTGTTCACACTTCCTTATATACAGGGATTGCCACAAGAAAATAATTTAAGACACTATTTAAATTTACAAATGAATAATTTAATTTGTTATAATAATTTAAAGTGGAATGGCGGGCTTGTATGGGAGTTTCGTACTACTAATAAAATTTCGTGTTTTGGGATATTTTTGGTTTTAATTGGTAGTTAGTAGGATAGACAAACCCCTTTTAAATTCTTAGATTTAGAGTTTATTTAGAGTTATAACCAGTTTTAATTTTTAAGATTATCTACATAGACTAATAATAATATTATGTACTAGTGTTACAATATTTTTTAATTAACTGGCTTTACGGCTTTGGGTTCTGGCCCTTCTGAGCCAATCATTTCTTTCGTAATCTTCGTTTTTATATATTTTTTCGTCACAATATGCTGATGCGTCACAGTTTTTGGAAGATTATATCAACATCAAACCACTTGTTTCGTCGTTTTCTCTAATAGTTCACACGCGCAGGCAATTCACAAAATCGCATCACTTTTACGAATCAAAATCTACTTCAAACCATTATTCAAGCAACAAAACAGGAGCGACAAATTGCGAATGCCTCGTTTTGAATAAAAAAGGTCTGCGGATCTCTACACTCACCATACGAAACACAGCAGTATTAAGCTGCTATTTTACACTGGTATTCTGTGAGAGCGTGGTTCTTCCCCGGTCGAGCCAACCCATTCGTGTTACAACTATACTATTGATATAGCTTCAGCATGGCTCTACCACGTACAAAACTTCACGATGCCATTTAAGCCCGCGACGTGTGCGGTTGTTTGCGACTGTCTCTGCACCAGTGGGCTACGTAATAAAATGCTGGATTAATACTCATCATCTGAATAGTCTAATAGCTCAAGAGCTAAGTGCTCAGCATAATTTAACCTGGTTGCAATTTTAAGTGTTGCTTTACCATGTGCACTGTGGTGAATGGAAACATCGTGAGGAAACCCGCATATCTGAGAAATAAAATATATTTGAACACCAACACTCAATGGAACAGCGCAGCTTATTGCTCTAAAACTCTTTTAGAAATCAGAAGAAGAGAGTTTTAACTTTAATAGTCGTCTTAACTTTTCATATACGCGCTATACGGTCAAAGTCGCGGGCAGCAACAATTATAGTAATACAATGGTAAATGTGATAATTTGTATTTTCAGGCTTGTGAACAACATCAATCCAGGAATGGTGAAGAAGGTAAACGAATCGAAGATGGCGTTCAAATGCATGGAGAACATCAACGCGTTCCTGGAAGCGGCGCGCCAGCTCGGCGTACCAGCGCAGGAAACATTCCAGACGGTCGAGCTTTGGGAGCGACAGAACCTGAACTCTGTGGTTATTTGCTTGCAGTCGCTCGGGAGAAAGGTTAATTAAACCGCATTTATATATATATATATATATATATATATATATATATATATATATATATATATATATATATATATATATATATATATATATAGAATAAATATATTAACTTTGGCCTCTCAGTATATCTATAAAAATTTGATGTATGTTCACAAAAACAAAGGTAGTTTTAGTAAAAAAAAGTGACAAACGCTCTGTAAACACTAGGCACAAACACAAGCTAGTGATACCAGTTTCTCGACTCCACAGAGTCAGTAATTCATTCTTGGGGCAATGTATACGCTACTACAACAAAGTCCCGGGAAACATACAAGGTTCATCTATTACCAAGTTTAAATATTAAATTAAACAAAAACTGTATAAAAAGGGTTATTATGATATAAATGAATACATAGTTGATAATAACCCCTGGGAATGAGGTGGTCGCTTCCAAGCTGTTTTTTAAATTAATTTTGTAAATATTATGTGACCATTGACATAGTAATTTATTTTAAAAAGAAGTCCCGCTAGGTTTCTTGGTGGTTCTTCCCAGGACAGAGGTTTTTTTCGAACTAGTGGTTAAGTAAAAAATTGACTTTCAATAAGAATTACTAGTAGTTAACATAATAATTCCGAAGAGTAAATCTGCCACTTTGCTTGGCGTATGTGGACTATGAGAAAGCCTTTGATTCCGTCGAAATTTGGGCGGTGCTACAGTCTCTTCAGCGGTGCCAAGTTGACTGTCGGTATATCGAAGTGCTGAAGTGTTTGTACAGTAGGGCTACAATGGCTATCCGAGTACAGTACCAGAGTACGAAACTACTAATCTAGCGGGTGTTTTTGTAGAGGTATAGAACTTTGAAATGGAATAAAACAAACATGGTTTTTTTTATTGACATGAAATTTATTCGAGAGAGAGAGAGAGAGAGATTCTTTATTCGAAATACAATCTTCTGGCATTATAATTTAAATATGACTTCTGGCATATGACCGCAACGGCTGGCTCGGACGTAGTCTAATGTGAAGGTCCAATTTTCGATGAGTTTTTGCAACATTTGTGGCCGTATATCGGCAATAACGCGCCGAATGTTGTCCTCCAGGTGGTCAATCGTTTCGGGCTTGTCGGCGTAGACTTGCGACTTCACATATCCTCACAGAAAATAGTCAAGCGGCGTTATATCGCACGATCTTGGAGGCCAATTCACGGGTCCGAAACGTGAAACTATGCGTTTACCCAACGTTTCCTTCAATAAATTAATTGTAGCACGAGATGTGTGACATGTTGCGCCGTCTTGTTGAAAGCACAACTCCTGCACATCATGGTTGTTCAATTGATGAACGAAAAAGTCGGTAATCATCGCTCTATAGCGGTCACAATTGACTGTAACGTTCTGGCCAGCATCATTTTTAAAGAAGTACGGACCAATTATTCCACCAGCCCATAAAGCACACCACACAGTCAGTTTTTCTGGTTGTAACGGTGTCTCAACATACACTTGAGGATTATTATCACTCCAAATACGGCAGTTTTGTTTATTGACATATCCATTCAACCAAAAGAGCTTCATCGCTAAACAAAATTCGCTTATGAAAATCGGGATCGTCGGCAATCTTATTTTGGGCCCATTCACCGAATCTACGCTTTGCCAGGTGATCGCGAGGCTTCAATTCTTTCACGAGTTGGAGTTTGTAAGCACGCAAACCAAGATCTTTCCGCAAAATCTTCCATAAAGAGGATGGACACATATCCAATTCCTGTGCACGATGGCAGGTAGACTGATTCTGTCTTCCTCTACGCTACGCTTTACAGCAGCAATGACTTCTTCTGTGCGCACTGTACGACATCTCTGTGGGTGCGTATTATCATTTAGAGTAAACGTGGCGCGAAAACGTCCCGTAGTTAATCGAATTAATTGCTCTGATGGACGATTATGCTGACCGTAAAATGGACGTAATGCCCGATACGTATTTCGAACAGAACCATGATTTTCAAAATAAATTTGCACAATTTGGAAGCGTTGTTCAGGCGTCAGTCTATTCTTGTTGAAATGCCAAACCAAACTAAACATAAATCACTTGACAGCTGACAAAATGGCCGCCAGTTAAAAAAGTGTTGCCAACTTAAAGTTCTATACTATTAAAAAAACACCCATTATATTGAATAAAAACTTATTCTATTCTATTCTATTCATAGACATCTACATTTCTATCCTAGTTTGCGAATCAAAATGCAGATGCGTTATCAGACGTGAGGACTAAGATGGAATGCCTCTCATCCAGTAAAAAGAGCCTCCGGTTCTCTACACTCACCATACGAAACACAGCAGCATTAAGCTGCTATTTTACGAGCCGACCCATTCGTGTTACAACTATACTATTATATACCTTCAGCATGGCTCTACCATGTACAAAACTTCACGATGCTATTTAAGCCCGCGGCGTGTGCGGTTGTTTGCGACTGTCTCTGCACCAGTGGGCTACGTAATAAAATGCTGGATTAATACTCATCATCTGAATAGTCTAATAGCTCAAGAGCTAAGTGCTCACCATAATTTAACCTGGTTGCGGTTCCCGCCAGCACCAATGTGATTGAACATTTATTTGCAATTTTAAGTGTTGATTTAAGTTGAGCACTATGGTGAATGGAAACATCGTGAGGAAACCCGCATATCTGAGAAATAAAATATATTTGAACACCAACACGCAATGGAACAGCGCAGCTTATTGCTCTAAAACTCTTTTAGAAATGAGAAGACGAGAGTTTTAACTTTAATAGTCGTCTTAACTTTTCATATACGCGGAAATTCGGAAGTTATACCTAGGGAATTCCTCTAATTTCTTTCTGTGGGTTAGCAGTGTTGTTAATTTTGCTAAAACTAAAATTATGGACAAAAAAAGAAACCCATTGGTAATTATAAACAGCCAAAAACGCCAAGAAAAAGAAGATAGTAAACATAAATTACCCAAAATTGACAAGTTTCTGTACTTCTGGACAAAATATTTCTATTGATAGTGACTTAAATAATGTGGTAACTGCAGTGTTGGTTGAGAAGCCTACTGAAGAAGATTCGACAATTATTGCAGTACGAGATACCTCTGCCGCCGATCATGTGAACGTGGTTGATGTTTGCATGGCACACAAGAGCGGAGAATTTGGAGGAACCACATACCTCTATATTTTTCGAAAATGTGTACGATAAATCTTATGAGTTGGGATACTTCACAGATAAAATATTAAGTGATAACGAAAAACGTTAAATTCTTGATATGGGGCCCTTACACCTTCAGGACCTTTTCCAACAGAGATCAACCAGAACAATAGGTGTTTTTCAAAATCGTATTAAGTTCTAAATATGGACCAGTTAATCGTTTTCGGCTGTGTTATTCCAAAATACTAGACGCTGCCTATTGTCAACCCTGCTGGTTATTTGCTTCACAAAGGAATAATATTTGGTGTACGGGAATCCGGGATTGGAAGCATGTGCTGTGTATAAATTTTGGAAAAAAAATATTGACAAGGAACTTGAAAATGAAATTCGCAAAGGAGCATCATTTTGGAAAATGGTTCTTCAAATGTTATTTGATATCATACTTACCCTAGCAAAGACTTCTTTAACTTTGAGAGAACGTCGAGAACACTTAAGTCAAGAAGGATAACATGGAAATTTTCTGTCCTTTTTAGAGCATGTTGCCCGATATGATCACATTTTGCAGCAAGTTTTGGATATGCCCAAAGTATTAATTACTATTTCTAAGTTTTTTTTAATCATTTTATTTTGTTTATAATTATTAACTGTTTAATATCAGGACTTTTTTGAAATTGTGTTTTTTAATATTTTAGGATCTACAAGATATCTGAGCGCAACAATTTAGAATGAAATGATTGAGAACTTGGGGACCAAACTCGAAACCTTTCTACGAACTAAGACAAATTAGGGCGTCACCGTTTTTCGCCATCATAATGGATACGACACAGGACATATCGAAGGTAGATCAGCTAAGCATTGTTGTGAGGTATGCAGTAATAAACAGATCGGAAAATGGACAGCCAATTAATATAGAAGTAAAAGAAGTGTTTCTAGGCTAGGCAGCTATCAAACATGGCGCAGCAGATTTAGTCAACAAACATTATTTATTGACAAAAATATTGCTTTAAAAATGTGTGGGGCAAGGTTATGATGGTGCCAGTGTGATGAGTGGTGTGTATAATGGTGTCCAAAAACATATTAAGGATATCCAGCCTAACGCGGAGTACGTGCATTGTGCCACTCATAATTTAAATTTGGTGATAAATGATGCCGTTAGCAGTTGTGTGGAAATACAGATTTTTCGCAACGTTGCAAGATTTGTTCAACTTTTTCGGAAAAAGCATCAAACGTTAGGATCTACTGTCAAAATTTACTGGCGAATCGGACACCACTCTAAAAAAAACTAAATCCGACTAGATGGTCCAGTAGGGTCAATACGATATCTGCAATAAAATTTCGTTTTTTTGATATCAAAGCATTATCAGAAATAGTTCTAAAAAGTCCTAATAAAGATGAGCGTAGTGAAGAGATGCTAACTTTGGAGTTCGTGTTGCTTTGCGAATTCATGCACAGTGTATTGAATGACATGAATTATTCATCCAAAACTACAAAAATGCGACATCAATTTGGGCGGGGCAAGTAAAGCTTTGGCAGAGACCAAAGCAAAATTGCAAATTCATAAAAATGATTTAGAATTATTCTAGTGCAAATCCAGTGAAACTGCAAGAAAATATGGTATAGATACCCAATTTTAAGAAAAAAGGCAAAGGAAAGCTAAAAAACATTTTGATGAGCTAGCTGCTGATCACCGATTTCCAATCAGAGAAGAAAAATTTAAAATTGAGATTTTGAATAATGTACTAGATACATTAAAAGTTCAATTAAATACACGTTTTACTGGTATGTGTGCAGTCTGTCAAATATTCGATTTTCTAACACCAACATTTTTATTACATGTTGATGAAGCAACTTTATTATAAAAGTGTGACGAATTCCAAGGAAAGTGTTCAGATATAATAGGCCCTAGTTTTTCACTTCAATTTATTAATATTTACCACCTAGTTTTACCTCAATTAACTCAAGCATGGACTGTTCACCAATTATGTATTTAAGGAAATAATGAGCAAATATGGAGTTCTAGAAGGACTTCCTAACGGAAGTATTTACAGCAAAGTTATTTATTATTTTTTACAATTCTTGTCAATTCTGCAGCAGCTGAAAGGTCAAATTATTTAAGAAATAGTATGGGCCAAACTCGACTCTGACATTTATCGCTAATACTTACTTATCTTTACGCACAATCCCTAACGGGGTAGCCAGAGAGAACAGATCGCCAAGTGTCACGATCCTTACATACCCCTTTCGCTTCTTTCAGGTTCATTATCTTCTTCGGACAACCAAAAGGAATAACAGCCAAAAGGAATAACTTCGTCACTCCCAGTTTAAAGCGAACCCAGAGAAGTTTTGAGTTCACAATCTTATATTCAGTCATAATATCGACCAACCGAGACGACAACAGCACCCCCACTCCCTGGCAGGCGTTCTCGCTTTCCGGGACTCCGGACCATATAGCTAACGTCCCGCCAGGGAGCCCTTCAGTACCACTGCCTTTCCGTTTGGTCTCCGACATACACACGACATCTAATTCTCTTTCTTTCATTATTTCGATAAACTCCTTCGTCTTATCTCTCATGCCCCCTCTAACATTCCACGTGCCAACTCTGCACTCCGTCCTCCACCTTCCGCCGTGTCGGGCTGTGCGTGACGGGTGGCGGTCCCCATCGCCGCTTTGCGCGCTGCATTCCACACCAACGGGGACGAGCTGGTGTGCGTCGCCTTGGGGGGACGCCCTAACCCTCGTTTGCATGGGTGCGCAGCTGTGTAGAATTGCAGCCCTGAAAAGGGCTGGCAGGGGTCGCGTCGAGCACGCTTCTACAATGACCCCCATCGCTAATAGAAATTGAAAACAAACCCGCATCAAGCCTGGGTTTAACCGAAGTCATTGATACTTTTGCGAAAACTAAAGTTAGGAAAAGATTGTAAATATAATTGTTATATTATAATTTATGTTCTTGCTGTTTAACATTTTTACTACCTACTCTGCAGTGCACGAAAAAGAGCTGATGATAAAACAGATGATTAAAGTATTTGTATATTTAATATTTTTACTTGATAAAACCTAACCAGTTTAGATAGCAGTAGGGCCCCATTTTTTGATTTGCCCCAGGACCCTTGGTCTATGTTACTTGGGTGGTCTACGTTACGTGTACAGGGTACTTGGTCTGGTTAGCTACGCCACTGAATGGTAAATGTGATAATTTGTATTTTCAGGCTTGTGAAAAACATCAAACCAGGAATGGTGAAGAAGGTGAACAAATCGAAGATGGCGTTCAAATGCATGGAGAATATCAACGCGTTCCTGGAAGCGGCGCGCCAGCTCGGCGTACCGGCGCAGGAAACATTTTAGACGGTCGACCTTTGAGAGCGACAGAACCTGAACTCTGTGGTTATTTGCTTGCAGTCGCTCGGGAGAAAGGTTATTTAAACCGCATTTTTTATATATAGAATACATATATTAACTTTGGCCTCTCAGTATATCTATGAAAATTTGATGTATGTTCACAAAAACAAAGGTAGTTTTAGTAAAAAAGTGACATACGCTCTGTAAACACTAGGAGCAAACACAAGCTAGTGATACCAGTTTCTCGACTCCACAGAGTCAGTAACTCATTCTTGGGGCAATGTATACGCTATTACAACAAAGTGCCAGAAAACATACAAGGTTCATCTATTACCAAGTTTAAATATTAAATTAAACAAAAACTGTATAAAAAGGGTTATTATGATAAAAATGAATACATGGTTGATAATAACCCCTGCGAATGAGGTGGTCGCTTCTAAGCTGTGTCTAAAATTAATTTTGTAAATATTTTGTGACCGTTGACATTGTAAAATATATTTTTTTTAAAAGTCCCGCTGGGTTTCTTGCTAGTTCTTCCCAGGACAGAGGTTTTTTTTTCGAACCAGTGGTAAAGTAAAAAATTGACTTTCAATAAGAATTACTTGTAATCTATGTTGAATAAAAACTTATTCTATTCTATTCATAGACATCTACATTTGTATCCTTGTTTGCGAATGAAAATGCAGATGCGTTATCAGACGTGAGGACTAAGATGGAATGCCTCGATTCCAGTTAAACGAGTCTCCGGTTCTCTACACTCATCATACGAAATACAGCACCATTAAGCTGCTATATTACGCTGATATTCTGTGAGAGCGTGGTCCTACCCGGTCGAGCCGACCCATTCATGCTACAGCGTGGCTCTACCACGTATAAATATGCGTGATACTTAATGCATTATTTTGACTGATTTTACTGCGTACGCACGCGCATTCGTAAGGGCCGATCGGTAGGCAAAAACGTTGTTGCCCGAAAATCACATTCAGTCTGGGATAATTTCAAATTAAAGTAGAAGCCTTATTTACTCGTATTTTCAAAAAATGCTATAACTTCATATCATTGTTTATATATTTGACTTAAGTTTAAAATTTGGCTACTCTTTGAAAAATTTATTACCCTGTATAAATAAAAACCGTGTTTTATTCACACAATGATAAAAGTAAAAATAAATAGTTGGAGTCACTTATTTCTAATGTACATGTTTAGTATTTGTCTAAGCTTGGGTAGGTTGGCCATTTAATGTTTAAGAGTCCATATGTGCTGTTTTGGTAATATTGAGCGATCTGGATCTCGGTATCTATAAGACCTAAGAGTTTGCTATTTGGACACATTAAACTTGGACTTATAATCTTCAAATCTGTTGAAGCGAAAACATGATTTGGTATAAAATTCTTAATAGAAAAGAAAAACGGAAAAAGCTCGTTTTGCACTTCTTTTGAGTTAGATCTTTAAAACCTTATGGAATTGAATGATGATTTTAACGTAATAGACAGATAATAATATTATCTCACATCGTGACGATTTATTTTTTTATTTTTCTACGTGGTCTTCTCGTACTAACGAAAGTGGGATTTTAATATAGGTAAATTCATGTCTTTATCTTGAATTTGATTGCTCAAAAATACGATAGTATAATTTTGACTGGATCATAATTATTTGCGAAAACACCTCTAAAAAATCACTATAGTTGAAATTACAACGAAATCATTTGATCTATATGCTTGGGAATCACTCAAATATATTCATTACATCAATATTCATAATTTACTTGCTCATTATTTTGATAACTTAAATCAATAACTTTTTTTTAAATATTTTAAGATTATGACAATTTCTAAGCGCTTTTAATCGTCGCGGGCGCTACGCAATTTTAGACCTTATGACGGCGTTTCATCAAGTTTTTATAGAAATTATGTATTCACTCGGATCAGTACGGCGATAGCGTTTTCGATGTGTCGTTTTAAGGCCAAAATATGATTAAATTCATAATTACAATTTTTTTTTATTTTTTTTTTGATGTTTCTGCTTCATGGCAATCTGCTTTCCAGCAATAAGCCACTAGTTTGTCTGATTTCTCAGATTATGTTTTCCTCAAGAGTCATACTTGTATGAAACTTTTCACACGACTCTCTTGATGTCAGGTGGTAAATCTTTTATGTAGGCTCGGTACGTCACTTCTTTTTAGCCGGGTATGCTGAAGAGCGCCTTCTCCGCTCAGAGCGTGTGCCAGTTTGTTTACATGGGCGGTCAGCTTCTCCTGGTATTTCAGGCTGTTTTGAGCTACTTCCTGTCGAACTGTTTTTAGGCCGAGGTCGAGGTATATGTATCTATTACTTATACTACGAGGGATGCCAAACATTGTTCTCAGAGCTTTGGTCTGGAATCTCTCCAAGATATCTATATTACTGTTGCTGGCCGTTCCCCACAGTTGTATCCCGTAAGTCCAGATTGGTTTTATGGTGGTTTTGTACACTAGCATCTTGCTGTTAGGATTTAGTTGTGACTTGCGTCCCAGTAACCAGTTCAGTGTCCGCAGTTTTCCATCTAGTTGTTTGCGTTTTGTCCAAATGTGTTTTTGCCATGTAAGTTTCCTGTCTAGGTACATGCCCAAGTATTTTGCGTTATATTCTTGAGGAATAACTTTGCAGTTTAGCGTTACCGGTGGACATGATTCTCTCCTAAGAGTAAACGTTACATGTACCGATTTGCTCTCATTGGCTTTTATTCTCCAATGGTTCAGCCACCTCTCAACTTCTGTCAGGTGGTTTTGCAGCTGTGATGATGCCGTTTCTGGGTTGCTATGAGCCGACAGAAGCGCCGTATCATCAGCGTATGTCGCAGTCGTGGTGTAGTCAGTTGTTGGGATATCTGCTGTAAAAATGAGGTATAGTATAGGGCCCAATATACTGCCCTGAGGGACACCTGATTTTAATTCGTGTACTTCTGAGAGATCATCGCCGTACTTCACTTGGTAGCATCTTTTATCTGAGTAGGATTTCAATATTAGGAATGGAAGAGTCCATATGTGCTGTTTTGGTGAAATTGAGCGATCTGGATCTCGGTATCTATAAGACCTAAGAGTTTGCTATTTGGACACATTAAACTTGGACTTATAATCTTCAAATCTGTTGAAGCGAAAACATGATTTGGTATAAAATTCTTAATAGAAAAGAAAAACGGAAAAAGCTCGTTTTGCACTTATTTTGAGTTAGATCTTTAAAACCTTATGGAATTGAATGATGATTTTAACGTAATAGACAGATAATAATATTATCTCAAATCGTGACGATTTATTTATTTATTTATTTATATATTTGCATAAAACATGGACAGATAAGGATGGTACAATTCTTAAAGCACAACATGTTTGCTATGTGATTGTGATAGCATGCAAATTTACATAAATAGCACATATACAAATGAAATTTTCTAATCATAATACAAAACAATTAGACATATAAAATAGTAAATAAACAAAGATTATCAATTCATTAAAAATATATATCATTTACATTTAACAAATAGGTCTCTAATGTCATAAAATTGATTTTCATTGAGATAAGTCAATAATTTTTTTTTAAATATATTATTATTATTCGATTTGATTTCATTTGGTATTTTATTATAGATTCGAATACACATGGTTAAACAGCTTTTGCTATATTTGTTTGATCGCGGTACTTCATCTAATACAAGTCTATTTGCATTTCTTTTTAGTCTTATATTCATATCACATGCCTTTGTAAACAGATTATTATGTTTATGTACGAAATTACAAACTTCGTAGATATACAGAGATGGTAGTGGCAACAAACCTAGGCTCCTAAATATTGGTTTGCAGGATTTATCCGGTGCGATTCCAGCAATAGCTCTAATGCATTTCTTTTGTGCAGTAAATAATCTCTGTTTATCTGTACCATTGCCCCATATTACAACACCATAACGTAGTAAAGATTCTATGTAAGCGTGATACGTTAGAACAGCAGTTTTTTTGTCTGTAACATTTTTTACTTTATTAAGTGCATAAACAAATTGGTTGATTCTACTGCATAGTTGATGTATGTGAACTCTCCAGCTTAAATCTTGATCGATTATTACTCCTAGGAATTTGGTTTGTGTTACTTCGTTTAATTTGTCGATATTAAGATTAAAATTGTATTTTGTGTGTTTTGATTTATTAAATTGAATGTAAGTTGATTTATTAAGATTAATTTTTAAATTGTTTTTGTCTAGCCATTTAATAATTGTATCAATTGTGTTGTTAATGTCGATTTCATGATTACGTATTGAATTGTTTTGCTTCTTATTAGTGCTTACAATTATTGAAATATCGTCAGCGAATAAAATACATTTATGACTGGTGATTAGAGTTATATCATTTAAATAAAGAAGAAACAATATTGGACCCAGCACGCTGCCTTGAGGAATGCCATGTTTGTTCTCTTTATAAGAAGATGGGAAGGACAGCATTTCCTCTCCTACAATCTTTTTTATTACGACACATTGTCTACGGTTAGCTAAATAGGAAGATATCCACTTTAGTGGAAGTCCTCTGACACCGACCATTTCCAGTTTCCGTAATAGTATGCTGTGCGCAACGAGATCGAAGGCTTTCGATAAATCAAGAAATAATGCTGTGGTTAAAAAATTATTATTTATTTTTGTTAAGATTGAACTAATGAGCTTAAATGTGGCTAATGTTGTAGATTTTTGTTTCTGAAAGCCATATTGGTCATTCTTTATTAAATTGAATTTCTTGCAAAAATCTAGTAATCTTTTGTACATACATTTTTCTAGTATTTTTGACAATATTGGTATTAATGTAATTGGACGATAGTTGGTAATATCATTTCTCTTACCCTTTTTAAATAATGGCTTTACAATCGACAATTTTAATGTTTCTGGAAAAGTACCACATGAAAATGACAAGTTAATTAAATATGTTAAAATAGAGACTAATTCATTTACAGACTTCTTAATTATTTTCGTATTAATACCGTCATATCCTTCCGAGTTGGTGTTATTAAGAGATAGGATTTCTTTTTTAACCTCTTCTTCTGTCATGGGCTTAACAAACATTGAGTTAGGTAGTGATTTTTCAATACTAGTATAGCTGTTTGGTTTATTCATTATTGTCAAATTATTAGGGAAATCGGTAAAATAATTATTGAAAATCGAAGCTATGTCAGTAGGATTTTTAATCAGTTCATTATTTATTTTTAAATCCGTAACGCCATGGTCGAAGTTTGAATTTGAGATTGCATTTCTTATCACAGACCATGTAGCTTTACATTTATTTTTGCTTTTGTGTATGAATTTTATAGTAGAATTTCTTTTCGATCTTTGAATACATTTTTTCAAAATCTTTGAATATGTGATGTAACTTTTCTTATTTAATTCTGATTTATTCCTGTAGTATCTATATCGGAGTAATCTTTTAGTTTTACAACTTCTTTTTAAACCTCGACTTATCCAATTGTTTGTAGTATTATTATTATTTATCATTATTCTAATAAGTGGAAAACATAAATTATAAATTAAACATAGAAATTCATGAAATGTATTAAACGCGTTATTTATATCAGTCTGTAAGTATATATCAGACCAAGATATATTCATAAGACATTCCCTAAATTTCCGTATGTTCTCAGCGCAATAGTCTTTTTTGTAAATAAAATATGCCGTGGTCTTTAGGGTTTTTCTTTTTATGGGGATTTCCAGTAGTTGCGCTGTTTCATGGTCAGACAGGTATAGAGGTAGAATGGTAGCCGTTGCGTCTGTGATGTTGCTTAAAATATGGTCTATACAGGAGTTTTTCCGGGTCGGTACCTTAATGTGAATGCTTAGATTGTAGTTGTGACATAGATCTTGAAAAAAATTAGTAATATTTCCCTGTTTTAAAGTATTAATATTAAAGTCACCAGTTACAACTAGCTTAATGTTTGGCTTATGACTGCTAAGTAAGTCATATAAAAGTTTGTCCAGCTTATCTAAGAAAATAGTAGGGTTTGACGAGGGAGTTCTATAAATACATATTACAATCAATCTGTGTACAGGAATTTCAATTCCACAAGCTTCAAATGTATTTGGTGTTGCATAATATTGTAATTTATTAATTTTTTTGTATGTTATATTGCGCTGTACCAAAATACAAGTTCCGCCTCTTTGTTTCTCTCTACAAAATGCAGTTGCTAATTCGTAACCTTTTATTTGTAAGTATTTACCGTAACCATCTCGCAAAAACGTTTCAGAGAAACATAGTATATCGGGTTCGTTCTCGGCCTCACGTAACTCATGAAATGTTAATTCTAATAGTTCTTGTTTTGATAAAATACTAGCAATGTTTTGGTGCATGATTTTGAGAGAAATAGATGGCTTTTGCTTTTTGTTCCCGAAAAAACTGATTTCCATCTATTATGGGGAAGTAATAGGGTATGGTACCTTTTTTCGAATCGAAAGTGGATTTTATGGCATTAGTTCCACTGATGGAAGCACTTTGTAACTGCATTTTTGCGAAGTAATAGGGGATTGTGCCTTTCAGGTGTTTTATATTAAATTTAGTTGCTTCCTGAGGCTGTAGTTTATTGCGAATTATTATCTTTTGAAGTTCCTTAATATTTAAATATTTATTATCGTAATCAATACAGTCGATGATATAATTGATTGAATTACACATTTTAAACAAATTGCTATTAATACATTCTACAAAATGACAGTTTTTATAAGCATTACAAGTAATTTTTAACGCATTATTCAATTCATGAACATTCAAATACATATTTTTTAATGGGTTAATAACTATCACAGAATTGTTACTAAATTTATTGAGCAAACTACGCAATTGAGATGTTAATATATTAATATCATAATCATTTTCACCGATACATATTACAATTTTTTCATTTGATGTTAATTCTAAGTTATGACAATTTTTTAAAACATCTGCAGTTAAAGCATACGGTTTCGTTTGTGAGGTAACCAAATATTTTTCGTATGTTGTACGCTCTCGTGACCGTATCAATGCAGCGGCTAAGCCAACACATTGTTGAGTTCCAAAGATCAATATCCTGTTATCACAAGCTTGCTTTTCGGTATCCTTGGAATACCTTTTATCATTAAAATTAGGTGTTGTTAAGGCCTTAGATCTTGTTGAGGTAAGCTCTCCTTCCCAGGCCTGGGTTTGTTTCATGAGTTTCATTATTTCTGTCTGGGATTCTCTTAATTGCTGCTGTAATTCTGCAATTCTCTGATGTAAAGTCGTGATGGTATTACTGTAGTCATGTTTAATTTTAATTTTATCCGAAGTAGATAATCGGGTAGGTGTAAGTGAACTTTGCATGGTATATCTACTTTCCTTTTTAGAGCTGCGATTTATTCGACTATCATGTAACGGGGACTGGCATAATGACTTCAGCATACTATTTTCTTTATTTAACTTAGTAATTTGTTTGCGTAGGTCACTATTTTCCATTAATGTATTATCCAATTCATTTTGTGAACTAACGAGTTCTGTCCGAAGTTGTTCTATAGTTTCCTTCATTTCTTGTACTGAGATAGAATCTGTTATTGTATAATCCACACTCCTTGATAGTAACTGATCCGGTGTCAGTGGAAATTCATCCGATGTCTGCGTTTCTGTAAGTATGTGAGAGTCGTGTATTTGGGAATTCGTACAAGAAGGCGTTGAAGGAGCCAACTCTGTCATCGTCTTAGGTGTAGTGTTCCCGTATAATTTCGGAGAATGTTGTTTCTTTCTCATTGCGACATAAGATAATTCATTGTTGTCAGTGGAGCGTAAGTTTGTTTTATTGTCACAAATCTTACAAGTCCATTTTTTCCTTGTATTCGAGTCCTTTAGGCGATATAATTTTTCTGAATATCCAATACAGTCAAACTCATAATTATTTTTACATATTGAACATAAAATTGTATTTCTAGAGTCTACAGTGTTTTTACATTTATAACATGTGACGTACACTGACATCCTACGGCTATTTTTTGTACTTTTTGTTTGCGCTTTCATTGACATCGTGATCAGCTAATATATTTAATGATCACAAAAGAAAATTTCGTTCTAGTTCAACAAACTTCCGCTAGATCTCAGCACATAGTCTTAATTCAGTCAATAATTCACATATTATGTTGACCGAATAGTTTAGTTCAACACGATTATACTAGGTGTCGTTAGTCGTAGGTATGCCGTATAAATAACAACAGCTGATTGGTCAGCTGAGTGTTGTTTACTTTAACCTGAGATATAACGGTTATATTGAACCTTAACAAAGATCAATTTACAAAATCCACAAAATTATACTAGTTTTAATAATAGATTGAACTTAGTATTTAGTCTTATTTTATTACTCACTTGATATATCTAGATTATACTGCTGCCACTTATTTTTTTGCTAACATCATTAAAACTAAGCTCGATAAACACTCGTATGTAACACAATGTTTAGTCAAAAACCTTTAATAGTTCACCAAGATAACATTTGTGCACAATCATAACGTACTATTACTTTGATATATGAAGTCTGAGACGGTAAAGTAGCCAAATTACACTTTTTATTCAATTTTAATACGGGAGCCAATGTGAATACGGTCACTATGTAGGGTAGACTTTTTCTACGTGGTCTTCTTGTAATTAGCAATTATGTGATTTGGCGCTTGCGTTATTTTATTCTAAGCGAGCACACTCTCTTTCTGTCTCTAGTTTTGCACGCGGTAGGTGATAGCGCTATCGTTTTCAATTTGTTCACTGATTCCATCAGTCTGCTGCATAGAGTAGAGTAATATATACAGAAAGTCTGCTGCGGCATCTGTAGCGGGATGTACCCATGTTTGGCGATATTACAGAGAGACAATTTCCAGTATAAGCTAATCTCGCATTGTATATGCTTTCCGTACCATGAGGGGTCAACTTATATTAGAAATTTAGCTAGAGTAGCCGTTACGTTAGTATGAAAAATGAAAGGGGTAGTGGAACAAAATTAGAGCTGAGGTAGTATGGGCTCTTAAGGCCAAAATATGGTTAAATTCATAATTTCAATTTTTTTTAATAATCTTATTTTCCTTCCTTCCAGGCCGGTAACTACGGAAAGCCGTCAATAGGACCAAAAGAGGCTGAGAAAAATGTACGTAATTTCACCGAGGAGCAACTCAGAGCAGGACAAGGTGTCATTTCACTCCAATACGGCTCTAACAAAGGCGCCAATCAAAGCGGGATCAATTTCGGCAACACGCGACACATGTAAACGTGCCTTTAAAATCCACTTGCATAATTTATTTACGAACGTACATGTACACACGTAACAAACGTAAATGATAAATACAAACGGAGCGTATTTATTTTAAACAAACTTTTTGTTAGTTCGTTAAATTATTCTTAGCGTTTCAACATACATAGTACTTATTTGGTTAAGTAATAAAGTCAATAAAAGTAAGGGTAAAATATTGTTAAAGAACCAATATTGTTAAGTAACTCGATCTCTATTTATTGGTCTTCTTTTCACCTTAGAGTAATAATTATTCTAAGTTATTAATGTATGTACTGTCATTCCAAATGTTTAATTCATTCCATATTTCAAATTTATTTTTGTAATACATTTTTAATATTGAAATAATCGTAGGTAAGTCGTTAGTAATTTTATAACTTATGTACTGTTAGTTGTTTTTAAGTCGGCCAGCATTTCTTTTAGAAATAATAGATGTACAATAGTTTTCTGACCAGTAACATTAATTTTAAATTTGTGCCAATGTTCATAACATACAAATATTTTTGATTTAGGTTTTATATTACAGTACAATTATTAGATACTATTTTTGACTCTTCTTGTAATACTATTGTGCCTTCAAACTCCATAGGAGCTTTGAAATTTATTGTTCGTATGTAATTGACAAAAAGATTTGTTTTCTTTGCAAAATCAGGGTTGCCTTGATTTTTAATTTATTTATATTAAAATATAAAATTAATACTTCATTCCATTATATATGTTAGTATATACTGTGATTAACGGTTTTACGAAAATAACGATCTTTATTTTTATATTTGTGCATTTGACATCGCGTAATTTTAAGACTGTAACTTTCATAAAGTATATACATTGCAACTTTATGGACGTACTTAGAATAAAATACATTAAAAAACATGTGTTTTTGTTATTATTTATTTATTTTATATTGAAAATATTTAAAGCATGAAATATGGTATCAAAAGACGGACTTAAAGCCAAATATAATATAAATGATACTTAGAAAAAACGAGGTTTTCATATTAGTTTTCACTTTGCAAAAATGGAAAATGGATATATGCATTGTCTGTGGGCTGTAATATGAGATAGAATAATAAGAAACCATAAACTTTTTACTTTTGATAATATAATCGTTTTAACTATATTCAGAACCCAAAGTAAATAAATAGCACAGCTAAGCAATTTTAGTGTCATGTGTAATTTTAGTGTGTGTGTAATGTCAATTCGGTTAGCTTGCCATTTTTTTTATATAATTTCTAAATGCTAGGATGTTTTTGACAAAAACTTAATGAGGCACTAATTACATAACGTCATTGAATTAAACCGGTCCAATGTTGATAGGCTCGGGCGCTGTCCGCTAGGGTTGTATGCACCCAAATAAATTAAAATGTTCCTAAAAAGATCATATGTGGCGTCCATGGCACACCTATTCCGGTAGTTGTTGGAAGCACTACGCTAAAAGTTGTCGTCGAGTATGTTTGCCTAGGACATACAGTCCAACGATTCAACGTCCATAGATTCAACTTGGTTTTTTTTTATGGAAGAGGGGGCAAACGAGCATGCGGCTCACCTGATGTTAAGTGACTACCGCCGCCCATGATCAACCGCAACACCAGGGGAATTGCAGGTGCGTTGCCGGCCCTTTAGAAAGGAGTAAGCTCTTTTCTTGAAGGTCCCCAGGTCGTATCGGTCCGGAAAAATTGCCGGTGGTAAACCATTCCACAGAGAGGTTGTACGTGGAAGAAAACTCCTTGTGAAACGTACAGTGGTGGACCGCCAAGCATCCAGATGGTGTGGATGGTATCGGGACGTTTGCCGTGTAGTGCGTTCACGAAATTTGGCGGCTGGGATTAATCGGATCGGTTGGGCAGACATCGGAAGATTACAAAACATCTTCTCGTCAGGTATACCCCAAAATTTGAAAACAAGATTGAACACCCATCGCATGTTTCCAGTGATGACTTATGGATCTGAGGTGTGTTCCTACACCGCTGGCCGCATGAGGGAGCTTAAGGCGGCTCGGCGAGCTATGGAGAGGTATATGCAGTAGAACCATATTTACCGACATAGCCAAACGGATAAGTCGAAGAGCCGACAATGGATGGGGAAAAAAATTCGCGAGTGGCAATCTCGTACTGGTAGGCGAAATGTAGGGCGGGCCCTCACTTGATGACGTGGGTTAATGACGATCTGGTAAGACATCCAGGAAGTCGATAGAACGTCCTTTGTGGCATTCCTTGGGGAAGGACTATGTTCAACAGCGGACCTGTGAAGGGTTGTAATCAGTGGCGGATTTACCAGCAGACTCATTAGGCTGGAGTCTAGGGCGGCAAATTCGAGACAATTTTTTTATTTTAATGGCTTGCAGAAATTAAAAAAAAATTAATTATAAAAGATAAGCTAAAGAAATATTTTCCACTATTATCTCGGAACTCAAAACACTTTTTTCGTTCCTTGCTTTGCCTACTCTTTAAATGTAGTAACAACTGTGGCTGCTGAATATTGCAATGAAGCTTGTCGCTTTTACATGTTGCTTCAAGAAATCTATGTATTTTTTTTTGTAAGTTTAACCCGAAGCTGGAAGTTTTAGAGATTCTTGGTACAAAGTGCTTAAAACTTTGGAATCAATCAAAGATGATTGTACCGAAAAGCCTGTAACGCTAAAGGAAGCGACGGGACTACTTTTGAATTTAGAAAAACTGGAAATGGCGGTAGTGATTGCTGTGTGGAATGTTTTTTGGAAAGCGTAAACAAAGTGAACGTTTAAATTCAAGTTTCTGCCGTAGATTTGATTACTGCTGTCAATCTTTAAAATTTAAGTATTTCAAAGTACAGGCGAATGGAATTAAGCGTGTGGAAGCAGTATACAAAAGACGGAGGAAAAAGACAACCGAAAAGGTATAAAATTTCAAACACCAGATAAAGAAATGAGAATAACTACGAAGGATATTTTCAGGGCAACATATTTCTCCTCATCATTTAAAAACTCGTATCCGAATAAGAAAAACGGCAGGAGAGGCCTCCAATAGATTTAATAAAAAGTTTTCATTTTTGAGTAAAATTGGTGAACTTTTATCATCAACTCTTACGTAAAAGCCCTTTTTCTTGGAAGAAATTAATTCTTAAGATTTAGAGATTGATATCTTCGTTCCTGTGAAAACAGAATTTGCAAACCGTTTATCCAAAATTTAATACAGCACTTCGCATGGCTTTATGTACATCAGCGACTAATTTTTCAGATGAGTGAAAAGTTATCCAAGTACTACCTGAAGCCAAAACAAGGTAAGCGCCTTAGCGCTTTTGTGCATGGAGTCAGCTAATAAACAAGATTTCATACGACGATATAATTGATGATTTCGCGAGCATAAAATCGCGCAAAACAGCATTGCAAAGCTTTCATAACTTCATTTATTGAATTTCATCATTAGCCAGGTTATTACCAGATAATTCAAAATATTTTTTTAAGCTGTAAGCGGAAGAAATATTATTTAATTACATTTACCGAATATGAGTAGTATCAAAACCTTAGATTATTAATAGGTCTTTGCCTGAGCGCGCGAAGACCTATCAATAATTTATGATCAAAACCTTACCTTTCCCCGCCTTATTATTAGTACAAACATGATTGAGCTTATATTAACTAAAAATCTATGGATTGTAAAAATAATCTGGATACTAACTCATCAATCCCCTAGTTAACAATCATACCAATTATGGCAAAAAGGTGGTGTAATTAGGACGATAGTGCACAAATCATAAAGTTACAATTTTATTGACATATTCTGAACAACAATATCATATTGAATTGTAGAAGTGTGTGGGGGCGGCAAAATTTTCATTGCCTACTGGCGGCAAATGTGTGAATCCGCCACTGGTTGTAATGATGACGATCGACATTAGTGAAAGTAAAAAATAGCTATTGCAATTAATATTTAAAATCATGTAAACTTTATCAATGGTAGGCGTTGAACGGTAATTTGCACAGAGTACTTTGAATAATCAGAAATAGAGTTGGCAGTTAAGTAATGCGACTCCAGCGCCTACTACAGTTCTGTGTCCGAACTAAAAAAATATTGAATATAATATATAACTACGTTTCATAACATGGATGTATAGGTTTACTTTTTAATATTTATTTTATTTCATTATTTACACAATGTTTAAAGTCTGAATTGAGCTTAAACATTATGTAATAGATTTAGCATGAAAAAAATTGAAACTTTAATAAAACCACATATATTTATTTGTTTAAAAGTTTATTTTTTCTTTTAAGCAATAATTAAAGACTTGAGATTGCATTACATCATCTTTATCAACAACAATTCTTGCTCCTTTTAATATTTTACTTATATTATTGGCCCAACTATGTAGAAAGAACCTGCAAGTAATATCTAATATATCTTCTACGAGGGTGGATTGAAAAGTACTCGGCCTAACCAAGAAAATAAACACATACTAAATCAGTTATATTTTTATTTTTCTACATAATCACCATCAAGTTCAATACACTTTTGCCACCTCCCCTTCCAAGCATTTAGACCGTTGAAAAAAAATAATTCTTCCTTAGAGTCAAAATATGCGTCTACAGCTGCTTTGACCTCGTCGTTTGTCGAACATCTTTGACCTCCCAAGTGCTTTTTTAGGTTAGGGAACAGAAAGAAGTCTGATGGTGCCAGATCAGGTGAATACGGCGGATGCGGTAACAGTTCAAAGCCACAGTTGTGAATTTCAGCCATTGACTGTACTGACGTGTGAACACGGGCGTTATCTTGATGAAACAGGACTTTTCTTCTGAGCATTCCTCGACGTTTTTCTTTTATTTCCTCTCGTAAACGACGTAGTAAGGTGCAGTAGTAATCAGAGTTTATAGTCTGACCCCTTTCAAGATAATCAATCATAATCACACCTTTCGAGTCCCAGAATACTGAAGCCATCACCTTATTTGCCGACAAAATCGACTTAGTCTTTTTAGGGGGTGGTGAACCGGGTCTTCTCCACTGTCTTGATTGTTGTTTTGTTTCCGGTGTACAGTAATGAACCCATGTTTCGTCCATAGTAACAAAACGATTCAAAAAATCATCTGCATCGGCTTCAAATAACTCCAAACAGTCGCGTGAAATAGTCAATCGCGTCCTTTTTTGTTCAACTGAAAGCAGTCGCGGAACCCACCTCGCAGACACCTTGTGGAAACCCAACTCGTTGACAATGATGTTTTGAGTTCGTTCATTAGAGATGCCCCATTATTAAATCAAGTACTTTTTTAATATTTTCGTCAGTAGTTGACGTCGAAGGCCTTCCAGAGCGGGGTTCATCTTTCACACTCTCTCTACTACGCTTAAATTCTGCTATCCATTTTTTGACGGATGAATATGACAGAGCACAATCGCCTAATGTACTGACCATGTCATCATGGATGGCTTTTGATGATAGCCCCTTCTTATGGAGGTACTTAATGACGGCACGCTGCTCGATTTGCTCCATTCGCGGAAATTATGTCCGATTACTTTGTTAATATATTTATAAAATCACAACTAATTATCGCACACGTTTTGAACTTCACACAATGAACTAGTCTGAACTGAACTAAATAATGTGGGTAGATTTGATTTTTAGAATTGAATGGATCTGTGTTAGGCCGAGTACTTTTCAATTCACCCTCGTATAATATCATTTTTATGTATCGCACAAGTTAGGAAATTGAATTCGCAAACTATACACATATATGTTTTAAAATAATTTTTAATGTTATCTAAATTACTATTAGTCCTTACAATATAAGTCACATCTTGAATGGGCGAAAATAAATGTATGAATTCTTGAGATGGATGTGTCAAGCTCTTTTGTTCTTTGGAATAATCTTTTAATCTAATGTACTCACTGGACTTTTTTTCATCACACAAATTTGTTAAGCATGTTTTACATTTTAAAAATGATTTTTTTAATTTTCTTAGTACATATCCACTAATATATTCTAATTGTGCCTTGATTTTAGGATTACTTAGCTTAATATGTATATCAGTCAAGATCTCGTGACTATTAACATGATCAATATTTACTTCTGTTGTAACATTAATGGTTTGAGTTTTTTTTACGAAAACATAACTTGTACAATGACTTCAATGGTTGGCAGGAATCTTTCTCACAATTGGCCCCTGGTGAATGCGAGTTATTTAAATTATTTACTAACAATGATGATGGAAATGATTTCTCAAAACCTGCTGATGTTGGATTGACATTCCTTGCCCCATGGTTCCTTATAGAGCAAAAAATTTCTCAAGTGGGTCTTGGTTAAAATGACGTAACCATAACAACTTCAAATAGTGTTCTTTGAATAATTTTATTTTCAAATATTTGATATTTTCAATGGTGTGTAACCTATTCCTAATGGATGGAACACAAGCAGATGTGCCTGTGCTTTCAGACACAAACTTCATGGTTTTCAGAATTGGTGTAGCATTATCCCACACTACTTGATGAGATGATGATGGGGTTAAAGGACCTAAAAGAGATTTACCACATCTTTTCTTATTATTTTCATAGCTTCCATTTAATGAGTCGAAGAGTACATCAAAAAATAATAATGTATCGGCAGTATCCTTGCAGTCATTGGATAGAATTCCTTTATCTGGAAAAAAGTTAATAATAAAATTACTAATAAGACACCTTCACAAAATATATTTATTTATTTAGCTAATGTATCTCTTACATAGATAATATCATAGACAGGACATTTGCCTTAGTTGCCATGCTTGGTTGGCAACCAAAGGATTTTTTTTTAGTTGTTATTATTACATTGTTTCCCTCTGTCGTCTTTTATGACACCCATAAAAAATACGAATGTAAAATTTGTTGGTTAGTTATGAGTTGAGACACTAACAATGTACAAGCCAAGTTTATAGATTTGCAAATGACAATAATGCAAGAATGATTTCTTTTGTAATGTTTGACTCGTATGATAATTATATATCATATTCATAACTAAAATCACTTTCAATGAAAAATTTAGAATAGTATATTCAAATTAAAACTATTATTTATGGATTTTACGGCCAAATGATTGGATATTTTATAATCTAACAAATATGTTAGTTATTTATTAAAATTTAGTAAGTAAAAATCATAAAGAAATCTAAAGAAGATTGTTATTTTTACCTGCTAGGTATCCCATGTTTACAGCAACTGATCTACTAAAAACTTGTGTAGCACATTTCACTTTCATTTTAGGTATTTTCTTTGGGTTCACATGGTATTCTGTGAGTTTTGGAAGAAGTCTGATGCCTGGGTAGGCTGAATTTTCTTTATGTAATCGAACAATATGGTCCTACTTGGCAGTTTTCTTTTAATTGTCAATAACATACGTTAAGTTTTTGGTCAAAAGATTATTTCTAATGCCTTTGATCAAGTGTGGAGGATCAAACATAGGCACAATTTCATCACCATCAATTTCAAAGGTGTTTTTGTTATAATCGGAATTTTTTCTCAGATGATGTGCTTTTGTTTCAACTATGAGATTATGAATTGCACCCATGTTAGTGGTACCTTGATCGCATACTGTTGCTACAACCTTCAAACCCACTGATTTGAGTTTTCTTATCACTTCTTTTATTTGAATTTTTAATTCATCTTTTTGTGTGCTTCCAGACCACAATGGATAATAAATAGGCTGTTTGTAATTCTTTTGCACTCCCCTCACCATAAACACTATGCATGCTCTGCAATTTTCATAATGTTTTTCTTGCCATTGTTAACAAATCCTTTTATGATATCTCTCTTCTTGTTGTACTCAAAACGTGGTGAGATTGCAATTTCATCAAATAACAATATGCATAACTTGTTTTTTACTTAAAACGTCAAATAAATTATCATTCATTCCAGGCTTCAAAGCACCTCTTGCTATCATGCGACTCAGTGTTGCTGAAGAAGGCAGAACAAATACATTCCTAAGCCACCTGTAAGCTCTAGGCCCTTTTTTGTAAAGAGCTAAGGACAAAACTTTTTCTTTTTTTGAATATCTTCTTCCCATTTTATTTTTATTAATTTCACGGAACTGAAGCAGAGTTAATATTAGGGCAGCTGACGTAAATTTAGAAATTGCTTTCTGAAAAGTAGGATTTTCAGATAGCTTTAGAGCCTTTTTCAGCTTCAATGCAAAATGGTATTTATTAGCTTGTAATTTTTTTAATTTTGCGAACAAGAGAGTTACTTTACAAAGAAGAAGAGAATACTTTACAAAGCCTAGTCTTCTTTGATGCTGAAAATAATTTAAATAAGCATTAGTTTAGCAAAAAAAGTCAGCAAAGTATAAAAAACTATTAAACAATTTTGGAGTTGTAAAATTGCGATCTGTTTCCGATTTGGAACTTGCCATCATAACTCAATCAAAATTCATTTATTCATTGCAGCCTGTCATAAGTCTTCTGCTAAATATAGTCTGAAAATTGCCCATAGCTACCTCGCTTGGCAGGCAATGCAGTTTTCCATTATTTGAAGTTGTTATCAGAAAGATGTAGCTGTTCATCTTCTATTTAATTTTGCTGTCACCTCTTGACACTTACACTATGATATTGACACACAAAGCAAAATTACATTAGTCATAACACAATTTTGCAATTTGAGAAGTGGATTTCTATGCAATTTTCACTATCATTCAGATAAGAACCTTTCATGACAAAGGTTTATACATATTACACATTCACATTTAGTTTACATGTTTGAGTTGTCCACGCAAAGGTGCAGTCTGCTAGTCTCATAGAAATAAAAGATTACAGTTTAAAAATATTAAATAAAAGTTGTCTGTTTGAAATTACCTTCATTAGGTGCTAGTGAGATCTTAGGCTTTGCAGTGCTTGTTGATGGCTGATGGTGATCAAAACCAACATTTATATGGCATCCTGGAAAAATACAATAAATTAAAAATGTGTATTTAACTGTTTTGTATCATATATTCTGAGGTCAAAATCTGAGTACAATTGCATGCGTTTATAATTTATTATAATCGGTGTAGAATGAAATTTTGATATTTAAAAACAATAGTAATAATCATATTTACTTAACACCAAAAAGTATAAAGTATTGAGCCTAACCACATATTGAATCAAACATCACTTTAGAGATGGGTAGCTATTCAAGTAACTAATAGCGGCTATTCATAAAATAGCCACGGCTATGATATTCGTCAACACGATAACTAGTTATTGGCTACTTTGGCTAGAGGCGCTTCGGTTATCCGACAAGCTACGGCGCAGCGGGTAGCTGCTAGCTGCTACTGAGGACGCTACGTTATACAGCCGGCAGCCGCGCGTAGCTCTCAGCTACGCGCGGCTGCCGACAGCTACCAGCTACTAGCTGAATAGCCAAGGCCAACCAATAGCCATTAGCCAACGGGCAACGGGAAACTACACGCGTGATCGATGCATCGAATCGAATCTTAATTCGCATTTCACATCGCCCTTATCTTTTATACATTCACGATATAACAAAAAGGTTAGGTTTATTATTTGTAATATGTACATAATAATTGTATTTTTATCCGTTGTCTTAATTAAAATGAACTTCCCTTCATACTTTCTTCAGGCTTAGGACTGACGATGGAACATTAGAGTACAAAATTAAATTATAATGAAATATCATACAGTATAAAATGTTACATCGGCGTATTTCAAAGTTCATTTGATTTTATGTACAAATTTGAACTTTAGTCTATTTACACTTATTTTGTTTATATACAGCCTTAGTTGCTATAATACTATACACTAATTTAGTCACTATTAGTTAGTACCTATTTGTATTTTTGTTTATTTTTACACTTTTTTAATGAATATAAACGTTTATATAATAACTAGCTTTTACCCGCGACTTCGTCCGCATAAGTTTTTTTGTTTTCTCCCGGCTATAAGTCCCCCTGCAACAATGTCCCACTATCGTGTTCCAGTCCTCAACTTCACATCAAAATTTGTTCAAAAGCAACCTAAGCTACATAATGGATAGCTCCGAATGTTTCCTTAGTAAATATAAAAAGTAAATAATGTAAATCGGTTTAAAATACTACTAACTACCTACCTGCCAACCCCCGATGTTAGACAGTGTGACATCCGTAACATCGTCTGCGTAGGAAGTACTAACTTAATGTAAGTAGTATAATAATGTAGGAAGCTAACAATAAGAGGCCTTATTACTGTAGTACATTTTTGTAAACTATGTTCTTTGTTTTTCCCTCTCTGGCCAACACATGGAGATTCTGTGGACTTGAAACACGTGAGCAAGCCACGTATAATTGTCCGTGAGAAAAACAACTCTTTTCTAAATTAATGCCGGCTACTTTTAATGTTTGCCCCTGAGCTTTATTTATCGTCATAGCGAATGCGATTTTCAGCGGAAACTGTAATCTCTTAAACTGGAATGGCAAATCTGTCGGAATTATGGGTATACGGGGGATTAAAACGTTCTCTCCTTTTGCCATTCCAGTCATAATGATTGCTTTTACAATATTGCGACCGAGGTGTGTCACTTGCAACCGTGTGCCATTACACAGTCTTGGTGCATCTAAACTCCGCATTAAAAGGACAGGAACGCCTACTTTCAGCCTCAGTTTGTGTGAAGGTACTCCCGACAGTTCTAAAGAATTAAGAAATTCTACAGGGTATGATGTTACTTGTTCAGTATCCATTACAGTGTCTACAGAGAGAAACTCAACAATATCACCTTCCACGCGTGACATAATTTGCTCGTTTATCTGTCCCACCATTTCATTCGTCGGCGCTAAAATTGCTCTTTCACATAACCAGTCTCTATTCCTCATATTAGTTAGCAGTTCGCTATAGACGAAGTTATTTAGATCATCTGGATTATGCACAACATTGCAGAATTCACGATCCAATGTAATCATGCCATTACCATCCTTTGCCATACGATCTTCTCCAACTTTAAGAAGAGCAGCAGCATAATGTCCAGATTGTACATCATTGTGTAGTTGCACTCTCATATTTGTAGACAGACTAAACGTTTTTACGTGCACCCATAACGTTGACGCTTTTAAACACGCATTTATTTCATCTGCAGGGGTGCCTTTAGTGATAACCGGCAAAGTCTGTCTAAAATCGCCCGCTAAAAGTACCACCATCCCCCCCATGATATTTGGATTACTCTTGATGTCTTTCAAAGTCCGATCTAGAGCTTCAATTGCTCTTTTATGGGACATAGTACACTCATCCCAAACTAATAATTTACATTGCTGCAACATACGTCCACGCTCGCTGTTTTTACTTATATTACAGACTGGCATTTCTTCATGGGCTAAGTTTAATGGCAGTTTAAGCACCGAATGTGCCGTTCGACCACCATTGAGCAGAGTGGCGGCTATTCCGGAAGAGGCAACTGCTACAGCAATTCCTTTATCTTTTCGGATTTGCGCTAAAAGCAAGTTTAAAAGAAAGGTTTTTCCCGTGCCTCCGGGAGCATCCAAAAATAACAAACCACCTTCGCCATCTTCGATTTTTTTGAAAACATTGTCAAATACTAACCTTTGTTCTGGGATCAAACGTGGAACAGACTCTGTCAATTGTTGTTGTAAGGAAGCAGTATCGTAATCTAGTTCCCGTATTAAATCGCTACTGATTTCCTCGGTTCTCTGTGGTCTGATCATTCCATAATCTGATAAATCCTTTCCAGAAATTGTTTTAACCTGGTCTTCAATTTTTGTCAAACCCTCATTGTAAATTAAATCACTGTACGTGACATTGGGATTTTGCTCTTGTAATCTGTGCAATATATCGTCGGTCATATCATTTTTGTATTTATCCCACAATTGTTGAGGATTTGAAAGACCACATGTCGCTACTAATACAGCAAATAGCTCTCTCATCTTGCCTGCTGATCTACATTGAGCAGCTTCTTCCAGTGTCACATCCCAATGGTTGTCATTCTCCAGTAATCCTCTTGCCTCACATGCCTCTCGAAATGTAGGATAATCTTGTGTGTTGTATTTTTTTAGATCATTGAAAGAGGTAGGTCCGCGCACATGGTGTAAAAGCATGCGTAGACAAAAACATTCCATGTTACTAACATGAACTGTATAAACTCGTCCTAAAGCATCTCCAGATTTGACGCCAGGCCAATCGTGAACTGAAGTACCTTGAATGCGGCGTTTCCAAGTTTTCCTACTTGCATCCCAAGTATAATACCTCGGCATCTCGACATAAAGAAGAGTTTTTGCAAACTCATCTCTGATACAAAGATCAAAAAAAGCAGTGAGTGTGGTTTTTGGCGGAGTAGTTATTCGTTCGTGGAAATTGTGTTCATTAAAATAAACGCGTTCACCATTTTCTAAATGCACGCTGAGATGTGTCACGGTGGGATGCCTTTCGTGCAACGGAAATGCTAACAGACGCCACACGGCTTCGTTGCTGCTGACATACCGACCAGACTGATAAGTTTGTACCTCATCTACGGGATTCACAAGATCAGTATTTCTAAAATTGAAAATAGCTTGATCACTACCCTTGTTTATATATTTGCAAATATATTTGATGGCGCGTACTGAACTGCATGCCTCAACATTTATGTGGGCGTTAAACATTTTTGATAAAATTGGTGAATAGGGGACTACCCAACTATTATCAACCGTAACGTAGCTACCATTTCGGAGCTTCACGGTTGCTGTTCGACCTCCGTCTGCTGGCGCTCTTCTACGATACTGCGGGTATCCGTGGTCGTTGTGAACGGTCTCTTTCACTAACTTGCGAGGAAATTTTTTTGTGCATTTTCCGTCTTTCATGCAGTGGCACTGTGGATTTTCGGGTCCGCATGGACCGTGAATCATATTTTTTACAATAATGTCATGGAGAGTCTTGTCAATGTTAGGATCCGGTATTTCAGCGCTGATTATGTTATCTATTTGATCGGGTCGTAACTTATCTTTTAACCACAATAATATATGGACATGTGGCAGTCCACGTTTCTGCCATTCGACAGAGTACATAAAGCAGCGCACTTCTCTGAACACTCGGCCTTTATTAATCACATCCATTAGTTTTTTAACTTTTAGTCTAAAAACTCTTGCGACTACATCATGTCTATCTATTGCGCTTTGCCCCGGCATCAACTGATTGACTATTTCGGGCCAGGCTGGGTTGCAAGTAAAGGTGACGAATAAGTCAGGGCGACCATGTGTACGCACATAAACAAACGCGTCCTGAGTATATTCGTGTAAGTACCGCGGGCTATTTACAAATGAAGATGGTAAAATGACCATACGACCTAAGTTATTTGGATTTAAATTAGCGTCATTTGCCACAGCGTCTTGAAGATGGATGTAATTCTCTGCTCTTAGTTTAGTTTGATTTAATGATATGTACCGTAACCTCTCGCTTTCAACTTTAACGTACATGTCAACGTAAAACTGATTGGCCAGTTGCTTGCATCTTTGTACAATGTTAAAGTTGTTTTCTCGTATCATCATGTTGTAGGCATAAAAATCCACGCATGAAACCTTTTTGTTATGCAAGGGAAGACCTGTTACAGGATTAATTTGAGGAACTTGAAAGTGGTACCCCTCTTGTCCCTTACTAAATATGATCGGATATTGCAACGCATCATAAAATTTATGAGTATCAGGCACCCTGGTTAATGTGTCATCTCGGGCCTGTAAAACTATATCACGGAAAGCAAACTGTTCGCCTGTAACCAAGGCTGCGACTTCATTTATTAACGGTGCATTATACCGCCTTTCATGTTCCCCACTTGGTGTGCGATCGGGGTGCATCACCAACCTATAATCCTCTCCCGGCATTCTTTCTAGTGCTGTTTTGAAAGTATTGATAAGGCGATTATGTTCATGCAACATTCTCTGGATTTTTAAAACAGTATCCCTTTCGATTCCTTGTATATTTTGACACCTGCGATCAGCTTCGTTTTTTTCATCGCCCATGAAATAAAGTTGCAAAAACTTTGGTTGTTCATTATTTGCGGGAAGTAAGGAACCAATCCTGTGATACACCTGTCCTTGGATGGTAAAAGTAGGTGAAAATCCAGGCATTACGACCTCCTTATCTACACCAAATGACGTCATCTGAAAGCAAGAATTATACTTTCTAATCCTGCTTAAAAACCGGCGCGATTCGTTACTGTCGTATAAAAGTAAAGATTTAAGAGGCTCCTCTGGTTCGCCAAGTAATGGAATTTTAACCTTTCCACCAGAACAGCACATACCTGGAGTTTCTTCTTTCCATTTCAGTGCTTCACAATATCTGCATTTTTTATCCATTCTCCCAATGATAACCAATCGGTGATTAACATAGTCGATCAAAGGGTCATACTCAAAAGCGGCACCATTAAATGCCTCCCACGTACTCATTGAAAACGTACGTCTTCTTTCTGCCTGCCGTTCAGCATTTAAAAGACGTCGTCTTTGTGAATCTTCGTCAGTCTCTGCCGCAATCAATTGCGCGTGACGTTCGGCATCTAAAACTCGACGTGTCTGAGTCTGTTCCACTGTCTCAGCAGCTCTTTGAGATGCGTGGCGTTCAGCATCCAGGGTCTGACGGGCCTGAGTCTGCGTAAACGTCTCAGAGGCTCTTTGAAATGCGTGGCGCTCAGCATCTAAGGTTTGTCGGGCTTGAGTCTGCGTATAGGTCTCAGAGGCCCTTTGAGATGCGTGGCGTTCAGCATCCAGGGCCTGACGGGTCTCAGTCTGCGTAAACGTCTCAGAGGCTCTTTGAGATGCGTGGCGTTCAGCATCTAGGGCCTGACGGGCTTGAGTCTGTGTAAACGTCTCAGAGGCCCTTTGAGATGCGTGGCGCTCAGCATCTAAGGTCCTACGGGCTTGAGTCTGCGTATAGGTCTCAGAAGCTCTTTGAGTCGCATGACGCTGAGAATCTAACATCTGACGCGTCTGAGTCTGCTCTTCAGATTCTTGGCTTCTAGCAACTTTTGCAGTTCGAGCTCTGCTAGAACTACGGCTTAGATTGGATTTACGTTTGCGTGGCATATCGAAAACAATAAAACAATAATTAAAGATTTGTAAAATCGGTAGTTTTAAAAACTACAACGTAAGACAATTTTTTATAAAAACTTCGATAAAGCAAACTTTTTTACTTATAACCTAAATATCTAAATCAATCAATAACGTATTGAACCGAAACAACTATGCACCTGACAAACCTTTTATACCTAAAACCTAAATTAACTAAATAAATTCAAAAATATTGAATTTATGTACCACACCACAATACACAATTTTCTTCACTACTGGTACTACCTACTTATCTATCAAAACTAACATAAAAGTACTATAATATAATGACAAAATCTATTACTAAACTAATTTACTACGAACTATAAACATCCTGATGTGAGCTAAAAAACACTTAACCTACACATGAATAAAATTGAGAATTAACAAATGAAAGCGACTGCAAAAATAAAGAATAATACGTATCTGAGTAAACCTAGAGATATGAATGATTGGTTAAGAAAATACCTACATCTAACAGCTACCTTAACTACCTAATAATAAAAATGTAACTAAGTACTTAATAAAAATACGAAAATGACGTCAACTTGGACTCAAAAATAATAACCTACCAAATATTTATTTAGATATCTAAAACAAAGGACTAAATTAAAGCTTACAGACCCTACGCGTAGACCGTAGTACCTATTTCAACTCTGAATTTAAAAAGAACGTTTTTAGCTAACCAAAAATACGCAACGAATAGAGTTTCGTAACGCAATATTTCAATATTCGCATACGTGCGACGACGACGTCTGCCCTCGTGCGTCTGCCCGCTTGGGTAGGCACAGTTGGGCACGGCCCTCCCCTCGCGCCGCACCGCCTCTTCGCTCGGCGCAGCGTCTTGTATTCACTACGACGACGTATGATTTGAAGGTTTGCGTTATATTGAATTATTTTCCCTCGTTGAATAGTAAACAAACTAAGTGTAGGTGTTATAATTTCGGTGATGAACTGATTACCTATCCGTTTCTTTGTCTAAAATGAGTATTAACTTATCACTATGATTGATTACTGAGCATAAAGTTCGTATAAATGTCTATCTAATTACCTCCTCAAGTTTAAAGCGTAGCTAGTTATGTAGTACTATATTAATTCTGTGGTGTAGGTAATTAGATTTTATCTGTATGTAATTTAACAGTCAGTTGAATAAAAAATCGTATACAAATCAGATCAATAGCTATGGCGTAATGTGATTCTAGACAGAGTTTTAATGTTGTAGATAGGTAGCTGTGTATAGGTTCCTGTGGGAATGAGATATTTTCCCGAAGTAAAAAGTAGTCTGAATTTTGGTACCTTCCTACCCTATAAGTTAAGTAGTGTGATGGTATGTCGCTAAGTTTCGATCCAAGTAAAACTGTTAAATAAAGACAGATGCATCAAAATTTTATAATAAATTCCCTAAATTATGGCGCCCACCGACCCTCTAAGTTAGAAAAGTGATCAAATACTAACTTTAAGTCTTAGTAACACTCATTTAAAAAAAAACATCAAAATCATTTCAGTAGCTATGGCGTCATTCGCTTCTTGACACGATCACGCTAGATTTCCGCGGGAATGAGGTATTTTCCCGCCGTAAGAAGTAGCCTGTGTCCGTGCCTAGGATCCTATCTTTATATTAACCAAGTCTTATAAAAATCCGTTCAGACGTTAAGGCGTGAATGAGGTAAACTTTTAAACCAAACTATTAAAAATCACTAACTTAATTAGTTTTCTGCCTACTGCCTACGCCTTAAGTACGATAGCATGAATATTAATAGCCCATATCCTTTTCTAGGTTACTATCTATCACCTAACTAAATTTCATCAAAATCCGTTCAGCCGTTTAGGCATGATAGAGCAAAATTCCCACCAAAAACCATAAAAAATCACTAACTCAATTCAGTTTTCTGCCTACTTCCTACCCCCTAAGTACTATGACGTGATCATTTTGATCTTATATCCGTTTTTAGGTAACCATCTATTACCTTACAGATCTGTTCAGCCTTTTATACGTGAAAGAGCAAAAGTCCCAACAAAAACGACTAAAAATCACTAACTCAATTTAGTTATCTGCCTACTGCCTACCCCCTAAGAACGATGGCGTGATTATTTATAGCCTATGACCATTTCTAGGTTATCATCTATCACCATACCAAATTTCATCAAAATCCGTTCAGCCGTTTAGGCGTGAAAGAGGAGCAGACAGACAGACAGACAGAGTTACTTTCGCATTTATAATATTAGTATGGATGGTTTACGTCCAATTAAAACGTTCTTTGTCCATATTGACATTTAGAAACATTAGTTTTTGCACTTTTTGAGTTGTAAGCCTCGTTCGCCGATCGTTTAATATTAATCCCGATTTCGAAAACAACCTTTCGCAGGGAATTGAGATGGCGACTATGTTGCAGTGTGTTTTAACAATTGATGCTAAATTTGGGTATATTTGACGATGAATTTTCCACCATTTAAGTGGATCGTTCAATTCTCTCGATGACATTTTAAGGGGAAGTGGATCATCATTTAAATACATGTCGACTTCTTTGACAGACTTCGATAACGGAGTTCCTATGGTATAATTGCTTACAATTATACTGTCTAAAATATTAAAAGGAGAGTGTTTGTCATTTTTTTCTTTTTCTATTGATGTTTCCTTTGGAACTGGTTGGAAATTAAATTGTTTTGATATTTGGCATTGTACCATTTCAATCAACTTGTTTTTTGTTAATAAACCCGTTGCCTGGTCTTCAAAAGCCTTTAATTTAAATCTGGAATCTAAGAGAAGGCAGAGAGAAAAAGTTCCACTTTTTTCTATATTTATAAATCTTTCTTTTAACCCTTTCTTTAAATTTAATGCAACCAAGTACACAACATCACATAGGACATTGTCATGCATCAATAAATTCAGGCTTTCAGCTAGACATCTCGTATAAATGACTACTGAACCCGCTGTGATTTATTTTTCACCACTCACAGATCGTGTTATTTCTTCGAAGGGTCGCAGTAACTGGCATAGCACTTTAAATCCTTTCCATTCTTCTAAGGATATGATGGGTAGATCTTTATTTATTACTGCCATGGTAGCACGCAGTGGTTCTTCTAGTTCAATAAACCTTTCCAACATATAAAATGTTGAGTTCCATCTGGTCGGACAGTCTTGTTTTAACCGCTTTGGTGGAAGTCCGTGGTCCACTAAATATTTGGTTAATTTATCAGCAGCGGTGGTGCTCTGTTTAAAATAACGTACTATTACTTTTACTTTATCAATGGAAGATTCCATCGTTTTCAAACTAAATTGCACAATAAGGTTTAACGAATGGGCGTAGCATCCGTAGTGCTTTAGTTGTAAAATGTCTTTCATTGCTTTTAGCATAGCGGACGCATTATCAGTGATAGAAAAGTTAATTTTTTTTAATATGCCCCATTCTTCACATATTCGTTTGATCTCAGCTGCGATGTTGTCGGCAGTGTGATTCCCAAAAAACTTGCAGCAGTCCAGCAACACAGTTTGGATTTCCATATCGTTATTTATGTAGTGTCCTGTAACTGCTATATAGCTATCCGTAGAGGTGGATGTCCACAAGTCGGTTGTTCTGCAAATGGTTTCGGCTTCTATTGATACTTTGCTTTGAATAATCATCTTAGTTTTGTGGTAGATTTCTGGAAGCATTCTATTACTGACAGTTTTTCGGGTGGGTAAAACATACCTTGGAATCCACCGAGCAAACTTTCTAAAAGATCTTTCATCTACTAAACTAAACGGATGAAAGGCATCAATGAAGAGATCCATTAAGTCAGCGTCAATTGCTTTTTTTGCTCTGCAGATATTTTTTTTGGAATATAAGCATCAATTTGGCGTTGCCTCTTCGATGGAGGAAAGGGAACGAATGCTTCCGCTGGTACATTATCATTCGATGACGCGACAACGATATCAGCGTCACGATAAGTGCTCGTAGACGGTACAGCATCAGCAACGCACACATTTCTGGATGTGTTTTTTTATTTATTTATTTTATTTAACAATTCATGTACACACGAAGTATTTTACAATGAAAAATAAAAAGAAATTTTGTACAAAGGCTCTGCTTATTTCATAATGAAATTTCTTCCAGCAGGCCTGATACTGGACAGATTCAAAGAGAAGCAGATTTAGTGTGCACCCTCATAAAATTTTTTATAATAAACTTAATATAAAATAAAGATAATAAAAACATATACATACATCCATACATACAAACATGCATATACCTAAATACTATGCTATATACATATATAAAATGAAATACAAGTAGATACACATATATTTACAAGTCATACATTGGATCATTGGGACGACAAAGAAAGATAGTGCTCTTTAACTCGCCTTTTAAACACTGAAAGAGTTTGAGCCTCACGAATTGCAGTAGGAAGAGAATTCCATAACCTAACTGCATGTACCGTAAAAGAATGAGAATAGTACTTAGTTCTGAAGGAAGGGAAATTTAGGAGGGTTTTTAAATGTGATCTGCAAACTGCATCGGGAGAACGAGCAAAGCGTAATCGATCACGTAGATATGGTGGTGATGTTGGATCGTAGAGTATTTTAAAAAGGAGGCATAGGATTCCTGCGAAGTCGGATTGGGAGCCACTTGAGCTGTTTGCGATAGGAAGAGACGTGGTCATACTTTTTTAGCCCAAAAATGTAACGGATACATAAGTTTTGCAAGCGCTCAAGCTTGTTTAATTGCTCCTCAGTCGCATCCAAATAACAGACATCAGCATAATCAAGAATCGGAAAAATAAGTGTTTGGACAAGAGAAATCTTCGTTGATAAAGGCAAAAAACTTTGAAGACATTTTAAAGAATGTAAAGTATAATTGATTTTCCGACTAACTTCTGTGATATGTGCATTCCATGTCAATTTGCAATCCATTATGATGCCCAGATTCTTAACAGTTTCTGAAATGCTTAGTGGAGTGCCATTAATCTGCAGTGCTGGAAGTGAAGTAAAATCAAGTAGGTTACGAGTAAACCTGGTGCCTATAATAATTGCTTGTGATTTTTTGGGATTTATAACAATTCCGTATGATCTGGACCACTCATAGATTTTATTAAGATCTTTATTTATTTCAAATATTGCTGAATTTGCTTCAGTCGCTAGAAAATGACGATACAGCTGTAAATCGTCTGCATAGAGATGAAAGTTTGAAGATATCACCTTGGAGATACAGTTAATAAAGACAGAAAAGAGTAAAGGAGAAAGGACGCCACCTTGAGGAACACCCGTAGCTAGGTTGCACCACTTAGATAAAGTTTCATTTGAACGAATACACTGAGAACGACCACGGAGGTAGGAATCAAACCATTGAATAGTTGAAGGAGACACATTAATAGAATGAAGAATGCTAAGAAGTATATCGAAATCAATAGAATTGAAGGCACTACTAAAATCCAGCAGCACGAGTACCGTTAAGTAATTTTGGTCTATACCGCACCGGATAGCATCCGTTACCTTGAGGAGAGCAGTAGTTGTACTGTGGCCAGGCCTAAAACCGGATTGAAAAGTACTTAAGATATTGTTACGGTTAAGAAACTTAGCTAATTGTGTGTGGACAATATGTTCAAGCACTTTTGAAAGAAATGGTAGAATAGAAATAGGCCGATAATGAGTTGTAGATGAAAGATTCGAAACTTTGGGTATAGGGATAATATGAGCTAATTTCCATGACGACGGAAAGCAACAAGAAGATAAAGAGAAATTAAAGATATGAGTAAGAATAGGGATGACAAAGGGAAGAATCAATGTAATCATTTTAGAGCAGATGTTATCATTTCCAATAGCAGTAGATGAAATTGCAAGCACGGATCGCTTGGTATCATCTTCAGTAATGGAAGTGAAATTAAACGAGGAATAATGAGGAATTGGGCATTTGGATATTTCGAGTAGAGTTCTGGCTTTAGTGAATGATGTGACTATGACAGGAGGGTTGGCAAAGTTTTCGTTGAGATTATCTAAGTCAATTTCACTTCCCACACTAGCAGAATATTTTCCGACACCGACAGATCTCAGAAAACTCCAGGCTTTTGCAGTATCGCAATTTGTGAGGGTATCATGAAAAAAAGCGCCTTTTAGCATCTCTACACAAACGATTGCAGCGATTTCGTAGAATTTTAAAGCTGATTAAATTGCGTTCAAGGGGATATCGCTTATATCTTCTTTTGGCTCTATCTCTACGCGCCATCAGGTCTTTTATATCAGCTGTGATCCTGGGAGCAGGATTGTATCTTATTTTCACACGTTTTACTGGTGCATGGTGATTATATAGATCTAAGATTAGAGAATTGAAGTTAATCACCTTATCCTCAATATTAGAACAATCAATTACCGGTGTCCAGTCGATTAAACTAGCATCACCCTTCAACTTCTCCAAGTTTATGCCCTTATAACTTCTAAGATATTGAAAATGTGGCTTGCACTTAGGGGGACGTACACGGTAAGATAGGTAGATGAGATCGTGATATAAGAATGAAGCGCATATTTGTCCGTGATTAGCAACACTATTTAAAGACGATACGATAATCAGATCTAGAAGAGATGGTATACAATTGGGAAAGTGGTGGGTGGCAGATAGAGGCAAGATTTCTGGGTTATAAGAAGACACAAGAGATTGCAATTTATAAGTACGTATATCATTTTTCAATAAACATGTGTTGAAATCCCCCATCAAGATAACATGGTTATATACAGGACAAAAAGTATTAAGAAGTATGTCTAATGTATCAAAGTAATTGATATTAAGGTTAGGACAATACAAGACTCCAAGGAAAATTTTTGTATGATGAAGTTGATTTCAAGGAATAAATGTTCCGCAGATTCCGAGTAAGTTGATGGAGATACGCTAATAACCCTGTAAGAAATTTCTGAACGTAAATAGATGGCAACGCCTCCACAACCTTTGCCTACCCGATCATTACGAATAAGAACGTAACCAGGTAGTGAATATTGAATAGAAGGCAGGGAAGGCTTGAGAAAAGACTCAGAAATTAGAAGAGCATCAAGATGAGCACTGTCAATGGATGCGAGAAGGTCAGAATAATGGCAAGGAATACTTTGAGCGTTTATGTGAGCTATGTTAAGATTGTCAGGATATTGAGAAAAGAGGGTAGAAATGCGATCATGCAGATTAAGATCTACGGAAGGCTCTGAATCCATGCTTAAAAAGCTGTTAGATGAAGACGAACATGAGAAAAAGCTATCTAGAGGCACAATACTAATCAATTACTTAATAAAAAAAATAGAAAGAAAATTAAATAAAGAAAAAAAAATTAACTGAAACAATATTTAAAATTAAAAAAAATAAAAATAAATAAAAAAGTAACATTAAGTGCAACTCATCTTACTCACTGGCATGATGGAAGAAATTTATACTTAATAAGTACGCCACACAACCTTACGCCCGCCAAGTAGTGATCGAATTAGATCAGAATTATGTAAACATGTCTACCTATGAAAAAACTATTTTTTCGTTTTAAACAAAACCAAAGACACTATGCAATAGATATTAGTATCAAAGACAAAGATATGCTCTTTTATTTTAAACCATAACCTGGCAATGTTTTTTAGAAAAAAAAAAAAGAAATCACTCTGAACTTCCGGCGTTCCACGTGTCACTTTGATGAAGTTGCTCTGTCTTTTTTATAGAATTTTATATTTGTGTCTGGACTAAAAACGAAAGTATTATACTTTTTACATTTCTTGTAATATAGTCAACACGTAGATATATAATTTGTGGTATAAAAAGTGAAAAGTAAATTGCCAAAAGTACTTCAAATTCCGAAAGGCCTGTTTTGGCGGGCGGGTTATAAATGTGTTATTTTTCAAATTCTCATTTATTTTTAGTGTAAAATGTAAGTAAAAATAGTTTTCCTACATATTTTGAAATAACATGACGTTGTATTTATTTCAAATTCACACGAACATATTTTAGAAATATTGTTCGAAATGTCACAGATAAAATATTATTTTATTTTTTTTTTTTAATTTTTTAATATTTTAATATTTTGGTATGAGTAACGAATGGAAACACATAAAACATAAAATATACATATTTCCAAACAATTTCATATAAATTTCTCCAAAAACAAAGGTGTAGAATTCAAATTAGTAGTAATTTTGTCACTAAAATTGAAGTTTATACTACTATTATGCTATACAGTGTAATTTATATACTTTATTACAATTTCTAGCAACCAAAAATAATTTTATTCGATAGTTTATACATTCAACAAGACTTCCTGTAAGTTTTATCCATAAATATTGTCTCAAAGTGAAAATATAGCAAAATTTGCAATATTGCAAAAAATTTCCTAACCTAGAAATTTTCCCGCCAAAAAGGTCCCGAGTGAACGGGAGTGTAACATGTCGCGCGCTGTCAGAGCGGCATTTCAGCTAACATTAGTTACTAAACAATTAGTGTGTATAAAAAAAAGAGAAAAAAAAGAAAATGAAAAAGAAAGCTGGCCACAGTATACTGTACAAATCATTATAAACACATACCTACTGTATGATATAAAAGTAACATACATTATCACTTTCTAAAATTCATTTGTATTGAACGTCAGTCTAAGAATATTTATTTATACTTTATATCAAACTTTTAAGCTATGAATGTATTCAAAGTAAATACAATATATACATATATATATATATATATATATATATATATATATATATATATATATTCTATTAAAGTTTATTAATCTGATCTTTTGAAAACAGTGTCATACGGTTGATAATGTACCTACTAAGAAAACTATATTTGTTGATTAAAGTATAAACAAAAACATTGATTACTGGCACAAAACATTATACATAATACGGCTAAATATGGGACGTTGTACAAATGCAATAATATGTAACTGCACAAAAACAGATATTAACGTCGGCGCGTTTTCTTAGGAACACTTGTACTATTCGTCGAAGATTTCATTGGACAAGCCATTGGTTCAGTTTGTGGCGCATTCTGCACATCTGTACTAGACGGATATTTAGCAGTGAGCAGTTCTAATTCTGCCATGCTTTCAATTTTCCTTCGAGATTTATCCGAAAGAATTATTATTATTTTGCCTTCGGACGACCAGCATTGTTTTATACCAAAATGTTTACGCGCTGAAGTGAATACTTGATGCCTACTCTTGGTCAAAAACTCGGAGATGGTTATACCGGAGCCTTTTAGTCCGGTTTTACTATCCCATACTAACTGTCTGTGTTCGGTATCACAAAATCTAACCAGCACAGGTCGGGTTTTATTCTGTGAGGCTCCCAATCGATGACAGACCTTCAAGCAATCTTTATTCACATCAGGCAACTGCAATTGGCTAGATATTAATTCATACACTACATCAATAAGGTTCTCATTTTGTTTTTCGGGCAGACCATGAAATAAAAGCACTTTCCTTCTCATAGCCGTTTCATGCCTATCGAGCCCAAGGCAAAGTAATTGGATTTGAGTTTTCATTGCTGAGAGAGATTCCCAAACAAAGGATTTAAATTCAGCAAACTCACGTGCTAGTGATGATAAATCTGTATGTGAAGAATTGCCTTCCATGTTGACTTTTTGCAGCTTCTTTTCGTATTCACACATTCGGGATCCAAACATTTTTTCAAGTTCAGCGAGGTTATTTGCCAGTTGAACATCCATTGTTGACATAAAAATAAGTCTTCCAGATAACTTTTAATTAAGGAGAAGTAGTGAGCAGTGAGTATAGGTGAGTCTAGTTAATTCTTAGAACATATATATATTCACAATAAACATGTAATAATGATTTTAATTAATTTAAAATTGAGTACACTAAATACGCGTGGTTACGGTACGACTACCCGCGAGTTACCATTGTTTGATTGTTCTGAGAAGCCTGCAAAGATCTTGGTGGTAGAGCTGCCGGGTGTTCCGAATAATTTTTTTTTAATTCAGCGTAAGCAGCTATGTGTTTAGATTTTAAATGGGCGGTTAGATTGCTTGTTGAACTTTTATAACTAAAAAAACTTTTACATATATTACATTGTCCTTTTTCAGTAATATTATTTTTTTGAAAATAAGTCCAAATACTACCTGGCATTTTTACTAAATTAAATTATATCGAAGTTCTAGAAAGTTCTTATTATTTACACTAATTATTTCTAATATTTACATAGTACGTACACAGCACTCAAGTTCCATGGTGTCAGGGCATAAATTCAATAAGCAGAACAATTAAAGCGAACACACTTTTAAATAAATAAACACAACCAAAGCAAAAGTACCTATTCGTCCGATGTTAAATTCAAATTAGGTCCACTGAGTGAAGTGAAATGCAAGAGGCAAGAGCAAAATGTTAATATTGTTTTAAATTTCATTTAAAGCTTTGAATCAACATAAGTGAATTATCAACTACACGATTTAAAACATTATCGAGTATAAAATAAGGTTTACAATTTACAATTACAACGATAGCATCATTAGAAATAAAAAATGGAGTAGCGCGACATCTATGGCATATCTTTTAATTTACTTGTACTGTTGAATGTTGTATAACATAATTAAATCTGATACTACAGCATTCTTTTTATAGATATAGATGGCACTTTAAAATATAGATGGATATGATATTTCGACAGTTTTTAATAATTTAATTTAATAATATGTATGACATAGTTATGAGGGAAATTCATTTCTTTTCAAGAAAATATAAAATTAATAAGAAAATAAAAACGAAAGTCATTATTTTTTATTTATCTAAAAATAGGTAAGTTCCGCGGCGAGATTCGAACGTAATTCACCAGGGCAGTTGAGCATTGAATTCCTAGCCTAGCTACACTACATTGGCACGCTAACGGTATCAACTATCGGTTGGTTAGTGAGTCATTTATCCAAATAGCCAAATAGCTGAATAGCTGGTTATCTAGCTGGCTATTCCACCACAAATAACTGGCTAGCTAGGTTATTGCAATTTTGGCTAGTTACCCATCGCTACATCACTTACCTGGCAAATGTAAAAAGTGCAAGTTGTTTACTCCATGTGTAATACTTTGACTCAAAGTGAAGATGACATACTCTGCGGTACTTAAATATATTGTCATCTTTCATTGCTAAAATGTCTTCACCAATGGCATACACCCATGAACGAAACCGATCAGCTTGTTTGCTTGGGTTTGGAAATTTATGTAATATAACATTATCCGATCCTGAAATAGGAAATAAATTAAATAAATTAAATATATAACCATAATGGCTAATATTTCCAATATGGACCATCGATTTCAAACTATGCTCAAAGATTTCAAAGCCCATAGTTTGAACGGAATGAATTGGTTTCCAAGATGGCGGGCAAATTGAAAAAATGCGCCCTCTGGGGCTTAATGTTTGAAACATAAACACGTCCAGAACACAAAATGTATAGAAATGATAGGCCCCTGGTAATTTGTATGTCACACTAACAGATGACGCTTGTAGTACCTTACAACGCAGTATGGTTTGCTACACAAAGATTTTGAATAGATGCAGACACCTCGTTCAAAGCACCCACTAAACTCAACCTGGGATTGGCCTTCCCAGCCGTCTCAGGTTATTTTTGGAGACGATGATCTCGTTTCATCGTGCAATCATCTAAAACTCGACTAGTTCTGATTCTCTTTCTCAGACACTGAAAAGTGAAAATTAGAAAAGAGTCGTATCGTACCACCGTACTAGATGCTCCTAGTCCAATTCCGAATAAATACTCGATCCAAATACCTTTTCCACCTAGTCCATAAAGTATCTAGTACGCACAAAGTTTAAGCTTTACACTATTAGGAGTAATAGTGTTCGTGCTATTACGTACTACATAGTAGATTGTTGACGTTTTGAAAAGATTTTAATTCATTTTGATTTCAATGTAATCAGATTTTGCTTTTTTTGTTTTGTGTTTTTTTATTTTGTTTTTTTGGTCACTTAATCTACAGTTATTGTTTTATATACATATACGGAGAAAATCAGACTTAAGAATTTTGATTTAAGAACATTAATTGTTGCACTTTCGAGTTCTCAGCCTCGTTTTCCTATCATTTAGCAATAAGCTACATGAGGAAAATAATCTTTCACAAGGGACACTCGTGGCCATTGCATTCAACTTAGTGAGTGCCAGAGCATACAAATGCTAAATAGCTTATCTATATCAGATTTACATTTATCAGCATTTTTATTTATGTATGAAGCTATAGTTCTCGCACCCGGTTGTACTAATGGCACCAAGTTAGTGGACGGCCGTTGTTCACCTTCAGGTTGTTGAACTATTCCAGCAGATTGGTCTGATATTGGTGGTTGCTGGTTAGTCTGGGATATTATCACTGGAGCTGGAACGTCGTTTCTTCTAACTAAACTTACGAATGGATGTTAACATTTAATGTGTTTTGTAAGGTTTGATACAGAACTTTTAAAACTCAGTTGTATTTTACAAATATTACACTCGGCCATTTGTTGCCCTTTGTCCGTAAAATGATCCCAAGCCACACTATTTACTCTAGGAGCCATTTTTAAACAATAAACGCGTGAGTGTTTCTAGTTAGTTTTTGAATAAACACTTTAATCCATCACGTATAAAACCAATACATAAAATAATCAAAATATGTCTCCTTTGTACACCGTGTAGACACCCCTAAGAATAATTCTTTTTTAAATGTTATTTGTAACAATCATACAACTACAATTCAAAAAAAAAATATTATAATTATTCTCGTTACTAAATTGCGAGGATTGAGATTATACGAGATATAAATTAAGATAATTTACTTCAAAAGCTCCCTTCCGCCATTAACCTACTTTCTTTTCTCGATATGTAGTACAACAAAGTACGTGTAGATGGATGGTGCGGTTACGGAATAATTTCGTATTTTCTAAAATTTGTTTTGAATGATTTTTATCTTAAAGTTGTCAATGTAGTGTAGTAGTATAGACTGCGGAATAGTGTAGTTCAACAAGGACTGAATATATTCTTACACAACACGAGTGCGCGTCACGTTACTTTTATGTGCATAAAAATATGGTTCAAATTCAAATGATTGACAAACTAATGATTTACGGCCGTAAGCGCCTAGTAAATACGGCAACAAAATACGAGTATGACGTGTAGGCACAGTGGGACTAGATGGATCGAGTATTTTAAAAGTTGGAACAGGTGCAACCTAGTCTCGTTAAATACTTAGTCCCTAGATCCGTTCTAGTATATACGCTTCATCTCTATCAATAGCTAAGCCAGTGCAGCTCCGATTTTCAGGTAGATACTGAAAATTGGTGTTGAACTGTGACAGTGTAGGTCTAGATGTTGATTATCTGTCCGTGAAAGTAGAGATGTGCCCCTCACTCATGAGGTGCCTCGTTTGAGGTACTCGTGATCGCAAATTGAAAAAGTTACTCGATTTCAACATTGGCCCATTACCACTTCAACTTAATAATCCGTTTGGCTATGTCGGTAACTATGGTTCTACTGCATATACCTCTCCATAGCTCGCCGAGCCACCTTGGGTTCCCTCATGCGGCCAGCAGTGTAGGAACACACCTCAGATCCATAAGTCATCACTGGCAACATGCAATGGGTGTACTGTTTTCAAATTTTGAGGTATACCTGACGAGAAGATGTTTTGTAATCTTCCGATGTTGTTCCGAAGTTGGACTTACCTATAATAGTAATTGGACTATATGTCCTAGGTAAATACACTCGTCGACAACTTTTAGCGTAGTGCTTCCAACAACTACCGGAATAGGTGTGACATGGACGCTACATATGAGCTTTTAGCGGACAGCGCCCGAGCCTATCAACATTGGACCGGTTTAATTCAATGACTAACGTCAATGTAATTAGTGCCTGATTAAGTTTTTATCAAAAAAGTCCTAACATTTAGAAATTATACAAAAAAATGGCAAGCTAACCGAATTTGACAGTAAAATTGCTTAGCTGCAATGACGTATTATATATAGACACGTCAAGAACGAACATCGCGGCGCTTAAAAACGGCGAAAATACTAGAACTACTTATACGCATGAAGAAAGAGAAAGAAAATATGACACCGTACGGCGGGATGCGACAGGTTGTGCGTGACTAAGCGCGATGTGGCCAATTGGCTTCATTTCATCTTGCCATTTTAGAGTGCGGACAACGTATCTATAAGTTTATACATCATTGCTTAGCTGTGCTATTTATTTACTTTGGGTTCTGAATATAAGTAGTCAAAACGATTATATTATAAAAAGGAAAAATTTTACGGCATCTTATTATTCTATCTCATATTACAGCCCACAGACAATGCATATATCTAGATTTTCCATTTTTGTAAAGTGAAAACTATTATGAAAACCTTGTTTTTTCTAAGTATCATTTATATTATATTTGGCTTTAAGTCCGTCTTTTGATACCAAAGTTCGTGCTTTAAATATTTTCAATATAAAATAGATAAATAATAACAAAAACACATGTTTTTAATGTATTTTATTCTAAGTACGTCCATAAAGTTGCAATGTATCTACAATATGAAAGTTACAGTCCTAATAAATTACGCGATGTCAAATACACAAAATATAAGAATAAAGATGTTATTTTCGTAAAATCGTTAATCACAGTATATACTAACATATATAATGGAATGAAGTATTAATTTTATATTTTAATATAAATAAATTAAAAATCAAGCCAACCCTGATTTTGCTAAGAAAACAAATCTTTTTGTCAATTACATACGAACAATTAATTTCAAAGCTCCTATGGAGTTTAAAGGCACAATAGTATTACAAGAGTCAAAAATAGTATCTAATAATTGTACTGTAATATAAAACCTAAATCAAAAATGTTTGTATGTTATGAACATTGGCACAAATTTGAAATTAATTTTACTGGTCAGTAAACTATTGTACATCTGTTATTTATAAAAGAAATGCTGGCAGACTTAAAAAAACTAACTGTACATAAGTTATAAAATTACTAATGACTTACGATTATGTCAATATTAAAAATGTATTACAAAAATAAATTTGAAATATGGAATGAATTAAACGTTTGGAATGACAGTAGGTACTAAACATTAATAACTTAGAATAATTATCACCCTAAGGTTAATAATTTTGAAAAAAGACCAATAAATAGAGATTCGAGTCACTTAACAATATTGGTTCTTTAACAATATTTTACTTTTACTTTTATTGATTTTATTACTTAACCAAATAAGAACTATTAATGTTGAAATGCTAAGAATAATTTAACGAACTAACAAAAAGTTTGTTTAAAGTAAATACGCTCCGTTCGTATTTATCATTTACGTTTGTTATTTTTATTATGTACGTTCGTTATTTTATTATGTACGTTCGTAAATCAATTATGCAAGTGGATTTTAAAGGCACGTTTACATGTGTCGCGTGTTGCCTAAATTGATCCCGCTTTGATTGGCACCTTTGTTAGAGCCGTATTGGAGTGAAATGACACCTTGTCCTGCTCTGAGTTGCTCCTCGGTGAAATTACGTACATTTTTCTCAGCCTATTTTGGTCCTATTGACGGCTTTCCGTAGTTACCGGCCTGGAAGGAAGAAAAATAAGATTATTAAAAAAAATTGAAATCATGAATTTAACCATATTTTGGCCTTAAGAGCCCATACTACCTCAGCTCTAATTTTGTCCCACTACCCCTTTCATTTTTCATCTCAAGCTAAATTTTCTAATATAAGCTGACCCCTCATGGTACGGAAAGCATATACAATGCGAGATTAGCTTATACTGGAAATTGTCTCTCTGTAATATCGCCAAACATGGGTACATCCCGCTACAGATGCCGCAGCAGACTTTCTTTATATATTACTCTACTCTATGCAGCAGACTGATGGAATCAGTGAACAAATTGAAAACGATAGCGCTATTACCTACCGCGTGCAAAACTAGAGACAGAAAGAGTGTGCTCGCTTAGAATAAAATAACGCAAGCGCCAAATCACATAATTGCTAATTACAAGAAGACCACGTAGAAAAATAAAAAAATAAATCGTCACGATTTGAGATAATATTATTATCTGTCTATTACGTTAAAATCATCGTTCAATTCCATAAGGTTTTAAAGATCTAACTCAAAATAAGTGCAAAACGAGCTTCTTCCGTTTTTTTTTCTATTCATTTTTTTTATCGAATCGTGTTTTCGCTTCAACAGATTTGAAGATTATAAGTCCAAGTTTAATGTGTCCAAATAGCAAACTCTTAGGTCTTATAGATACCGAGATCCAGATCGCTCAATTTCACCAAAACAGCACATATGGACTCTTAAACATTAAATGCAGACAACGCATCTGCATTTTGATTCTTATAATATAATTAATAATGAAACCATGCCATGCAGTTTTACATTTATGGTCTAAGGGTTCCTAAAAAAAAAAATCGTATTCCTCCAGGACCCCCCAAATCACCATCGCACGAACGTGCGCTGTCGTGCTCAACTGTGCCAACGCAACTTTGTGCGTTCGAGGGTAATTAAATGAAAAATCATCCTTTTACTATATCATTTGTAATGTAATCAGTCTTTTTAAGGACATTTCTAATTAGGAACCTTTATTCTTAATTAAGACCTATAATTATTTGTTTCTCAACCCGTATTTAAGTACTTTATATTACTTGGAAGCAACAAAATTATTTTATCAACTAGTCAGTCAAAGTATTCTTAGATAAAAAAGACGTGTGGCACTCGGGGACTGCCGCGGTAAAGCTATTGCATAGCATTTTGTATTAACTTATGCAATTATAATTATTTATTTATTTCATTTATACAGTATTTCTTTTTCTTTGATATTAATTCAAGTTACACTTTTTGAACGTGGTGACCGATAAGAAAACAATTTTTTTTCTTTTATTAAATAAATAAATAATAAATGCACTTTATTCATACTTACTTACTTACTTACTTATCGTCACGCACAATCCCTAACGGGGTAGCCAGAGAGAACAGATCGCCAAGTGTCACGATCCTTACATACCTCTTTCGCTTCTTTCAGGTTCATTGACTTCTTCTTACATGCACGTTTAGGTATCCGAGTACTCTTGACCCTCCCCTCTTCGAGCAATTTGCTCACATGGTCTTCGAAAGTTAGTCTCGGTCTACCTCGACACCTTTTAATATTTACTTTCGCTCTATATATTTTCTTCACCATTCGGTCTTCACTCATTCGTTCAACGTGCCCAAACCATTGGAGTACGCCCCTATCAATTTTTGTGATAAGGTCATCTTTCAATCCTGCCATATTGCGAATCTCTTCGTTTCGCTTTCGGTCGGCTATGGTAACGCCACACATTTTACGAAGAGATCGCATCTCCACTGCATTCAACTTGCTTTTATGCTGCTTCTGGCATACCCAGGTTTCGCTGCCATATAGCAAAGTCGGTACCAACACTGCGTTATGTATTGCAAGGCGTGCAATCTTCACCACGCCTTGCCTTTTTACTAATGCATTCAGGGCACCATTGGCTTTGTTTCCGGCAGCGACACGCCTATCCACATCTAAATCACATCTTCCATCCCGGCTGAAAGCACTCCCCAAGTATACAATTTCATTTACTTGTTCTATACATTCCTGATTTACCCATATTTCACATTTCGTTCTCTCTTCGTCCTTTTCAAATACCAGAACCTTAGTTTTATTAGCATTCAAATGGAGACCTTTAATTTCACACTCCTCTTTCATACACGTGACTAATGCCTGCAGTTCTGCTTCTGATGGTTCAATAAGCACTGCATCATCAGCATACAGCAGCACTTTATTCATTCATATTCAAAACACTTTATACACAAATTTTACAAGTACAGCTATTCACTGTTGTACATAAATACCTATACACCTATATACTTTCTCATAAACAGCTGCTTATGTATTCGTCCGATTTCGGAGCAGTTCGTCTCGATTCGTGCGAGCTTCGTAGAGTCGTACAATACGTCTAGGTGCACGCACACAAACACCGTATCGAAGACTGCCGATTGCCGAAAAGAAACGACGTTAGACAATGCACGGCCTTCAAGCCACACCTCCGTGCCCGTCGGAGTGGGGAGCGTGAGGTTTTTTCGTTACGGAATGAATTTCTGGATTCGGTCCCCGCGCTCAAGGCCCGCGATAGAAGCTATGCAATAGCTTAAAAGAAATTTTCAAAATAAAATTAAAATTCTCAAACAAAAATATTATCAATTTTCAAAAAAAAAAAGAAATCAAAAATTAACCACTAATTGTAAGTACCAAGTTTCCATGGACGGCATTAAAAGTTACTTAGAGTGATACTCCAAAAAGCAATTTTGCTTTCGTAGTATACACAAGTATACATCACACTTTTTGCATCGTACTTTTGTAGTAGAAGTGCAACTCTCCATCCTGCATTTTCTGCCTCTTTTAAGGTCATCTAAGACTGGCATGTGATCAAACTTGTCAAATCGTTTGTCAAACGAAGGAGCAACAGATGGTCTGTATCTTATAGACGGTTTTTCCTCTGGTTCTATCCGCAACTTCTGCGAGGTTGTTGGTTCATTGTTATTTTCAAACTGTCGAGACTGATAAATAGGTATACTGTTGATGAGTGCGTCTGCAAGATCTACCCTAAACCAAAGTAGATCTTTGCCTTTGGTTTTGTTAGAAGCGCAGTCTCTGTGGTACTTTCGCCAAGCAATTACAACTGCTAGATCTAAAAAGTGCACCATCACCTTAAGTGTCCACTTTCTGGTCTTTTGGTATGTCCTATAGTGTTCTAAGAGTTGGTCTAGGACGTCAACTCCCTCCATATTTTTATTGAAAATCAAAACAATACGTGGGGCACTGACGTCGACATATTGTTTGGTAATTAATCAATTATAACTAGGAAACTAGAGGAAAATAACATGCCAGCAGAATATGCAGTATTACTAAGACATTGCCTTACATCTGGCTATCTATTGTGGAAGGAAGAGTTTTACAAGCAAGTAGATGGTGTGGCGATGGGCTCACCTGTATCTCCCATTGTCGCCGATATATTCATGGAAGACTTTGAGGAGAAAGCCCTCCTTACTGCACCTGTTACACCAAGGATCTACAAGCGGTACGTAGACGATACTTTCACAATTTTACCATCAGACAAATTAACTGCATTTTTAGAACATCTTAATTCCATAAACTCTAAAATTCAATTTACTATGGAGTTAGAGGCAAATAATTCCTTACCTTTCCTAGATGTGTTAGTCATCCGAAATCCTAATAACACCATTGGTCACACTGTGTATAGGAAAAAGACCCATACAAACCGATATTTAAACGGTGAATCTCACCACCATCCTTCACAGTTAGCTACCGTGGGCAAATCTTTGTTACAGAGAGCACGAGGGATCTGTGACAGCAAACACCTGGCCGCCGAGCTTCAGCACGTCAAGCAAGTTCTGCACGACAACAAGCTTCGGGTCCCGCGCCTACGTCACAGTGACCGAGTGAAGCCGTCCACAGTCGAGCGTGTGCCTGCTGTACTACCATATGTCAGAGGTGTCACAGACAAGATTGGCTATATCTTGAAGCGAGCTATTAGAACATTCCCGAAGAAGATTAGTCAGTTCCTACCATCCGTCAAGTGTCATATTCCTCTACAAGATGCAGGAGTGTACAAGTTTGATTGTGAATGTGGTCTCTCTTATATAGGACAAACCAAAAGATCAATTAGGACCCGCGTAAAAGAACATATAGCTGATGTGAAGCATCAAAGTTCCGGGAAGTCTGCAGTTTGTGATCATATCCTAGACGGCCCCAACCATTACATCAGATTTGATAGACCACAAATCCTCGCGAAAGAACACCGATTCCTACCAAGGATGATACGTGAGGCTATTGAAATTAAAAAACATCCTAATTTCAATAGAGAAGGAGGCTGGGTACTACCACCTGCTTGGGATCCTATAATCAATAAAATTAAAACTAAACCCAAGCATACCACTGCAAGACCTCAAGACATAGTCAGTTCATTTTGCATAGATCGGACCATAAACAATAATTAAAAAAGCTGAAGGTACTCCGGGTTTAACAATGACATCGGGACGTCAGTCATCTCAGTCCCCCGTGACCATGGGCGCTGGAAAGCGCCCGAAACGTCGGGAATTAAAAATAAAAAGTTAAAATAAACGCGATAAAATCCGTAAAAGTAGTTTTAATCATAACTTGTATTGTTTCCATCTGTGCAGTTCGATGCCATAAGAACACCCTTGTTGTCTTTCCACTTAACAAGTGCAACATCCTTGGAAGTATATTACACCACATCACCACGCTGTAAGCCTTTGTCATTCTTGAGATCCAGTTTTTTGTGATCTGGTATTCGGTTCAGCATGATAGTGCCTGTACCATGTAGATTAATCTCCTGAAGTCGGTCCAACAGAGGTATTGTATTAAAATACCGATCAAAGTAAAGGCAATTATTTGGTGGAACATTTTTGGCTAGACCTAGAATTACTGCTGGCCCCTCGCCTAAGGATCTATCTTCAAAAGCAGGATTATTTGGGCAGTATATTTCGAAATCCAGCATGAGACCATCGCTGGTAGTAAGAACATAATTTTTAAGTCCTAGCGGTCTAGGCTTATTTTTGACAAGTATCTTGAGATGGCATTTTCCTGCGAACGGTATAATCTGTTCGTCGATGGAATAGAATCCTGGAACACGTTCAAGCTTCATGCAGGTATTTTTAACAGCGTTAATCACTGGTAGTACCATCCAAAGAGGGTTTGTGTTTCCCTCCGGAGCATCCTCCGTATCCACGCCATGCATATTGTTACGCAGCACAAAAAGTCGTTCTCTTGGCATTTTTTCGGCAATGATGTCCAGTCTCATACTCGATCGCCAATACATGTGTATACGTGGAAACGGTATACAACCCATAATCAGAAAAATGCCAAACAATTTGCGCATTTCCTGCTTATTTGTATTCAAAACTATTCCTTTTTAAGCGTAAATATTGGTGCAGGAGGCCATATTTTCGAAAAAAAATCGTTAAAATACTCTTCAAAATATTGTAGTGGTGTTTTAATATCTTGAGCTGGAAGGCTAGTACTGTACTCATGAGTTTTGTCATTAAATTCAGTTCTTCTCCACAGTCTTGGCCGTTGTTTTTCGCGGATGTTTCTGGCCGTACTAGAACTACGTGTAGGCGGGATATTCTCGCGATTATTTCGTGCAATTTGAGCCATAGGTACATCAATTTCTGGATCAGACTCATTTTCAGCATTTGGCAATTCCTGATCAGGTATATCTTCATCCAATAATCGACGAACTTCGATTCTGGGCTCGGCTTCCTCGTCTGATATATCTAAGTCTGACTGGGACCCATCACCCAAAAGCTCAAAGACCAACTCCGAATCTAGAGGCCGTTCTGCAAAGAAAAAAGGTATCAAAAATTACAAGGTGACTTTGGACTAAAAGGAGTAGTTGAGCACGACAACGCACGTTCGTGCGTTAAGATTTTAACTACGGATTTGCTTCGAATTTCAGTAAATTTCCACGATATTCTTTTATGAAACTGTAGCAAAGCTTTCCATCTTAACAATTAAGAATCAATTAACGTAAATATAGCAAAATAAATACAAAAACAAAACACTTACTGCGGCCGCGGTCGTTCACGAAAAAACCATCCATCTCGCACAAGTCACCACGGGTCACTGTCACGAAGTTACCGCGAGTTTTAATTTTTGGCGGCTTGCTAGGTTAACGCACAAATGATCGAGACGGTTTTGGAGTGGTAAAATGAAATATTCAAACTCCAGGAATTTATTTTTTATGAACGCACGATTGGTTAATACAGGGATATTATACATTTAATATAAGACACGTAATATAAGACATTTGTAAGAGTTGGTAGTTGCCAACGTCACATGCGCGTGATAAACGTCTGCTAACTGACTCCTTTTACGGGATGAGAGGCATTCCATCTTAGTCCTCATGGCTGACAACGCATCTGCATTTTGATTCGCAAACAAGGATAGAAATGTAGATGTCTATGCATAAAATAGAATAGTATCACTTTTGATTCAATATAGATTAAAAGTAATTCTTATTGAAAGTCAATTTTTTACTTTACCACTGGTTCGAAAAAAAAACCTCTGTCCTAGGAAGAACCAGCAAGAAACCCAGCGGGCCTTTTTTTTAAAATAAATTTTACAATGTCAATGGTCACAAAATATTTACAAAATTAATTTTAGACACAAATTTTCTTTTTTGTCCTTTATATATTTAGTATTATAAATTTAGATATATTTATTAACTACTTTATAATAAAAAATTAAATGTAATTTTCTTAAACCTATGAATTTTAAATACGTTGTTTAAATATTACAGTAGTGACTGAGTATTCAAATAAGGTGTATTTGGTGGAGGTATTGATTTGCAGTTTGCACTCGAGAGTGCCTGGGTTCGATTCCAAGAACGTGAAGTCAAATTTTCTTTATTCTTTTTTATATATTTAGTATTATATATTAAGATACACTATTAAATACTTTATAAATAAAAAATTTGAAATGTAATTAATTTTTAAACCTATGAGTTTTAGATACGTAGTTATATAGTGACTTTGAAGTATTCAATCAACGTATATTTGGTAGAAGTATGGATTTTCAGTTTGCACTCGAGAGTGCCCCGCTTCGGTTCCAAGAGCAAAATTAAAGGTTCTTTTTTGTTTTTTATACATTTAGTATTAGTTAGTAGTTTAGTATATTTAGATAAATTAATTAAACACTTTTATTAAGAAATAAAAAAGTTTGAAATGTAATATTTTTTTACCGGAGAAAGAAAGTTGAAAATATCAACACGAAAGTTATTTTCAATTCGTAGAACCTACAACTCTTTAAGCTATAATAACAATTAAAAAAAAAACTAAAAATACCTAATGTTTTTGTTAAAAGACCGCGGCTACGGAGTGTAGAAGTAAGGAGTACAGATTGTGTATTAAAAAGTGTCTATAAAAGCTTTAAATAAGGGTGGCGCCACTATAGCTACGGGGTAAATTTTAAATAACGCACCGAAAATATTAGTGGGATAGACGACTTTTTCGAAGTTACTAAATTTTTTAACTAAATTTTTAAATTTACTAAATAAAATTATTTTAGATTTTAGAGCTACTGATCAGTTTAGCAGCACACTTAAACCAGCGACGACTACTAAGTTCATTTCATCCCAGTAGTTACTCCAGCGCTGTTGTGGAGAGTTATTGAGCTGTTATTTACTGCTTACAGGTGACCACTTTTTCAACTATTCTACGATGGGAGTTGGTACTCCTTGCTTTTACTCTCCATAACAGCGGCTTAAAGATAATAAACATGACGAAATACTTTTCATCTAAAAATCAAATCATCTAAAAATTGCGATGTGACTTATCACATGGAAGAGTTTAGTTTTATTGATTTTTAGTTTATATACCTACTTATATGTTATAAGATAGGTAGGTATATAGGATATATGAGTGTTATATATTAGTTTATAATAAATAGTAATTACAATTATGTATGACTGTTGGGTCTTTTAGTTATAGCTTAAAAATATTTCAAAGTCAGGTACAAAAAAATAAATAGAACTATAATATTTAGGATTGACATTTCTACGTAATCTTCCATTTTTTTAATAGATTGGAAACAGTGTAACCACGGAAGCATGTACTGGAAGAATCTTATACCCACAGTACACAGGTTACAACTTACAATATATTCATAACGATTTATAAAAAACTTTGTGAATTGAATCGCACACAGAGGAGCACGCGTACGCGTTATTGTTTCCCATAAATCACATTATTTACGTAAATATATATACATTTTTGATGGGGATCTTAAATAAAAATGTATTTTTTTTTAAGTTTAATCAAGTCAGTTTTAGTTCAAAATCACCCACACCCTTAAATTTTCAAGTATCACTCAAATAAAAAATAATTTCATACTACCATCTATTTGTTTATTAGATCCTTATTCTACTTGCGCCCTATCTATAACACTCGGGCCTAACCTCGCAAATTCGTTAGTTGAACCTGTTTTAACCTCACTGTCGTTAGATGGCGTTCACATTGATTTTGTAAATTGCGTGCATCATTCAAGGTCATTTGCCTCTTGTAGTCCCCTCTACGAGCACTTAACCCTAAGGTTAAGTGGTCGTAGAGTCCCCTATAGGGCGATAATTTTTTATGATTTCAAAAGCAAAATTCCGCGCTGAACGTCTTTATAATGCATTTGGGTACAGTAAGGTAAACTCATACCAAAATCAAAAAAATTAACACCACCATTTAAAAAGTCTCCGACTCTCATCATTGGTGATTCGCCGATTTTCTTTAATTAATCGCCTGTCAGTAGCCACATCATACTCAGTGATCACAGTTGAGGTTCAGCCATCACGAATACCATGATGAAGAGAAACTCGGCCACGATCAAATTCTGCATATCAAAACATCTTTAAGTTAGAATACTTTAATGATTTCTTATGTATACAGTAATTCACTAACACTACACATTCAAATGAAACTAGTTTTTACAGAGTTTATCGCTTGTACGAGTTCTAAATCATTTTATGTCCCGGACATGATATATGCGATTAAATGTGTAAAAACTAGTTTTATTTATTTATATAGAAAAACTTTGTTGCCAATCCCTCAGGCATTCAGACCAATGGTCCCTATATTTTTCTGATTGATTTAAAATGTAATTGCAACGGAAAATATTTTGGAAAGTTGAATTAGATGAGTTTACATTCATATATTTATGAGCTACGCAAAACTTACAGTGTACATGACCCACGAAGCATAAATGAACGTATGAATTGTTTAACAATTTTGTCTCTTTCACGGACACATAAGCAACACCTAGACCTACACTGTCACAGTTCAACACCAATTTTCAGTATCTACCTGAGAATGGGAACTATACTAGCTATAGATATACACGATGAAACGAGATCATCGTTTTAAATTTGAAAGTTGCTACCACAGACTACTAAGAGGATACTACGCATCAGACAAGAATCTTAGAACAACCAATACGGAACCAGTACAGACAGACAACAAAAAAAAAAACCAGACGTTTACTTCTAATTTTGAGGTATCAGGCAAAAGTACATGATTGATAAAGCCTATTTACGTTACTTTTAAATTTTGTATTTATAAGGCAAAAGTACACCATTGATAAAGCCTAATTTCATTCTCATAACCGCTATTCACTATTAAAAGTTGATAATTTTAAAATCTTTAGAACTTATAATACAAAAATTATAATACAAAAAAACAACTTATATATTAGTTATTCAAGTTTTTATTTTTTTCTTTTGAAATTATTTATAAACATTATCTAGCATTTGCGGCAATTGGTTACGTTATTTTAATCTCACAATATCAAATTCTTTTAAGATTTTAATAACTACGTTACACCAGTTCCATATACATTATTTTATCGTTATTGAGACAAAATATTCTAGAAGAGCTTGTTTATGACTCGGCATGTTAAGAAATCAAACGAATATTTGGATTTAATTTCCATTTGCTTTTTTTTTTAAATTTCATAAGAATTTGGTTTCACTTCCAAATATTAGTTTGTTTCTTTTATAACGGTTGAAATATACCTCACTGCATATTCTGAGGGATAGGTTGATTTTTGTTTTTATTTTAACTATCTGTACTCTTTGTGAGAAATTCATTGGTGGACTGACGACCGACTTTTTTGAGGACACAATACACTCCTTGTCCTCTTTATTAACAAATCTCATTTCTTCTATTTTGTTATGGAATTAGTCCAAAGGGTTTCGTGCTCTGATGAATTCGTTTCAGCTTGCCTTAAGGGTTTCACTTTGTTTCTCCGTCTAAGAGCTGTTTCCTTACATGAATCAAATAAGTCCTCGAAAAATGACAAAGCTTCTGAAGTATTTTTTGACGTCGAGTTTATATGTTTTCTATCAGCTTAGTAAGCTGTAACATAAAAATAAATATAATGTTAGCCATAGAAACCCTAAATTAATGTTATTTGTTTCTCCTTTATTCTTATATATATATATATATATATATATTATAAGATATATGACCACAATCTCATGGTGGTAAATTTTAATGCAGTCTTAGTTAGTAAATTGCACTGTCTTAGCGTAACAAAACCCTATTCACTCTGGGCTTGAAGACACCCAGATTGTATTCGGACGGAAAGATAGACACTGGCAAATTATTCCACTCCTTTGCTGTATTCTACGCATTAAAAAATTCGAAGTAAACCGTGTTGTTCTAATGCGTGGAATATCAACAACAAAGGGGTGAAGACCCGCCGACCGCCTGGTCGTCCGATGATGAAAAGGAGAGGGAGGAATCAAAGCGTGCAATTCCTGCACACACTCTGCGAAATGCATCCTATAGAATACTGAGAGGCTGGCTACTCTGCGCCTGTGCTTGAGGCTGACAAAGTTGGTTTATTCATGGAATGTTATATTCTTTATAATACATAATACATACATACATAAACACTCACGCCTGTCACCCAGAGGGGCAGGCAGAGACTACAGACTTCCATTTGGCACGATCCTGACACACCTCTCTTGCCTCCTTCACATCCATACACCCACGCATACATGCTCGTCGGTTAAGGGTACTCCTAATTTGGCCCGTTTTCAATAAATCGCCAATTTGGTCGATAAATTTTCGCCTAGGACGTCCCTTTCCGACTCTGCCATTCACTTCTGCACCATAAATTTTCTTTGTCACTCTTTCCTCATTCATTCTTTCCACATGACCAAACCACCGAAGCATTCCTTTCTTAATCCTGGTCACCACATCATCTTGCAAACCACACTCTTCTCTTATTACACAATTCCTTACCCTGTCATTCAGATTCAGCCCTAACATACTCCTTAACGACCGCATTTCTACTGCGTTTATTCTACTCTCGTGCTTCTTCTGCCACATCCAACTTTCACTACCATACGTTAACGTAGGGACCAACACAGCATTGTGAATTGCAATACGTGCCTTTTTCGACATATTTTGACTCTTCACAATAGAGTGCAAGGCCCCATTTACTCTATTTCCCGCATTCACTCGTCGTTCTATATCCTTATCATATCTCCCATCCCTGCTAAATACTCAGCCCAAATATACAAACTCATCTACTTGCTCGATCAACTCCCCTTCTATTCTTATTTCACAAATCGTTTTACTTTCTTCTCTTTCAAAAACCATAACCTTCGTCTTACTTGCGTTCACTTTCATACCCCTTTCTTTTAATGATCTGTTCATTAATGTAACCATCATTTGCAACTCGGCCGCCGACGACGCAAGAATAACTTGATCGTCGGTGTACAAAAGGCATTTGACGGTTAACTCACCCATTCTTAATCCGCATTCTTCAACTTTCAAATTTTGCAAACAACTGTCCATAAATAGGTTGAACAGTCACGGGGAAGCCACACAGGCCTGTCTGACACCTTTATGGATGTCAAACCAGTCCGAGTAGACCCCGTTGATCCTAACACAAGCACTAGAGTCCCTATAAAGAAACTCCAATGCCTGTATCAAGCCAGCGCTCAACCCAAATGAGTTCAGTGTTTGCCATAGCAAATCCCTATCCACTCTGTCATAGGCCTTTTCCAAGTCCATGAAGGCACAAAAAACCTTCTGGTTTTTGGCCAGAAACTTCTCCGCGATCATGCGCATGGAAAAGACTTGATCTGTACATCCCATTCCCTTTCTAAACCCCGCTTGCACATCCCACATTTTTCCATCAGTTTCTTTCATGACCCTTTCAATCAGTACCTTAGCATACAGTTTTCCCATAATGCTAAGAATGAATGATGCTCTTCCTTTATATACTGGGACTATTACGGCTTTGCACCAGTCTACCGGTACCCGCTTCAGTTCCCAGCATAAATTAAACAAGGTGTGCAGCAGGCCTGCCACCACTTCCTCTCCAGCCCTTAGCATTTCGAGTGAAACTCTATCATATCCGGCAGCCTTACCTGCTTTCATGCTTTTCATTGCTTTCATTATTTCATCTATACTTATCTCGCCACCTCTTTCCTCTTCTTTCGGTGTTTCTACTCCACTTAGTACACACGTTGTCTCCTCAATCATAAACACGCTTTCAAAATATTCCTTCCATCTCTTTAAACTCAAAACTTCATCATTCAGAATATAGCCATTATCGTCTCTTATAGCATTCATCATAGGCTGTTTTGAATGTCCCCTGGCAGTTCTTACAAGTTTCCAGAACATTTTAATATTTGCCTGAAAGTTATCCGATATTCTTCTATCATTTTTATCCGTTCTTTCTTGCTTTTTTCTTTCAACTTTTTCTTTTTCTTTTATTTAAATTTATGACATTTACCAAATACAATGATTTGGTAAATGTCATAAATTTAAACAAACGTTATGTGTGTAATAATCATATATTTGCAAAAAATAATCACAAAATTTTACATTGTTCTTGTGACGAAGTGTGGGTTTCCTACAAGTGGTTGTTGCTTGAAAATAAAATATTAAATTAATCATAAATTTTGTTCGATTTCCAAAAAAAATTGTCGTACTATACTATATAATACAGAGGTGGTTCAACAGAAAAACAATTTTTAAAAATGTTGACGACGAATGATAGAATATTTAATATTGAAGAATACAAATGTCCAAATATAATGATTTGGTAAATGTCATAAATTTGAATGATGTTCTCTTGTTTGTAGGCACATTTTAATTCTTCGGTCACATCAAAATATGGAATGCCGTGCACGTGTGTTTCACAATAACGAACAGTTTTTTTGTCTTTTGGCGACAAATAATTGAAAGGATAACTTGGCCGAAACAAATAATGATCGATAAACGCATCATTTTTATTGGATAGTTTTACGTCTAGAATAGCCATTTCTCTACATTGAAAATGTTTATGAGGATATGTAATGTAAAATCCGTCCATGTCGATGATGTATCTAATATTTTTTAGATTTTGTGTCATTTTGAACCAAAATGTTAAAAGTATTTACAGGCGACTAAAATATGTTTGTTCCAACAAACTTCACATAACAATTCATTCTTCATTACTTCCCATCATCCCATTTCTTCCTTCTGCTCTTGTCTTCCTGTAATTTAAGTAAACAGAATCACATTCACTAATGATCACTAATGACTGTCATTGTTGAAAAAGTATTTTTTAACTTTTTACTTTCTGCTGTTGTCTTTGTATTTATGGCTAGGAAATGTCCGCGGCGCGGTCTCAATGCGTGTTGGCGAACTTCACATGCCTTCGAAATTTTCTCAGACATGCAGGTTTCCTCACGATGTTTTCCTTCACCGCCGAGCACGTGGTAAATCAGCACTTAAAATTGCAGTTAACAATTTAAGTAGTGCCGGCGGGGGTCGAACCCGGGTCGCGTACTGTGAAATTTACAGCTTGCGCTAACCATCTGAGCTACCACGCCTTAATCATATACACAAACAATATTTAAATATAATTTGTTAACACTAAATCATAGTGTAGATGACGGGTCAAGAAGTGGTCGCCGTAGGCCTGTTAGGACTCCAGCAGTGATAAAAGCTGTGAAGGCGCGAATTCAAAGAAATCCCAAACGCAAGCAGAAACTGTTGGCCCTTCAGATGGGGTTAAGCAGAACCACGGTGAAAAGGGCGTTAAATGAAGACTTAGGGCTTCGGGCATATCGAAGAAAAACAGGACACCGTTTGAATGCTCGTCTAATGGACCTAAGACTGAAGAGATGCTGCGCTTTGTTGAAGTGGTACGCGGGAAAAAATATCGGGACTTTCTTTTTTCGGATGAAAAAAATTTTATCGTAGAGGAGAGTTACAACAAACAAAATGATAAGGTGTACGAACACAGTAGTGAAGAAGCGAGCAACCGTATTCCGCGTGTCCAACGAGGTCATGAAGTGGTCGCCCTCGGTCTGTTAGGACTCCAGCAGTGATAAAAGCTGTGAAGGCGCGAATTCAAAGAAATCCCAAACGTAAGCAGAAACTGTTGGCCCTTCAGATGGGGTTAAGCAGAACCACGGTGAAAAGGGTGTTAAATGAAGACTTAGGGCTTCGGGCATATCGAAGAAAAACAGAACATCGTTTGAATGCTCGTCTAATAGACCTGAGACTGAAGAGATGCTGCGCTTTGTTGAAGCGGTACGCGGGAAAAAATATCGGGAAATTCTTTTTTCGGATGAAAAAATTTTTGCCGTAGAAGAGAGCCACAACAAAGAAAATGATAAGGTGTACGAACACAGTAGTGAAGAAGCGAGCAACCGTATTCCGCGTGTCCAACGGGGTCATTTTCCATCCTCGCTCATGGTATGGTTGGGAGTTTCTTATTGGGGCTTAACAGAGGTACATTTTTGTGAGAAAGGTTAAAAACGAATGCAGTTGTGTATCAAAATACAGTCCTGACGAACCTTGTGTAACCTGTTTCTCATACCATGTTCAATAACAGACACTGGGTATTCCAACAAGATTCGGCGTTAGCTCATAGAGCGAAGAGCACACAAGACTGGCTGGCGGCGCGTGAAATCGACTTCATCCGACACAAAGACTGGCCCTCCTCCAGTCCAGATTTGAATCCGTTAGATTACAAGATATGGCAACACTTGGAGGAAAAGGCGTGCTCAAAGCCTCATCCCAATTTGGAGTCTCTCAAGACATCCTTGATTAAGGCAGCCGCCGATATTGACATGGACCTCGTTCGTGCTGCGATAGACGACTGGCCGCGCAGATTGAAGGCCTGTATTCAAAATCACGGAGGTCATTTTGAATAAACTATAGTGTCATAATAATCTATGTTTTGTTAAGTTCATTTTGGTATATAAATGGTTACATGAATAAACTTGTTTCATTTATTTTATATTAAACATGTAATAGAATTTATGACCTGACTAGGTAATATGCAATTTGGGTACAGATGATAAACCAGGGTCACATTGGGTAGCTTTGTATATCGATACGAATGACGTCGGTCAATATTTTGATTCATATGGACGGACACCCGTACGATATCATCTAGAGTTTTTAAAAAGAATTTGTAAAAGATGGAACTGGAATGTTGATAGGATTTAGAATGAGTCCACTTCAGTTTGTGGCGAATATTGCTTAATGTATTTGCTATATAAGTTTCAAAGATGTTCAATGCATAGGTTTACGAGTATATTTACAGGGAACACATTCATTGTACAACGATATTTTAGTGGATGAGATGTTTCGCTCCTATTTTATATTTCGTAAATAAAATTTGTAACAAAATTAGGTAATGTATTTTATTGATGATTCAAATTACCGTTGCAGTTAGGAACAAAGGAGTATAATATAATAGCACTGATAATCCGACACACACGCTGACGAATAATAGATAATGACGGTATTCAATGAACAATAGATAACAGTAATGGAGCGCTAATGACGGTTGACGCCTACACCGAATATCAATTAGATAAGAGTTAATTGATCTGCACATCTCCGGAACCGTGCATCCTACGCAAAAATGGACCGCAGATTCGTGATCAGAGCATGCCAAAATCTTTTTTTTTTTTTAGGATCGTGAGTCGACGAACGTCGTACTTGTACCACTTCTGACTCAGTGCGCCAGAACTGGTACAACGTAACTACTTACGCCCCTCAATCTTTCACCCACAATTATGAAATCTATCATGCTTCTATCGTCACCTCTTTCCCAAGTATACATGTGAATCCTCTTGTGGCGAAAGCAAGTGTTCGTCACAAAAATATTCTTTTCCATACATACGGTGAGGAGGCTTTCACCATTCTCATTTATACTTTCATCACCAAACGTTCCCAATATCCTTTCATAACCAAGCCTCCTCACCCCAACCCTTCCATTAAAATCTCCTAGAAAATCTCTCTCCTAAAATCTCCTCATTTCGGTCATGGTGGCCTGCCTTAACGGAGACTAGCCATCGGCGCAGGACAGGATTATATTGCCTAAAACTATGCGCGATTACAGGTGCACTCTCTATTTCCTCACTCTCAATCCAATGGAACAGTAAACTGACACGACCGAAGAGAGACCAGGCGCAGGACCAACGCCATTACAAGCTTTCCGAGGCATGGGGGTAAGACACCGCCAACTTCTTGACTCCAGGCAGCTACTGAAGATTTCTTGACAGAAAACTCAATAATTGGTTTTTGGCCCGACCTGGGATTCGAACCCAAGACCTCACGATCGGCAGTCGCACTACTACAACTACTAGACCAACAAAGCAGTCAATCCTACATAATCAAGTAAATGCATGTAGTGTAGTCAAGTCATACTACATAATACAGCTTATAAGTATCCACGCACCATTATATAAAAATAATCTCCTTCTCTATAGTTTTTCCTGGAATAGATCTCTGTTTAGTATTGAGGCCCGCTAATTATACATTTAGTATATAGTTTGTTGTCAGTGTTTATGTAATATAATATTGTATGTAATAAAAAGTATAAAAAAGTAAAATAAATATCAGCTATCTACATTTACATCCTCCGCTGGATTTAGGACTTTATATGAATATTTTTCCACTAGTAGGCGCAGATCTGTAAGCAAATCGTAAGACGGCCCCCCACTAGGGTGATGACCTGATAAGACATGCAGGAATATGATGTGTGTACATGGGTGAGTTCTGTGTATAATGACATTTCAGGTGAGGCCTATGTTCAGCAGTGGACTTTTGAAGAGGCTATAATAATGAAGATGATACAATATTTCAATGTGCCTATAGCCACAAAACACTCTCTATTATCTAGTTGTTTTTAGATTTTTGGTTCTGCAAATGTAAATGGATTACCTACACAAGTAGATTACACTATTTATTAGTATGCAGGGCTCACTTCATGCAGGTGATGTTGGAATTTGGTAAAGTTTGATAGATTTCCCCATATTGTAAATTAAAATAAAATAATATTTAGATCAACAGACTTACAAAATTGTGATGTGTATACCAAGACTCCCGCAATAGTCTTGTTTAACACACGACTGCAGTTTCTCACCTGAAAAACCAAATGATAATATTAATTAATTTGGCTTTATTCCAAAGATGTATTCTATTGTATGTATATATAATATATTTTCTTACATTGGTAGGCTTACCTTCATTTTTTTATTTTCTGAGGAATGACATGTTCATAATTTAACTTATGCAGCAAATATATTTCTGCATGTTTGCGATCTATTAAATAAACATCAACAATATCATCCCATTTTGATGTTTTCCCATTCAATACTATATTTTTGTCAAGAAAATTATTTCTTAGACCTTTAATGAGGTGAGGAGGATCAAATATGATATTAATCTTATGAATTCTTATTATGATTGTGTCATCTGAAATGAAAACAAAAATTTGGTTAATAGGCAATCAAAAGTATAAAAATACATTACTAATAATTTTAGCAGTTTATTAAGAACTTTAATTTGTGGATTTAAACCTTTCATTTAATTATCTTACCAGTATTTTCATTTGCCAATATTTGTTTTTTTTTCTTATCTTCCTTTAACTTATTAATGGCTGACTGATAATGATGTTCCCTGATCTGATACCAGAGCCACAGGAATTAATCTTGTTATTATTCTCTTCTATCACTTGCTCTATTATATTTTTAATATAAGTGCAGGTCTAGTTCCTGACAAAAATAAAACGCAATAGGCTGTTGCCATTTGTGTAGAGTACCTCAAATGAGGAACATTAAGGCATGGTCGGCATAGTCACAGTAACTGTGACTATGAGTTGACAGTGACTCTACAAGTCCACAGATATTGTCATTGTATTTGTCATAATATGTAAGACCTGGCTCTATCGAAACTTCACCAAATATTAGCGAGCAATATTTTTTCGACTCTTGCCGATTTGCAACCTAGGAATAAAAACGACAGGTAATTAACTGAACATAATAATATACTATTTGTGAAGAATTTATGAAGATTTTTACAATTATATTTACCAGTTTTGTCATGATGTAGACACTGCTGTTTGTCCTATCATTTTAAAATGTTTATATATGGATGGTGGTCCATTGATATCTGGAAACAAATATTTATAATTTTTATAGTTAACAGTGAACAGCAGGCCCATTCCTTAAATTGTGCCATCAAAATGATAGTCACTTGGTAGCACATTGTGTGGTATACTATATAGCTTTTTTAAGAGCATGAAAACACAATGTATCTAGCAAATAATACAAATGATATTAAATTAGATTGTTTAGTGTGATTGCCAAGTCAATCTATTTATTTAAAACATAAAAGGTTTTTAATATTGATATGGCCAACATAAGACGTTGTTAGGTTGGCTAATTACGTAATCATTTAAGACAGAAGGACCCTAAGTAAGGACTGAATAAATTAAGCGACTTGGTTCACACAACTTTTTACGGAAGAAGAACTGAGTTACGAGATTTGGTTTCTTTTACATTTTATGTTTTTGATGGTATCTCATTTCTTGTTGTATATAGCCCTACTTTTTTCCTTTACTACCATCTACTTCTTGAATACTTTAGAGGGAGGCGTACAAACTCATAAACTACATGTACATGACTAAGAACTCACGGAGGGATATTCGCACCCACATCGGCACCATCATTTTGCTAGTAGCCCACTGGCTAAGTAAAATTAGACTAAGTAAAATAGCAGCTTAATGCTGCTGTGTTTCGTATGGTGAGTGTAGAGAACTGGAGACTCTTTTTACTGGATGAGAGGCATTCCATCTTAGTCCTCACGACTGATAACGCATCTGCATTTTGATCTGCAAACAAGGATAGAAATAATTGATAGAATCAGGCGTTACTTTGCGGAAATCCATTATAATAAAAATATTAATTACTTTGCAACCTTCCGCTAACTAAATACAATGATGTGTCTTACCTGGATTGAAGAGCACCTTCCGCCCTCCCTCAATTGCATGCACTAACTCCGTCACCACTAGTCCCAGCACCACTACTCCCAACACCACTACTCTCGGCACTACTACTTCCAACACCACTATTCCAGGTAAGACACACCATCGACGATAATACATGTTTCGCCTCTACACGAGGCATCCTCAGGTGATGTAGACTCTACGGCGGCTGACCGCTAAGCCCTCTTCTGCATAACAAAAATGGTTCCTAAATCAGCTAATATGCTGTGGAAATAACTGAAATAAACTAATCTAGCTGTGTCGACACTAGTGAGATCTCTAATATTTTTTACAACATAAGCTGCAGAGTAGAGTCTGCTTACTAGTTTAGATATATGGGGGCCCCACTAAAGCTTAGTGTCGAGAGTAAAATAAACCCAAAGCATCCTGTGAATTGCACTCACATGCACAAAAAATATGTTTTATAAACTCAACTCCGGCATCAGTTGTCGAGCGACCCAAAAAAAAAATTTGTAAAACCAAATTGATTTACTTGTATGGAGTAATCAATTTTTATTAAAAAAACTGTTCTCAAAAATTTTACTTAAAGTTGGTAGTACATAAATTGGTCTAAAATTGGCGGGGTCTGATGTACTACCAGATTTTAATAAAGGTATAACTTTGATATGTTTCATTAAATCAGGAAACACACCAGATTCGACACTTGTATTAAAAATAGTGGCTATATAAGGTGCTATTGTATCTATTACGGATGCAATAACTTTAATGGAAAGCCACCGTAAGTCTGCCGTTTACTTAACACAATAGTTTTGAAATATTTAATGATATCTTTTGGCAATACTCTATGGAATTTAAAAATATTTGAACAAGCCTTTACATTTTGTTTAATCAATGATTCGGCGATAGAGGGAGAAGATTTTATTGATTTTGTTGTCAAAAAAGGAACATCAGTAAAATGTTTCTCAAAAGCCATAGCAACTTCTTGATCAGATTGAGTCAAAATATTGTTAATATTCTGTTGAAGATCAGAGTTGCGTGGTTTAACCTTGTCCGTTTCACTGTTAATTATACTCCATGTTATTTTAATTTTGTTGGATGCAGTTTTAATTTTGTTGCTTAAATGTAAAGCCTTAGCTGTGGAGTATACATTTTTAAATATTTTAGAATAAGTTTTAACATACTCTCTAAATATAACACTATCATTATATGACCTTTCATTGTAAATCTCGTGTAACTTTCGCCTACTATTATAAATGCTTACTGTCACCCATTCATTAAATATTCTATTAAATTCACAAGTTATAACTTTAAATAATGCACCATACAAATAATCAGCACTATTTTTAAAAGAAACTGATGGAAGTACTTTTACTATATTATTTCTAAACCTTTTTAAGCGATGTTCATTTATTGGAACAAACACAACTTTCTAATTTTTCTGTTTTTTGTGTATGTAATACAATGAGACCCACTGTCCACAGTGACCTGAACTGAAATTTTGAATGATGGATTTGCAAATTTTGAATGATGGCAATCTGCAAAAATCTTATCTCGTCGCACTAGACCCAGCAATACGAGTCGGTTCTAAGAATAAATTACCAAGATTATACGATTTAAACAATGAGGTAAACTTAATACTAATGGAAGAAGTTCCAAGGAGATTAATGTTATGTAAGTCTCCACATATAATTAATTAATTAATTAAATCATTTATTTCGACCTTAAAGATCATATTTGTTAGTAACATATATAAGGAAAACACTAGTCTAATGTTAGTAAACTTAAAACTACCTTAATCTATATCTTATATCTAAGACAGCCCTGATTTGTCAGCACGTGCACCATACGGCAGTGGTTCAGGTACTGACAATCCAGCCTGTCAGCAAATGCCCTCAGGACGCCACTGGGACTATCCCCAACCCTGCGTACCAGGGATGTGCACCGCTTGCGCATGATCGAGTGAAAACAATCAACATGCGCATCAGCGAACATACCCGACGCACTGCAGAATCGAGGCAGTCCCATCAGCATCCTAAAAGCATTATTGTACTGAACGCGCAGAGCATTGTACTGTTTCTGCGTAAAATCGATCCACAGGCTGCTTGTGTAAAATGAAGAACAGTAAGCTCTAAATAGCGTTACTTTAACCGGGGTGGAACAACGAACAAACCTGCGAGCTATCATGTTCGCCCTAACCGACAATGCTCTGCGCTCTCTCTCGATATCAGCATCGTCCTTCAAGTCAAAGGTTACCACATGACCTAGATATTTAAATTGCGACACCCTTTTTAACGGCGTACCATATAATTTAATGGGTGGTACAATTGATGGTAATGCTTTTCCCCTGGCCTGAAAGACCATACATTCGCTTTTTTTCACATTATAAATTAAGCCGTGACTGTGAGCATAGTTTTCACATATGCTCAACAGTTTCGCTAAGCCACAAACAGAAGCACTCAGCAACACCATGTCGTCAGCGTAACTGATGTTGCTAAGACATACTCCGTCAATGTGACAACCGACATGTGTGCCACTGAGCTCCTCTATGAGGGCATTGACATATAGGTTGAAGAGCTTAGGGGAGGTTAGGCCTCCCTGTCTAACTCCGCACTCCAACCTATATGGCTGCGAATAAGATTCGGACCATCGCACAACATTGACCTGGTTACGGTACCAATATTTGAAGATTCTGGTTGCTTCTTCAGGCAGTCCAGTATTTTTCAATTTCTGCCATAGGATACCGTAATTTACCAGGTCAAAAGCCTTACTAAGGTCGAGAAAACAGGCATATACAGGTGTACGCCTAACCGAATAGTACCTAACAGTCTGCTTCAGACATAATATGGCCGACTCAGTTGACAAACCTGGCCTGAAACCAAACTGATTATCATGTAAGGTTATATATTTATCAAGGTGGACGCTAAGCAAACTGTCAAGAACCTTCGCAACAACCGTGGCTAGTGAGATAGGCCTGTAATTGGATTTATCAGACACATCCCCCGTTCTGTTCTTCACAATTGGCACCACCACAGTTTTCATCAGCGCTGAAGGCAAGTACGAGTGTGCCATGCACAAGTTATAAAACATGGCAAGCACTCCGGGCAGATGAGGACCCGCATACCTTAGGTGTTCAATACTCAGACCGTCATGGCCAGGAGACTTGCCACGGGACATAGAGGCTATAGCATTATTGACATCCATTGCTGTAAATCGGATTCCAATCTCCTGACCACCCGTACATTCATCTCTTCCAAGCTGTGATGGTCGCAACGGTGACGTCACCGCAAAATGGTCCCTGAACATGTCCGCTATGAGACTATGGTCATTAATACCCTCAACGCTCACTGGTAAGCCAGGTCTACCATTTAATTTATTGGTAGATTTCCAAAAGTTCTTAAAGTCATTGTTCGAATGCTGCGTAGCCGCAATGTCCATTTTAATTTGCTCGCTGTGGTTTTGACACCAGCGTAAGCGTGACTTAAATAAATTGCGACTACGCCGCATTTCCTCATAAACTTCTCCACTATCTGGTTTACCCCACCAAACCCACATTAAAAATTTAGATCTGGCCTCCCCGTGAGCATCGCGCACATACCTGTTCCACCCAACCACCGCCTCCCGCCACGCAATCTTACAGTGTTGGATGTAATACTAGCTTTTCCTAGCGACTTCGCCTGCGTATTAATTTGTGACCATTAAATTTCATGGGTTTTAACTTATTTGTGCAGAAATAGAAATAGAAATAGAAAGTTTTTTATTCAATGTAGATTATAACAATATTTATTGAAAGTCACTTTTTTAATTTACCACTGGTTCGCAAAAAAAACCTCTGTCCTGGCAACCAACAAACCAGCAAGAAACCCAGCGGGACTATGTTTTTTTCAATAATAGCTTACAATCATGTTTACAATCAACAACACAAGACAAATTAGAAATAGCTTGGTAGCAATCACCCTTCCCAGCGGTTATTATCATCCATAAATTCTTTAATATTATAATAACCCTTTTTATACAAACTTAGTTTAATAACATTTTTGAACTTCGTGTATGACAAATTTTGTATATTTTCTGGGATTTTGTTGTAAAAGCGTATACATCGCCCCAAGAATGAATTGCTGACTCGGAGAATCGAGTAACTGGTGTAACTAGCTTGTGTCTGTTCCTAGTATTTACAGAACGAATATCACTTATTTTCGCAAAACTACTTTTATTTTTGTGTACGTACATTACATTTTCATAAATGTATTGAGAGGCCAGAGTTAAAATATTAATTTCCTTAAATGTTTGTCTCAGTAACTCTTTTGGTTTTAAATTATATATTGCTCTAATGGCCCTCTTCTGTAAAATAAATATAATTTCAGTGTCAGTCGCGTGTCCCCATAGCAAAATACCATACGACATAATGCTATGGAAATAACTAAAGTTAACTATTCTAGCTGTTTCAACACTGGTAAGTGAGAACCCTAATTATTCCTTATAACACCAGTTATCTGCCAGTGAAAGTCCCTTTAAAATACTCCATAGAGTAGGGAACGTCGCGGCGACGCGACGTCGAACGGTTCGTGTGTTGCATTTTTGTGCCCGTCATAAATTCTAAATTAAATATCCGATTTGAATGAATTACTGCTACATAAATACCCTTATGATAAAACTATCTATTCAAATAAGAATTAATACTACGAAACTAACCAACTAACCATCCTAGCTACCACGGCTCCTATAATCTATTAAATATAACATAAATGTATGTATGTAGTAGAATAATTACATACAAATAAATGGGGCGACTTTCCATTGACGTCCGTCGAATTGGTGGTGGGAGGGGGGTGGGGGGAGGGCGGGGTGGGAGGTGTACTACTCCCCCTTATTAGGAAAAGTTGCGGAGCCCCCCCTTTTTGAGTTTTTTGAATTTTAATTCTGAGGAAATTTTATTTTTTATGGATAAATATTAAGTGTAAAAAACCATGGTGACCTCTTGGGGGGAAGGGGGTACCCCCTAAGGAAGGGGGAACCCCTTCACCAAAAATAAATAGAGGGACTCATTCAGAGGGATTTCTGTATCTATTTTGAGACTGCAACTTCTCCGGCGCTGCGGGAAGAGCAGCCTCTACGCCTTTGCGTAACAAATCGCAGGCATCCAGCCTCGCCTCCGCAGCTTCGGCTTGTTGGTCGCCTTCGGCGACAAAACGGCTTCGGCTATAAAACCACTCTAGGGGTAGGACAGAATCGTACCACGTAGAGTCGGGGTCTATTAATTCGGTTCCTTGACATAAGTTGAACCTAACCTATTTTATTTGTTATCTGTCCTAATAGGTGGGCACTGTTTTACACACACGTTTTATACAATTTTTTACACATATTGCTTTAATTAATTCTTAGAAATCGTCAGTTTTACGTTACGTCCCACAAGCCGGCAAAAAACGGTAAACACTACACATTTTAATTTTAATAGCTCATAATGATAATAATTTTGTAATTTAAATATAAACTGTTAAATATATTAGTTTAGTTTACGACGGGCTGTTTTCCGCAACTCCACGTCTAAGCGCGTATTTTGCGTATGGGCAGGATTATATGCTTATTCGAGCCATGATATCTCCCCGAAGAAGCTCAGCAGTCCCTTGATGTTGCAAGCAACAACGGGGAGCGATCCCGGCGTGCCGAGATGTTTAGCCCTGTATGAAGCGACTTCTGGACATGTCAGCAACACGTGAGCCGCCGTTTCTTCCTCTCCCATGCATGCCCTGCACAGGGGGCTGTCAGTAACACCTATGGTGAACAAATGTTTACGATACCTGATACATTTTTTGTATTCAGACTTAGCTTTCTTATATAGAAGCCAGTCTTCATCCTTTGAGGTATTCATTGCCCTATTTAGGGCTTTTCTTACCTTCTTACGTTTCCTGTCTAGTTCTTTACCCCACCACTGTTGCTTTTGCTCAGCATGTTTTGGTGGAGTGATTACTGGACATGATTCATGGTAGCTATCGATCATGACCCTAGTGACAGCAGCTACCTGTTCTTCTAGGAGCGATTGATCTGTTATGGTATTAATTCCCCCAACACCCGCGAGCGAAGACGTCAGCCTATTGAGGTATTTTGTTTTATCCGTCTTACGGGGATTTCTCCGTGGTGGTATAGCGGGGATATCGACCTGTAGTACGCAGCAGATCCATCTGTGGTCTGAGCATGAGGCCTCTTTCGACACATTTATTTAGTTATTAGCTTGGCTGCTCCTTCTGTTGCAAGTGTGAGGTCGATTATTGTGCGACAGCGTTTATTTATGAAGGTTGGTTCAGAACCAGTGTTTAATATGGTTAGGTTAGTGCTAAATAAATATTCAACTAAAACCTTACCTCGTTCATTAGGTTTTTCCATTCCCCAAAGGGGATGATGCGCGTTGGAGTCCGTCCCGATCACAACCTCTAGTCCGGCCCTCTCACAGAAATTCACCAGCCTGACGAGGTCGTGAGGGGGAGGGGTGTCTTCCTCAGGCATGTAGACCGAGGCCACGACTAACCTTTCCTCCTGTGTGTTTTGTAATGCTACGGCGTACATGTCTCTGGAACAGAAATCTGTTAGTGGTTTTGCACAGATATCTTTAGTAGTATAAATACACGCTCTGGACTTGTCGTGCTCAGAGTTGTAGAATAACTCACCTCTTAGGTTGTACCTTTAATTTTACCGGCCCCAACCCATGGCTCTTAGATTAGGGCTATGGCCGTTCTTTGTGCCTCCAACCACTTGCGTAATTGAGCCGACGCTGTCTCACTGTGTTGGAGGTTGGCCCGCACTAGGCTAGTTTTAGACGAAGGGCACGCCATCATCGATCGCGCAGATCCAGCCAGCCAGCAGATCTCGGGTTTCATCGTCAGCCACCGAGTCGGAATTGGACGACAAGATGCAGTCCTCTTCGTCGCTCAGTGAGCTGCCGCTTAGCCCAGTTTCCATTGGGGGCTTCGGCTCGGTTGTGCAGGCAGTTTTTTCACTGGACTTGACATCCAGTGATTTCGATGTTCCGGCAATCATGGCCACGGTATCCATGACTTCCGTGTTCTTTTCTGCCTCTTTGCTAGGTGGAGAATCAACGAATTTTTCTCCACGACCCTGGAATTGAACGTATACCGCCCCACATACACATGCGAGACGGCGCCCGGCTTTCATCAGGGTCGGGATATGATCCTCCGGCACCGAAACAACGAGGAACCACCCGTCCGTCTGTTTTTGTGCTTTGAGTAGAAGCCAGTCCTCGATATTTACCCAGCGGTTCTGGTACGCAAGCACACGACCAATGTCGCGTGAGTCCTTCCAGGCACCTTGAACATCAGGGATAAGGATACCACATTTGATTCTTTGTGGTATCTCTGACTGTTTCTTAATAGTCAGCGAGGTGTTGGATTTGAGGTCAAGGGTATTAATATTCCCCTTCAACCAGTCCAGAGCCTTCTGGTCATCGCACCACAGCTTTAGGACACCCTCCGTGTAAACGGGTTTGCCTCTAAAAACCGGGCCCGACGCATCAGGGTCCTGGTTACTCCAGGCCTCGCTGATAATCTTCCTCTGTATGGCCACGAGGATGTCATCAGCTATCTCCTTTGTTATGTGACCTGAACGCGCACACGTTAAGACCACACCTAAATCTGCTTTAGCAGCAGAAGCGTAGCTTGTTCTTGCAGCCTTTGTTTGCTGTTCAAGTCGCAGTTTTTTGTGCTCTGCTCTCGGCGACGTGGACTCTTCCAGCAATCTTTTGGCTGCACTTTCCTTCTTTCCAGGACGCTTGGCTGCTCTCTGTTTCCTGGCGGATTTCTTAGAGCTGGTTCCGGCGGCCGTGCCTACTTCTCGGGCTGGATTTTCATCCTGCCCAGTTTCAGCGCGACTACTGGCTCCAGCCCCAAGCACCGCAGTAGCAGTAGCTTGCCCAGCTCCCTGAGTCTTGGTCTTGGAAGCAGCGAGCGCCGCTCTTTCTCTGCGGCCTTTTTCTCGCTGCTTCTTATTCTTCTTTTTGACCTTTACGCTACTGCCTGCTGGGATAGACCCTGATGGTGCGTTGGGTCGGCATGTCACCATTTTGGGTGCCTTGCGCTTCCCCCTACGGCTTACCACTTGCCAGGCAGCGGAGAAAAGGTCTTCGGCCCTTTGGGGCTCCGCAGGAGTTTTGCTACTCGCGGCCCCTTGCTCATTTTTCTCGTCCAGCTCCTTGGATTTGGAACTGGATTTAGAGACATCCAGCGCGGAAATTGCCCCCTTAGTGGGGCCACCTACGCTGGGTGGTACAGTCAGTGGAACGGCCGGTTTAACGGCGGTTCCTTCTGGTTTATCAGTGTCTAAGGTAAACACCTCTGACACTTCTCCTTCTCTACTAATGGGCCTTGTGTTGTCCATAGTTTTGACATGTGTAATAAATTCGTCCCCACGGCTTCCCACCCTCCGTGGATCCCGCACCTTTGGGAACGCCCTACTTTATTAAAAGAATTTCAGGCGTTAGGATTACCGGGGGAATATAGGGACGCAGAGTTGGCTCACAGCGCGACAACGGGAGCTCGATCCAGCTGGCAGATAGGGCTGAAAAAGGCCCATCCCCACTGCCCGAGTTGACTTTCACTTGCCCTTTACCACCACCTAGCCCTTTTCAGGGAGACTAGGCAGCCCCCACATCCCTCGCCTGCGACCCTCTGACGAGACGCTTGGCCATTTCCTTATCCGTGGCTAGCAGATAAGGCCACCGTATAAGGCGCTCGACTGCGCAGGTCCTAGCGCAGGTGGGTGTATTAGTCCACCGGATACACCCACTCTCTCCGGCGGAACCGTCCCCTCCTCTTTTCCGGGCTTGGGACCCGCAGCGACAAAAAGCATTGACAAAGTTAGTTGCATGTGCTTCCTGTTGCAGGCAGAGTTAAAAGTTTTGTTAAATATATGTGTATGTATGAAAACTATTTAAATGAGTACAAAATATAATTATTTACGTAAAATGTACAATAAAAATGCTACCGAACGTACGACAACTTAACTGTACGGAAAACGAACGTTCAATGGCGAGAATTCGATGTAATCTGTGGTAAGGATTGACGTAAATATTATAAAAATAATTGATTTTCAATAATTTTTTCTCAAAAAGTACGCGTTTCCGCATGTTGAAATTTTGCGTGTGTGTTTACAATAGTGTAACCTTTCTGTAAAAAAAATATCATATAATCTGAGATAGGGATTGACATAAATATTGCAAAAATAATTGATTTTCAATCATTTTTTTCTCAAAAAGTACGCTTTTACGCATGTTGAAACTTTACATGTGTGCTTTTATTAATGTAACCTTTCCGTAAAAAAAATATCAACCCCCAACTCGACGGACGTCAATGGAAAGCTTAGCCGAGGAGATTGCTACCATGCTGTTTCTAAATGTTTTTATACTAATTTTATTCTATAAGAAATATTTTAAATTAATTCTATTCACCAAAAGTCTCGCTGGGTTTCTAACTCGTTCTTCTCAAGACGGAGACTTTTTCATATCTCAATAATAACAATTAACTTACGAAAAAGATGGTGACACTGGTAACAGCGGATTCACTTGTGCTGGCTTAGTGGAAGGTGCGGGTCCTAAAGGGAGACTTGGACACTCCAACTGCTGTCCATGTTCATCAAACATGGCCAGTAGGATAACCTCGTTGGAGTTATCTAAGTGCCCCTGCATATCCTGCTCCTTAAAAACAAGTGGGATGACACATTTTAGATACACATATAACATATTTTTATGGTCATGAGTTGGATTGACCAGGATAGCACTGCCGTCTTTTAGAAAATTTATAGGCTGTTTTAATAGAAATGGTATATGGAGAGATCAGGCGTAGGACCAATGGCTGTACATGTTTTTCGAGGTACGGGGGTGAGACAGCGCCAACTTCCTGACTCTGGGCTGCTACTGAATATTTCTTGACGGAAAAACTCGTTAAGTAATTTTATTGACCCGACCCAGAATTTGAAGCCGGGACTTCATAATCAGCAGTCGCGTTATACAACTACTATATGCACATTTGCATATTTATAATTATAATAAAGACCAGAGTATAATAAATAACTTACAACATTATTATGTGAAAATGTTTCTTCCTCTTCTTCACTGAGATCGCCGTAGTCTGAGTCACACCATAAAACATCAAATTTCGTAATTTTTCTGAAAATTTATGTAGGTAGTACACACATGTTAACATTTTGTCTTCATGAAGCTCGAAATGAGTAAAAAGACAACGTTTATAAAATTTATATATATGAATTATGAAATACTAAATTACTACACTCAAATAACTACTATGTAGAAAAAAAACACTCGAAATTTCATAAAGAAAAGAAATAACATAAAACTATATCGACATCGTAATAATATACACTCAGTAGGAGCCTCTAATAAATAGAATGCCAATAATAATAAAGTGCCAATGTGGCACTTGTTATAAACATTTACGGTGAAACCTTACATCTTTGCCCACATATTTCGGTTTTTATTACTTTATTCAAAAAATAGCCACTTTATTTTGATGGTTGCTGAAGCTTTAAACGGAGCTATATGCAACAAATAAACTGTCAAAACCAGGTGACATAATTCCAGATGCTGAGAAAAAAACAAAAACAGACGCGGGCAAAGTTATCTCCACTTTATTACATCTCTGCTCAACCTAAATTTCTCAGCAACTATAAGTTCTACGACTTTGATTTTAAGATATATTGTTAGCAAACCGGCAAAATGGTATACCATTACATTTTCAAATAAATAGAAGTCCATTTTAAGTTTTAATGGCGGTGGGCAATGTTATCACCACATTTAGTCAAAGATTTAAATAGTTAGATGCGCCCTTACTATAGTACGACCACTCCGAAATGTGTCCATTCTCAAATGAGTGAGCTCACTCATTCGCAATCAGTGCTCATTTGTGCGACAGAGAAAGTAGTATACACAATTTCTGTAGGATAATAAGAGATGACACTATTGCATTAGTGTGCGCACGTCAGCGTCTTGCAAACGAACACATCCACAAATAATGCCACAGTTTTCAAGATGAAGGCGCATCTAACTATTTAAATCTTTGCATTTAGTTACACTTTCATACATTTCACAGCCCTAGCGACTCAAATCTATGAATGATGTAATTCATAGATTTGAGTCGCTGGGGCTGTGCATCTCATGAAAGGAAAATAGTAAACTGATATTAAGGCAATAATGTATATTTTATTTTAAAAATTAAAAACAAAAACTAACTGAACAACAAAAAAATCAAGAAAATCAATGTTTAGGTAGGAAAGTTCTAGAAAATTGTCTCAGAAATTAACCCTGATAGTTGAGATAAGGAAAATAGACAGCGACGATACTTATTTAATATAATACGAGGCCAGCTTATACTGATTTTGTTACCACTGATCAAAGAGTATAATAAGTATATACAGGAACCACTGATGTGCGTGGTTCACCTACTGTGCACAATCCATTTTGTCGGCCATTTTTGTTTGCGATCATTAAGGTGGCACAAGTCGCGGGCTCGAACTCATTGGTGGGCGCGGCCAAAAAGCACGTTGTCTCACCTGGCATCTTGCCCGACAGAGATAGTATCAGTGAAGAGCAGTTAGAACGCACGTCTTGTTCGTACGGCGTTCCGAACCGTTAGAACAAAAACGAAGTTACACGAACACGATGCACACATACATACCACCCTATTCTGTGCCGCTCGACGCTTGCTGAGAAATCAGCAGTACCTACCTACAAACTCGTACTAAATTATTAGGCGCTGCGTTATCGCTTTATACTATACCTCTATGGCTCTATAGATACCTAATATAGATTGCTTATTTTATTATGTTTTGTTTTCCCCGGGTGGTCATGCAGCGATCACTCAAGAGTTCACGACGCCGAAGCATGAACTGGAAAAGTCATCGCAATTTATATCCGTACTAGCTGTTGCCAGCGGCTTCAAACGCGTGAACTCGAAAATTATCCCACAGGAACGAAATACCTGAATAAACGGTATCAAATGTGTTATTCCAGACCAGGTATAACCTATCTCTGAGCTAAATATCATCCAGATCCCTTCAGCTGTTCTGGCGTGATTGAGTAATTAAAGTGATTCTCGTCCCACCTGTCCGCGCAGTAACTTTTTTTTACGACCGCGCGAGACTGTCGCAACAAAAACGATTACCTACTACCGAAAAACTAAATAGGTACCTACCTAACATTCTAATAAAAATATTCTCAAAAAGCTCAACGAATTCAGAATTTAATTTTGTTAAAAGAAAATTGGTCAAATAAAAAATAAAGGATGAAAATAAAGCATATGGGAATATAAAAATAAATCGTATTTATTTGTTATTTCGACTTTTACAAGAAAAGTATAATATTTACTGGAGACAATTATTTTATTATTATAATAGTACATGATATTCCCTTTAAAATGACACCAATATGAATAATATCTTATATCTAAGTATATCTACAAATAAATAAAATTGAAGTGTCTGTTTGTAATGTTAAAATAACAGCTTTTTATTAAATGCATATGAAAGTACTATTTTTGTCTGTCTGTCGGTCTGTCTGTCTGTCTGTTTGTTCCAGCTAATCTCCGAAACAGCTGGATCTATTTTGACGGGACTTTCACTGGCAGTGAGCTGATGATATAAGGAATAACTTGTTTTAGAAAAAGAATTAGGGTTCCGCGCAAAAAAATTAAAACCCATGAAATCCATATTCCACGCGGGCGAGATCGCGGGGAAAAACTAGTACTCAATATAGATAAATGTATACTTATTTTTATTTATTTATTATTTTAATTAAAAAAAAAATAAGTATTAATAATTTCTAGACACATCTCAACAGATATTTCGTTTATAAATTGCTATCAATACTGAAGCATTCTTTTATATTTAGCATCCATTTAACACAAAGCTGATAGGAATACTTTTCAAACAACATAATATAATCAATAAACGATAATCGCGTATAGTGAATTTCGAGGTAAATTATTATATGTAAACGTTTTTGAATCGTCGTAATGAAACATATTTCCTAAATATCTTCACAATTAATTTGATGTAAAATAACATATAAAAACAGAAACATTATCAAATTTTTGATCAAGTTTCTAACTAGTACACAAAAAAAAATGGCGAAATGCCATTTTCACATTTTTTTTCTATATAGTCATTTGTTACAGAGTACACAGATAAAATTCACTCTCACAGATGACAAATTTCAAACATCTCTAATTTTTTACTCTGCTATCTTCAGCGCTGTACACGAACGGAACGTTGTCGTTGAGAGCCGTGGTAGCTCACATGGTTAGCGCTCGTTATAGGTATCACACTACGGGAGCAACCCGGGTTCGATCCCCACTGGCACCAATGAAATTGTTGCGTGCTGATTTAGCTATCAGTTGGAAAGTCTGTTTTTCTGGGCCGTTTTGTTTTGTTACACTGACATCTCGCAAGTCACCTAGGGACCTAGGAGGTTGTCGGTTGCTTATTTTTTATTTTTCTTTAAAATTTTCGTCGGTAAAATAACATATTTATAAAAGTAAAAAAAGTAAAGTTACAGCCTATATACGTCCCACTGCTGGGCACAGGCCTCCTCTAATATCTGAGAGGGTTTTAAGGCAAGGAAATGTCCGCCACGCTGCCTCAATGCGTGTTGACGAACTTCACATTTCTTCGAAATATATATTTTTTAATTTCTCAGACATGCAGACCCGAGTTCGATCCCCGCCGGTACCAATGAAATTGTTAATTGCAATTGTGCTGATTTACCACGTGCTCGGCGGTGAAGGAAAACATATTGAGGAAACCTGCACGTCTGAGAATATAATTATAATTGAATGTAAATCAAATTGACATAGGTAAGTACAGATAAAATTAGCGGAACATTAATAAAATTATGAGATCCTTTTTTTTTCAAAATTTTATTCATATATTCCTCTATTTTTGTCTGTGCTTATATCAATTTGATTTAATCCAAAGTTCAAGCAGGGGTCAATGTAGCGTAGTAATTTAGAGCGCAGGTATAGCTATAGTCATACGAACGTCACAGACCGCAGCTGACGGAGTCGAATAAAACTATAGAATAAGCGCGCGTCACCGCGCATGCATGTGTGTAAGTGTCGTCCTCCCGCACCGCACCGGGGGAAACATTATTCAGTGAGATGCACGATAATTCATATAAACACGCGCGCGTAAAAAAATACGAAAAGGCCTTTGGAAGGAGGGGTTTTATGAAAAAACCACTGCATCAATCAATTACCAATAAAATTTATTGAATTCTTCGATAATTGAGCTGTGTCGGTACCGACTTTGTTTTGGAAATTTTACACTGCTTTTATTACTAATTTACGCCCAAAGTTGTGTTAAAATTGGCAATAAAAACGAATCTTTGGTAGCTCGTAACTTTTTACTGACTTTTTATTTTACTATTCTGTTTCGGTACAGACAAAATTAATAATGAGACAAAACGATATCATGTTTAACTTTGGATGTACACTGTCAAACAGCGGAGTAAAACCCCTCCGAAATTTCTATGGAAATAATGTCGACTAGAGTCACCTTAATGTTTTTTTTTTCAAACGAATTGCCGCATAAATCTTATTTAAAAACTTTAGCTTGAAACTGAGAACATTTAAGCTCTCTCTTTTGGGAAACTGGCGGTTTCTGACCGAAGTTCCCCACAAATATATACCTATTTATTATATTTAAAATAATATATAAAACAGTATCCAGTACCTATATAGTTATCAGACCAGTAGTTTAGTTTGCAGTTAACAGTAGTTATTGTTATACAGTCTTTTTATATACCTATATACATTTATTTATTTTATTAAGTATACCTATACATTTTATTACATAGTACCGGGATGACCGAGCTTTGCTCAGTTTTTATTTTGAAATTACATTTAGATACAAATTACATACCGATTTTATTGATATAATAGAAAAAACTGAACTGGTCATTTAAATAAAAAATCATGAGTGCAATTAGTTTAATTAAAATTTTTGTATTTCTAAAAAATACTGAAAAAAGGGCTTAAAATAATAGATTTTCTCACAAAAGAAGGTAACTTTATAAAAAAAGGAAAAAAAATCAGACCGAAGACGGGACGCGAACCAAGGCATTAAGATTTCGCCGCCGCTCAATATCCACTTCAGCTATAACGATCATTAATATGATGTCAAAATTTACCTTCTTATATTGTAGCAGTTTTTCATTGCCTGAAAAGACGGACAAAAAACATTTAAGGAATTGCTTTTTTAAAGGTATAGGATAGGATATGTATTATTTTTATTTATTATACCTAGGTACATGTTTCCTTGTTTTTTTTTCAATAGTGTCAACCCTAATAACATTTTTGAGCTGGGCAATGTCGTCGACCTCAGTTTATAAAATTGCTTACAACATTACCCTCACAATTTTCTCGCTAACTAAGACAAGTATAAGAAAGAGACCTTGATTATAAGCAGCAAAAATTAATGCCCTACACGTCAGTGTTGCCACATTGAATTACCGTAGGTCTCTAGACTGCCGTCAAAAAGTCCCTAGTTATACATGAATTTAGTAACAAAAAAAGTCCCCAAATGTCGCTAAATTTAATTTTATTAAAAAACGCGAAACAAAGATAAAATCGAACAATATATTCATCTAACATTAATATTCTTATATATATATATATATATATATATATATATATATATATATATATATATATATATATATATATATATATATGTATATATATATATAAGCGATATGAGCTGTTTCGGACGGCAGGGACACGTCCCGTGTGCCCGCAGTCGCCCTGGGACAATCTCCCACTTTATGACGTACGTTCCTTGCCTAGTGCTGGTGACGCACGTCCCACGCACCCCTGAATGCGTATGTATGATACGACCCTACTAGGACCCCGAGAGAGAGAGAGATAGACGATCAGCCGGGAGGAGGCAATTAAAACACTTTTCTTCTAGGTAGCTTCTTGTTCCTTAGGTTTCGGCTTCCTTTTTTCTTATTGTTGTAGCCTCTTCGACGGCTGTGCTGCGACTGCGATTTGAGCTTCGTGTTGTCGTCTACATGCACCGAGGTGCAATGCTACCTGCATCGGGCCTCGGAGTATACCCCATTGCCCGGATATTCCTCATGTCCCATAACTATGGGACAGTCCTTGTAGCCTATTCTAGGCTAAGTAGATTTAGGCGGATTTTTCCGTAATTGGTAAAATATTTTTTCCGTAGTTATCTGACTACGGAAAAAAGAGGTTATCTGGTAAAGTCTGGGTTGGCCTTTCAGCGGCATTGAGGGTTGTTACTCAACTCTCTATTCACTATAGAGAGGAGTTCTCTTGGAACAGGTCGCCCGTCTGGTGGCCGAGTGTGCAACGGCGCAAAGCCGTTGAGGTGTTCATGTGGCCCGTTGTCGGCACGGTCGAACATGCCGCGTGCTAGCCGGGCCACGAAGTCGGTGATGGTCTCGACTTTCAGATCGGCCGCTATTACGTCATTCCGGACGTAGCGACCTGCTCCGACGATCGTCCTTAATGTCAGGTTCTGCTGGGCCTGCAGTTGCCGCCTCAGAGGGTCGCTCAGAAGTGCGTACCAGGCCGGAGCAGCGTATGTGATGATGGTCCGGATATACATCTTGTTTATCCGGAGCTTGGTTCTAGTCGGCAGCTTGGATGCTAGGACCGGCAAGAGCGTCGCCCGCGCACATCGGGCCCTGCGGACGACGAAGTCGACGTGCGCGGTCATTCGCAGCGTCCTGTCGATCCTGCACCCAAGGCAGGTTACGGCCTTCTGGTACGCAATCTTCTGGCCGTTGAGAGTCAGCGGAGGTGGAAATTTCCTGACCAAGCTCTACTAGGACTCTATTGGGCAGCTGTCGGAGTGCAGCGTTGGTAATCCCATCGTGCCCCGGCGCCTTCCTCGGTTGCAGGCAGGTTACTGTCCTCCGCAGTTCAGCGGGGGAGATGAACCACTCTCCTGCAAGAGGCGGCGCGGGCGACGACAGGAACTCCTGTACGCGACTTTCCTTCCGGGCATGAAGCTCCATGAACTCCGCACTTGCTGGGTGCGGCATAAATTGCTCCTCGAAGTGCTCGACTAGGATATCCGCTCTGCCCTTGGCATCGTAGCAGCGTTTGCCCGCGTTGTTGGTCAGCGGTCAAACGGGAGGTTTAGTTTTGGTCAACTGCCGGTTCAGTTTGTAGAGCGACGCATCATACTCGTCCGCCTTCCAGATGCGCCGATCCCAAGCCTCCCCTCTGAAAGCCTGGACTGCAACCGACAATTCCTCCGATAAGGTGTTAAGCTGGGTCTTTAGTCTAGGGCAGCGAGTACGCGCCCAGAGCTTTCTTAGCGCTCTTTTGCGCTTGATCTGCGCGCATATCTCACGCGGCAGATCGTCTCGCCTTGCTGTAATCGGTACGATCTTAGAGGCCGCGTGAAGGGCCTCCTTGATGTTCTTGGTAATTCTAGTAGCAGTGGCCTCTACGTCGTCCGCTGTGCTTATCGGCTGATGAGCTGGAGGTCTCTGCTGCAGATGTTGACAGTAGAGCATCCAGTCAACTCGTGTCTTAAACGCTCTGGGCGGCGTAGCACCGCCTTTAGGCCAAGGGTTATCAGTAACGGGAGGTGCTATGAGGAGAGGTCGTACAGCACTTCTACCACTATCGGGTAGTTGACGTTCCTAGTGAGCACGATGTCTAATACATCCGGATGTCTCCGTGGGTCAGTAGGAACGTGTGTTGGTTCCTCGGGACCTAAAACATCGTACATGTTCTTTTCTGCATCATGATAGAGTTCAAGACCCGGCGGGGTGATCACTCTGGACCCCCACGCCGGGTGTATAAAGCTTTAATCTAACACCAGTTTTTAAGCGTTAAACAAAACTTAAATTTTTTATAAGTATTTACATGCAAATTCTTGCTTAAAAAACTTCCTTACAAAATTATCGTTAAAGGCTAACCTTTCGATTTTGTTTTATATTAATTATATAAAACAAAATCGAAAGGTTATTCTAATAAGAGTTAATAAGCTAATTACGAGTACACTAATTGAGAAATTATAATAGTCTTAAAATAAAGTTCATCACTTGGTAAATTATATTTGTCGCAGGCGCTAACTACACTAATTTAAAGAATTGAAATAGTCTTAAATCGCAGTTCGTCACTGGTTGATTGACACTACACTAATTAAGGAATTGAAATAGTCTTAAAACACAGTTCGTCACTGGTTGATTGTATGCTTGTCGCCGAAATGAGCATAATAATGTTGTACATGTTAGTGATTTATTTGTAATAGATGATGGAATATAGTTGTGCTTTTTTTAATGTGTTTATTATTGTATAAGCGACATCCAGAGAACCTTGGTTTCGGTTCCTTTACATTTTATTATTTCTTTAACGGATAGAGTCCTTACGCCTAAAGATGGTAACAAAAATTGAAGTAAGTCGAAATGTCGCTAAAAGTCGCCAGAATATTTTAAGTCGCTAAATATTGAATTAAACTCCCCAACTTAACAAAAAACTCGTTAGATTTAGCGACAAAGTCGCTAAAGTGGCAACACTACTACACGTAAATAATAATGAATCTTACCTGCGCAGCGTTTCATGGCAATGCGGGATGCAAAACTGCAACAATGTTTTCGCACCACCTTCGACACTGTCACTTTGACGGTTGCTGACTGATGCCTGAATATAGTTAGCTGCAATTGTAGTAGTCAGTGCAGTGCTGTCAAACAGATACTCTGGTTTTCCCTAGACACCATACAAAGTTAATATGTTTTTAAATAAAATTTCTATCGGCAGTTTTAGTTAATTTTCGTGTTTGGGCAAAGATGGGTTAAAATTTCCAATATGGACCATCGATTCAAATGCCCATATTTTTTTTGTAGATAGTACTCACTAAAAGAAAGCGTTTTGCAAAGTTTTAGGTTGCGGAAACTTACGGTTCATGAGATATATTTTTTTTTAACTTCTCATACAAATTGGCAAATAACACGCAATTACAAAATAAATTTGACAAATAATGGCCAACATTTTTTCTAATTAATGAAATGAAATTATAATATATACAATTAATATTAATTACACTCAATATGTAAAAAAAAGAAACTACAATATAGAAAAACTACCTAACATTAATGCCCCATTTACATTCAGCCCTATTGGGCAGGGAAGTGAGCAGGGCAGTATGTAAACAGGCTACTCGCGCTGACACTGCCGCTGCCGCTGGCACTGCCCGACGATCTCTCAAATGTCGGTTTTTCGTGGGGAAGTCAAAGGACGGGCAGCGCGAGCGGCAGTGAGTGTTCACATGCAGCTCCATCGCTCACTTCGCGCCAAGCGCCTGGATGAACGGACGTGCGTGCCGTCTTGTTATTAAATAAGTACGATCTACCAAAATGCCTTTCGAGTGGACTTGCGCTTCCCCTTACGGCTTACCACTTGCCAGGCAGCGGAGAAAAGGTCTTCGGCCCTTTGGGGCTCCGCAGGAGTTTTGCTACTCGCGGCCCCTTGCTCATTTTTCTCGTCCAGCTCCTTGGATTTGGAACTGGATTTAGAGACATCCAGCGCGGAAATTGCCCCCTTAGTGGGGCCACCTACGCTGGGTGGTACAGTCAGTGGAACGGCCGGTTTAACGGCGGTTCCTTCTGGTTTATCAGTGTCTAAGGTAAACACCTCTGACACTTCTCCTTCTCTACTAATGGGCCTTGTGTTGTCTATAGTTTTGACATGTGTAATAAATTCGTCCCCCCGGCTTCCCACCCTCCGTGGATCCCGCACCTTTGGGAACGCCCTACTTTATTAAAAGAATTTCAGGCGTTAGGATTACCGGGGGAATATAGGGACGCAGAGTTGGCTCACAGCGCGACATCGGGAGCTCGATCCAGCTGGCAGATAGGGCTGAAAAAGGCCCATCCCCACTGCCCGAGTTGACTTTCACTTGCCCTTTACCACCACCTAGCCCTTTTCAGGGAGACTAGGCAGCCCCCACATCCCTCGCCTGCGACCCTCTGACGGGACGCTTGGCCATTTCCTTATCCGTGGATAGCAGATAAGGCCACCGTATACGGCGCTCAACTGCGCAGGTCCTAGCGCAGGTGGGTGTATTAGTCCACCGGATACACCCATTCTCTCCGGCGGAACCGTCCCCTCCTCTTTTCCGGGCTTGGGACCCGCAGCAACAAAAAGCATTGACAAAGTTAGTTGCATGTGCTTCCTGTTGCAGGCAGAGTTAAAAGTTTTGTTAAATATATGTGTATGTATGAAAACTATTTAAATGAGTAGAAAATATAATTATTTACGTAAAATGTACAATAAAAATGCTACCGAACGTACGACAACTTAACTGTACGGAAAACGAACGTTCAATGGCGAGAATTCGATGTAATCTGTGGTAAGGATTGACGTAAATATTATAAAAATAATTGATTTTCAATAATTTTTTCTCAAAAAGTACGCGTTTCCGCATGCTGAAATTTTGCGTGTGTGTTTACAATAGTGTAATGTTGAAACTTTACATGTGTGCTTTTATTAATGTAACCTTTCCGTAAAAAAAATATCAACCCCCAACTCGACGGACGTCAATGGAAGGCTTAGCCGAGGAGATTGCTACCATGCTGTTTCTGAATGTTTTTATACTAATTTTATTCTATAAGAAATATTGTAAATTAATTCTATTCACCAAAAGTCTCGCTGGGTTTCTAACTCGTTCTTCTCAAGACGGAGACTTTTTCATATCTCAATAATAACAATTAACTTACGAAAAAGATGGTGACACTGGTAACAGCGGATTTACTTGTGCTGGCTTAGTGAAAGGTGCGGGTCCTAAAGGGAGACTTGGAAACTCCAACTGCTGTCCATGTTCATCAAACATGGCCAGTAGGATAACCTCGTTGGAGTTATCTAAGTGCCCCTGCATATCCTGCTCCTTAAAAACAAGTGGGATGAGACATTTTAGATACACATATAACATATTTTTATGGTCATGAGTTGGATTGACCAGGATAGCACTGCCGTCTTTTAGAAAATTTATAGGCTGTTTTAATAGAAATGGTATATGGAGAGATCAGGCGTAGGACCAATGGCTGTACATGCTTTTCGAGGTACGGGGGTGAGACAGCGCCAACTTCCTGACTCTGGGCTGCTACTGGATATTTCTTGACGGAAAAACTCGTTAAGTAATTTTATTGACCCGACCCAGAATTTGAAGCCGGGACTTCATAATCAGCAGTCGCGTTATACAACTACTACATGCACATTTGCATATTTATAATTATAATAAAGACCAGAGTATAATAAATAACTTATAACATTATTATGTGAAAATGTTTCTTCCTCTTCTTCACTAAGATCGCCGTAGTCTGAGTCACACCATAAAACATCAAATTTCGTCATTTTTCTGAAAATTTATGTAGGTAGTACACACATGTTAACATTTTGTCTTCATGAAGCTCGAAATGAGTAAAAAGACAACGTTTATAAAATTTATATATATGAATTATGAAATACTAAATTACTACACTCAAATAACTACTATGTAGAAAAAAAAACACTCGAAATTTCATAAAGAAAAGAAATAACATAAAACTATATTGTTGGCGACGCGCCTATAAGAATATTTCAGTTTATTAAGTCAACCGATGACGAATAACTTTTCAAAGACTTATTGTCCGATACAGATGTTCTGATAAGAAAATGCTTAGTTAAATCTTAAAGAAATGTCGAATTAATGGTATGAAGGTCTTGGGTTCGACTCCCAGGCCGGACTAGTTTACTGTTTTCTAAGTAATATCTTTCAATAAATTCATATAGGGAATTTTATGTTATAAATTATATTACCGGATTTGTTCCCCGGTTGAAATCGTTTTTCCAACGATGTAAATTCAAAGGAATATTAAAGTGAAGTTAGAGATCGGATTGGTTCCCCGGTCGAGATGATCACTCTGTGCATAAACAGAATTAACGGAAATTAATTGCATAAGTATTGTCTTGTATAAGTAGGATATGTTTGTACGAAAACAAATGCCTATTTGTTATGATTGATTAATGAAAACATTCACTTGTATTGTTATCTGATAAGAAGCATGATAACGAATAAGAATCTTATCAGAGGTAGTTTCCTACATTTTTAAAATTATGTAGAAATACTTGTTTACATAATATTGTTAAAATTAAGTGTATTTCAGACTTTCATTTTTTCTGATAGCCGAGAGCCGTGCAAAGTTAGTTGTTCAAATAGTGTGAGTTCACGGAAGCACGCTGGCCACGCCCTTAGGAGGCCGAATATGTAAAAATTTAAAATGTTTGTAATTTCAGCAATTTATGTAAAAATGACTTGTAAAACATTTCAGGTTGATTGTACGTGCTAAAAAGGTGAATTCTGTGTTATTTTATGTGAAAATTCCTGTGTATAAGTGAAATAATGATAGTTTTGTATAAGAAATTTAAAAGTGTTTTAAATAGTGAAATAAATAGAGAAAATGTAAATTAAACTATTGTATTAGTTAACATATGTATAAATTCAAGTGGGAAACATTGTTTTAACTTTCTGTGTTAAATATTTAAGAAGTTTGGATTTTGGATTTGTGAGTAAAGTAGGCATATTTTGTTTTATAAATTAAAGGATTTTTGTGATACGGAAAAATAATGTATATCATGGTGTAGATATTGTTTTGTGCTATCTAAATAGATAACTTGTATTTATGTATGATTTATGTGAATAAAGAAATTAAGTGAAACGTGAGAGAGTAATAGTACAAATTCATGTTGTTAAGTTGCGCAGGCACGCGAATGGCGCGGCTCACTTTCGCGTATAGCTCTGGGGGTAGCTTAGTGAACGGGTTTTATTGCAATTCGTTCGGGAAAATAGTTCGGGGAAGAAAATAGTTCGGGGAAATAGTTCGGAAAAACAAGAAAATCCTTCGGGAAAAGTGAAAACCAGCAGTCAAGAAGAAAAAGTGTAGGGAAGTGATAGGGAAAAGTGATTACTCTCTCACGGAACGGTTTGAAGATAATTGCTGTTTTATTCCCAAGTAATTCATCCCTAAAGTTATACAGTCCACATCGAAGAATTAAGGCGTCGGGACCGGGACGACTTCGGAAGACCCGTAATCCCCGTCTGAACCTACTTGCTGAAAAGGAACGAGGTTATCGCCCTAGTGTGTTACTCCGTTGCGGAGATCACATACGTTGTTCCCGAACCCAACGTAGGCGTTATAGGAGGCCGGATCGAGAGAAGCCTCGATTCCTCCCTTTTGTTTCTTAATCGAAAGTCGAGTTCCGAACCTGTGTCCTTTTCATATATCGACATCGTAATAATATACACTCAGTAGGAGCCTCTAATAAATAGAAGGCCAATAATAATAAAGTGCCAATGTGGCACTTGTTATAAACATTTACGGTGAAATCTTACATCTTTGCCCACATATTTCGGTTTTTATTACTTTTTTCAAAAAATAGCCACTTTATTTTGATGGTTGCTGAAGCTTTAAACGGAGCTATATGCAACAAATAAACTGTCAAAACCAGGTGACATAATTCCAGATGCTGAGAAAAAAACAAAAACAGACGCGGGCAAAGTTATCTCCACTTTATTACATCTCTGCTCAACCTAAATTTCTCAGCAACTATAAGTTCTACGACTTTGATTTTAAGATATATTGTTAGCAAACCGGCAAAATGGTATACCATTACATTTTCAAATAAATAGAAGTCCATTTTAAGTTTTAATGGCGGTGGGCAATGTTATCACCACATTTAGTCAAAGATTTAAATAGTTAGATGCGCCCTTACTATAGTACGACCACTCCGAAATGTGTCCATTCTCAAATGAGTGAGCTCACTCATTCGCAATCAGTGCTCATTTGTGCGACAGAGAAAGTAGTATACACAATTTCTGTAGGCTAATAAGAGATGACACTATTGCATTAGTGTGCGCACGTCAGCGTCTTGCAAACGAACACATCCACAAATAATGCCACAGTTTTCAAGATGAAGGCGCATCTAACTATTTAAATCTTTGCATTTAGTCACACTTTCATACATTTCACAGCCCTAGCGACTCAAATCTATGAATGATGTAATTCATAGATTTGAGTCGCTGGGGCTGTGCATCTCATGAAAGGAAAATAGTAAACTGATATTAAGGCAATAATGTATATTTTATTTTAAAAATTAAAAACAAAAACTAACTGAACAACAAAAAAATCAAGAAAATCAATGTTTAGGTAGGAAAGTTCTAGAAAATTGTCTCAGAAATTAACCCTGATAGTTGAGATAAGGAAAATAGACAGCGACGATACTTATTTAATATAATACGAGGCCAGCTTATACTGATTTTGTTACCACTGATCAAAGAGTATAATAAGTATATACAGGAACCACTGATGTGCGTGGTTCACCTACTGTGCACAATCCATTTTGTCGGCCATTTTTGTTTGCGATCATTAAGGTGTCACAAGTCGCGGGCTCGAACTCATTGGTGGGCGCGGCCAAAAAGCACGTTGTCTCACCTGGCATCGTGCCTGACAGAGATAGTATCAGTGAAGAGCAGTTAGAACGCACGTCTTGTTCGTACGGCGTTCCGAACCGTTAGAACAAAAACGAAGTTACACGAACACGATGCACACATACATACCACCCTATTCTGTGCCGCTCGACGCTTGCTGAGAAATCAGCAGTACCTACCTACAAACTCGTACTAAATTATTAGGCGCTGCGTTATCGCTTTATACTATACCTCTATGGCTCTATAGATACCTAATATAGATTGCTTATTTTATTATGTTTTGTTTTCCCCGGGTGGTCATGCAGCGATCACTCAAGAGTTCACGACGCCGAAGCATGAACTGGAAAAGTCATCGCAATTTATATCCGTACTAGCTGTTGCCAGCGGCTTCAAACGCGTGAACTCGAAAATTATCCCACAGGAACGAAATACCAGAATAAACGGTATCAAATGTGTTATTCCAGACCAGGTATAACCTATCTCTGAGCTAAATATCATCCAGATCCCTTCAGCTGTTCTGGCGTGATTGAGTAACATACATCTATCCATTCAAACTTTCGCATTTATAATATTTAGATAATAATTGTAATTAGTTCTGCCCACCTATAAATTGTTTTCAAAAATACTTACCTGTCTTCTTACTTTTTTATATACACACAATATCACTAGATGTAAACACATGTTTTTATCAAGACAAGTGACCCGTCAAGACTGTTTCCTTAGTACCGACGTACTTAGGCAGGTAGGTAGGCAGTTTAGATTTTAGTGTCCACGACGCAGCGACAGTTTGTCAAATTTTGTGGTATAGGTTGTGGGTATCTAGGCAATAACAGTAGGTAGGTACCTATCCACCTCCACGCCGCGCAAGTGATTCTCGTCCCACCTGTCCGCGCAGTAACTTTTTTTTACGACCGCGCGAGACTGTCGCAACAAAAACGATTACCTACTACCGAAAAACTAAATAGGTACCTACCTAACATTCTAATAAAAATATTCTCAAAAAGCTCAACGAATTCAGAATTTAATTTTGTTAAAAGAAAATTGGTCAAATAAAAAATAAAGGATGAAAATAAAGCATATGGGAATATAAAAATAAATCGTATTTATTTGTTATTTCGACTTTTACAAGAAAAGTATAATATTTACTGGAGACAATTATTTTATTATTATAATAGTACATGATATTCCCTTTAAAATGACACCAATATGAATAATATCTTATATCTAAGTATATCTACAAATAAATAAAATTGAAGTGTCTGTTTGTAATGTTAAAATAACAGCTTTTTATTAAATGCATATGAAAGTACTATTTTTGTCTGTCTGTCGGTCTGTCTGTCTGTCTGTTTGTTCCAGCTAATCTCCGAAACAGCTGGATCTATTTTGACGGGACTTTCACTGGCAGTGAGCTGATGATATAAGGAATAACTTGTTTTAGAAAAAGAATTAGGGTTCCGCGCAAAAAAATTAAAACCCATGAAATCCATATTCCACGCGGGCGAGATCGCGGGGAAAAACTAGTACTCAATATAGATAAATGTATACTTATTTTTATTTATTTATTATTTTAATTAAAAAAAAAATAAGTATTAATAATTTCTAGACACATCTCAACAGATATTTCGTTTATAAATTGCTATCAATACTGAAGCATTCTTTTATATTTAGCATCCATTTAACACAAAGCTGATAGGAATACTTTTCAAACAACATAATATAATCAATAAACGATAATCGCGTATAGTGAATTTCGAGGTAAATTATTATATGTAAACGTTTTTGAATCGTCGTAATGAAACATATTTCCTAAATATCTTCACAATTAATTTGATGTAAAATAACATATAAAAACAGAAACATTATCAAATTTTTGATCGAGTTCCTAACCAGTACATAAACAAAAAATGGCGAAATGTCATTTTCACATTTTTTTTTCTATATAGTTATTTGTTACAGAGTACACAGATAAAATTCACTCTCACAGATGACAAATTTCAAACATCTCTAATTTTTTACTCTGCTATCTTCAGCGCTGTACACGAACGGAACGTTGTCGTTGAGAGTCGTGGTAGCTCACATGGTTAGCGCTTGTTATAGGTATTACAGTACGGGAGCAACCCGGGTTCGATCCCCACTGGCACCAATGAAATTGTTGCGTGCTGATTTAGCTATCAGTTGGAAAGTCTGTTTTTCTGGGCCGTTTTGTTTTGTTACACTGACATCTCGCAAGTCATCTAGGGACCTAGGAGGTTGTCGGTTGCTTATTTTTTATTTTTCTTTAAAATTTTCGTCGGTAAAATAACATATTTATAAAAGTAAAAAAAGTAAAGTTACAGCCTATATACGTCCCACTGCTGGGCACAGGCCTCCTCTAATTTCTGAGAGGGTTTTAAGGCAAGGAAATGTCCGCCACGCTGCCTCAATGCGTGTTGACGAACTTCACATTTCTTCGAAATATATATTTTTTAATTTCTCAGACATGCAGACCCGAGTTCAATCCCCGCCGGTACCAATGAAATTGTTAATTGCAATTGTGCTGATTTACCACGTGCTCGGCGGTGAAGGAAAACATATTGAGGAAACCTGCACGTCTGAGAATATAATTATAATTGAATGTAAATCAAATTGACATACCTAGGTAAGTACAGATAAAATTAGCGGAACATTAATAAAATTATGAGATCGTTTTTTTTTTCAAAATTTTATTTATATATTCCTCTATTTTTGTCTGTGCTTATATCAATTTGATTTAATCCAAAGTTCAAGCAGGGGTCAATGTAGCGTAGTAATTTAGAGCGCAGGTATAGCTATAGTCATACGAACGTCACAGACCGCAGCTGACGGAGTCGAATAAAACTATAGAATAAGCGCGCGTCACCGCGCATGCATGTGTGTAAGTGTCGTCCTCCCGCACCGCACCGGAGGAAACATTATTCAGTGAGATGCACGATAATTCATATAAACACGCGCGCGTAAAAAAATACGAAAAGGCCTTTGGAAGGAGGGGTTTTATGAAAAAACCACTGCATCAATCATATACCAATAAAATTTATTGAATTCTTCGATAATTGAGCTGTGTCGGTACCGACTTTGTTTTGGAAATTTTACACTGCTTTTATTACTAATTTATGCCCAAAGTTGTGTTAAAATTGGCAATAAAAACGAATCTTTGGTAGCTCGTAACTTTTTACTGACTTTTTATTTTACTATTCTGTTTCGGTACAGACAAAATTAATAATGAGACAAAACGATATCATGTTTAACTTTGGATGTACACTGTCAAACAGCGGAGTAAAACCCCTCCGAAATTTCTATGGAAATAATGTCGACTAGAGTCACCTTAATGTTTTTTTTTTCAAACGAATTGCCGCATAAATCTTATTTAAAAACTTTAGCTTGAAACTGAGAACATTTAAGCTCTCTCTTTTGGGAAACTGGCGGTTTCTGACCGAAATTCCCCACAAATATATACCTATTTATTATATTTAAAATAATATATAAAACAGTATCCAGTACCTATATAGTTATCAGACCAGTAGTTTAGTTTGCAGTTAACAGTAGTTATTGTTATACAGTCTTTTTATATACCTATATACATTTATTTATTTTATTAAGTATACCTATACATTTTTATTACATAGTACCGGGATGACCGAGCTTTGCTCAGTTTTTATTTTGAAATTACATTTAGATACAAATTACATACCGATTTTATTGATATAATAGAAAAAACTGAACTGGTTATTTGAATAAAAAATCATGAGTGCAATTAGTTTAATTAAAATTTTTGTATTTCTAAAAATACTGAAAAAAGGGCTTAAAATAATAGATTTTCTCAGTCAGATAACTACGGAAAAAAGAGGTTATCTGGTAAAGTCTGGGTTGTCCTTTCAGCGGCATTGAGGGTTGTTACTCAACTCTCTATTCACTATAGAGAGGAGTTCTCTTGGAAGAGGTCGCCCGTCTGGTGGCCGAGTGTGCAACGGCGCAAAGCCGTTCAGGTGTTCATGTGGCCCGTTGTCGGCACGGTCGAACATGCCGCGTGCTAGCCGGGCCACGAAGTCGGTGATGGTCTCGACTTTCAGATCGGCCGCTATTACGTCATTCCGGACGTAGCGACCTGCTCCGACGATCGTCCTTAATGTCAGGTTCTGCTGGGCCTGCAGTTGCCGTCTCAGAGGGTCGCTCAGAAGTGCGTACCAGGCCGGAGCAGCGTATGTGACGATGGTCCGGATATACATCTTGTTTATCCGGGGCTTGGTTCTAGTCGGCAGCTTGGAGGCTAGGACCGGCAAAAGCGTCGCCCGCGCACATCGGGCCCTGAGGACGACGAAGTCGACGTGCGCGGTCATTCGCAGCGTCCTGTCGATCCTGCACCCAAGGTAGGTTACGGCCTTCTGGTACGCAATCTTCTGGCCGTTGAGAGTCAGCGGAGGTGGAAATTTCCTGAGACGGCGAGTGAGCAGAGCGGTCGTCTTACCAACGTTGACGACCATCCTCCACTCGTCCAGCCATGGTGGCAGCAGGTCCAGCAGACGCTGCGTCTTAGCAGTGGCTATGTGGGCTCTTCTGGACGAGGTGAAATAGGCGCTATCGTCCGCATATAGCGCCAGCTCAACGTCATCCTCCCACTCTTGAAGCCTGCCTGCTAGTGTAGGTATATCGTTGGTATAAGCCGCGTACAGGACTGGAGACAAACAGCTCACAGCAGACAAACAGCAGGCCCTGTGGAACGCCGGCTCTGATGGATCTGGTTGTGGACTCGGCGTCCTCTACGCAGACGTAGAACTTCCTGTCTTCCAGGAAAGACGCCATTAGCCGCAACATAGCAGGAGGGACACTGGTCTGTTCATTCAGCTTGTAAAGTAATCCTATGTGCCACACCCGGTCGAACGCCTTCTCGATATCGAGAAAGACGCCAAACGATATGTGGCCACGATTGTACTCAGCCGCAAGCAGGTGCAGCACTCTAGTCAATTGTGTGACTGTAGAGTGACCCCTCCTGAATACGTGCTGCTCCGCCCGAAGTTGGATGCATGGACGGAGACGTCTCAGCAGCAATCTTTCAAACAGTTTAGCTATGTGCGGTAATAGCGTGATCGGCCTGTAGCTGGCAGCTCTACGCCTGTCCTTCCCGGGTTTCGGCAAGACGATCACTTTGCCTTTCTTCCAGTCCTCCGAGAAGTGGGATGTCCGCAATATCCCATTGTAGAGTCGACCAAGCTCTACTAGGACTCTATTGGGCAGCTGTCGGAGTGCAGCGTTGGTAATCCCATCGTGCCCCGGCGCCTTCCTCGGTTGCAGGCAGGTTACTGTCCTCCGCAGTTCAGCGGGGGAGATGAACCACTCTCCTGCAAGAGGCGGCGCGGGCGACGACAGGAACTCCTGTACGCGACTTTCCTTCCGGGCATGAAGCTCCATGAACTCCGCACTTGCTGGGTGCGGCATAAATTGCTCCTCGAAGTGCTCGACTAGGATATCCGCTCTGCCCTTGGCATCGTAGCAGCGTTTGCCCGCGTTGTTGGTCAGCGGTCAAACGGGAGGTTTAGTTTTGGTCAACTGCCGGTTCAGTTTGTAGAGCGACGCATCATACTCGTCCGCCTTCCAGATGCGCCGATCCCAAGCCTCCCCTCTGAAAGCCTGGACTGCAACCGACAATTCCTCCGATAAGGTGTTAAGCTGGGTCTTTAGTCTAGGGCAGCGAGTACGCGCCCAGAGCTTTCTTAGCGCTCTTTTGCGCTTGATCTGCGCGCATATCTCACGCGGCAGATCGTCTCGCCTTGCTGTAATCGGTACGATCTTAGAGGCCGCGTGAAGGGCCTCCTTGATGTTCTTGGTAATTCTAGTAGCAGTGGCCTCTACGTCGTCCGCTGTGCTTATCGGCTGATGAGCTGGAGGTCTCTGCTGCAGATGTTGACAGTAGAGCATCCAGTCAACTCGTGTCTTAAACGCTCTGGGCGGCGTAGCACCGCCTTTAGGCCAAGGGTTATCAGTAACGGGAGGTGCTATGAGGAGAGGTCGTACAGCACTTCTACCACTATCGGGTAGTTGACGTTCCTAGTGAGCACGATGTCTAATACATCCGGATGTCTCCGTGGGTCAGTAGGAACGTGTGTTGGTTCCTCGGGACCTAAAACATCGTACATGTTCTTTTCTGCATCATGATAGAGTTCAAGACCCGGCGGGGTGATCACTCTGGACCCCCACGCCGGGTGTATAAAGCTTTAATCTAACACCAGTTTTTAAGCGTTAAACAAAACTTAAATTTTTTATAAGTATTTACATGCAAATTCTTGCTTAAAAAACTTCCTTACAAAATTATCGTTAAAGGCTAACCTTTCGATTTTGTTTTATATTAATTATATAAAACAAAATCGAAAGGTTATTCTAATAAGAGTTAATAAGCTAATTACGAGTACACTAATTGAGAAATTATAATAGTCTTAAAATAAAGTTCATCACTTGGTAAATTATATTTGTCGCAGGCGCTAACTACACTAATTTAAAGAATTGAAATAGTCTTAAATCGCAGTTCGTCACTGGTTGATTGACACTACACTAATTAAGGAATTGAAATAGTCTTAAAACACAGTTCGTCACTGGTTGATTGTATGCTTGTCGCCGACATGAGCATAATAATGTTGTACATGTTAGTGATTTATTTGTAATAGATGATGGAATATAGTTGTGCTTTTTTTAATGTGTTTATTATTGTATAAGCGACATCCAGAGAACCTTGGTTTCGGTTCCTTTACATTTTATTATTTCTTTAACGGATAGAGTCCTTACGCCTAAAGATGGTAACAAAAATTGAAGTAAGTCGAAATGTCGCTAAAAGTCGCCAGAATATTTTAAGTCGCTAAATATTGAATTAAACTCCCCAACTTAACAAAAAACTCGTTAGATTTAGCGACAAAGTCGCTAAAGTGGCAACACTACTACACGTAAATAATAATGAATCTTACCTGCGCAGCGTTTCATGGCAATGCGGGATGCAAAACTGCAACAATGTTTTCGCACCACCTTCGACACTGTCACTTTGACGGTTGCTGACTGATGCCTGAATATAGTTAGCTGCAATTGTAGTAGTCAGTGCAGTGCTGTCAAACAGATACTCTGGTTTTCCCTAGACACCATACAAAGTTAATATGTTTTTAAATAAAATTTCTATCGGCAGTTTTAGTTAATTTTCGTGTTTGGGCAAAGATGGGTTAAAATTTCCAATATGGACCATCGATTCAAATGCCCATATTTTTTTTGTAGATAGTACTCACTAAAAGAAAGCGTTTTGCAAAGTTTTAGGTTGCGGAAACTTACGGTTCATGAGATATATTTTTTTTTAACTTTTCATACAAATTGGCAAATAACACGCAATTACAAAATAAATTTGACAAATAATGGCCAACATTTTTTCTAATTAATGAAATGAAATTATAATATATACAATTAATATTAATTACACTCAATATGTAAAAAAAAGAAACTACAATATAGAAAAACTACCTAACATTAATGCCCCATTTACATTCAGCCCTATTGGGCAGGGAAGTGAGCAGGGCAGTATGTAAACAGGCTACTCGCGCTGACACTGCCGCTGCCGCTGGCACTGCCCGACGATCTCTCAAATGTCGGTTTTTCGTGGGGAAGTCAAAGGACGGGCAGCGCGAGCGGCAGTGAGTGTTCACATGCAGCTCCATCGCTCACTTCGCGCCAAGCGCCTGGATGAACGGACGTGCGTGCCGTCTTGTTATTAAATAAGTACGATCTACCAAAATGCCTTTCGAGTGGAATAATGAAAATACAATAAAGTTTTTAGAACTACTGGAATCAGAAAAAACTATGGGATTTCGACGATAAAAACCACAATTCATCATCTTCTACGAATACGAATTTTCTTTTTGAGATAACATAGTACATAATTAATTATAAATTCGTCAAATTTATTATTTTAAAATAAAATTTAGTTTAAGGAATTAATGAACATTGACATTTTATTTATAAAAATGATTAGTAACTCATATTGATTATTTATTTATTAAAATGTTAAATAAGTTAAATGGTAATATTTGCATAATAGCCTGAGATTTTTAAATTAGGTATAATTTTATTGTAATTAAAATTATGAATTAATTTATACTGTAGTTTAATTATTAAAATAATAATAGCTTAACTAATCTCATATAATATTTAATATTATTTATGTAATAATAATGTAATAATTCAATTAATAATTTATGAACAATTTATTATATAAAAATTAAAATGGAGTGGATCTGTATAAGTATTTAATTAATACATAATATTTTAATTCAAAAAGAATGTTTGTACCTAACTTTCAAGCAATGCAATAATTTAAAAATATAACATTGGGTTTGTGTAATTAGCTGTATTTCATATCATTTTTACATGCCAATTATGGCAAAACATGTCAGTTCCACGTCATTAATCATCTTATGTACCATGTTTTTAAGCTAATAAATTTTCTATCTATCTATCTTCTTTTGAACTTTATATCTTTTTAAATTATTAACATAATTTTGTATTGCAAGAAGACACAGAGCGGACGCTGTAATTATATCGACGTCTGCCATAGTCGAAAGCCGAAAGTGATGTGATGTGAGTGGTAGGGCAGAGTGTAAATACACACTTCCCGTGATCCTGCTACGGCAGTATTTAGAGAAGTATTGCCGGCAGCGCGAGGAGCAGTGGCAGGGGCTAAATGTAAATGAGGTTTATCCATAGATTTAGAATGTAAAAGATAAACAAAGACGTGCTGAAAGCGATACAAAAATAAAAATGCGCATGTGTGAGTGTTGTAGTGATGTCAACATTACGAAACCATAGTATCGATAAAGTCTAGGAGCCAGGTGCCGACGAGTCTAATGACCGCGATCTTAGAGAACCTTAGATAATTTAGATGCAAGCAAACCCTACCGTGTGTGTAAGAAACTAACACTCCCTGAACGGGAGGCCCTCCGTCTCCATATATTTTGTACGAAGCGTCGCACACCGTCAGAAATTTTCCATAGTTAAAGTCCGGATTGCATAACAAAATTTTATTAAAAAATAACGAATCAAAAGTATAAATTAAGAAGTGAAAATATTGCAAGTTCATTCCTTTAATACTTATTTTAGATGCCATACACTAAAATTCATTGGCCCCTGAATATAACAGCTTTATTAAAATCCGTAAGGATTCTTTATCGAACTTTATCGATTTGATTTCATGGCTTAATAGAAGGTCAAAGTATTTTTCAATAATACTTTTCATAGGGCTTGATCTAAAACATGTTTCTTCAAAGAATGAAAGAGGTGTTGATTCTTGCGTAGAACATGTAATACATTTTTGGCATAAAATAAGTCATCCATTATTTTATTCTTCATGTTTTGTCTAAAATGACTTTCAGCACTGCTACACAATAAGACAACATCATTTGATTGGTATGCCAGGTAACCATCGTCAGTTTTAGAATAATCTCTCTACAATTAATGCACTGTGAAACATTTCTGAAGAACTTGCCGTCAAACTTTGAACACATATATCACACCTAATTTTTTTACTTAGTCGTCTTATAACATTACCAGGATATATATGAAACTATCATCATTGACATCTGAGATAAAGAAGCAGTATTATCCAAAAGCACCATATCTTCGTCACAATCTGTTTTTTCGTTTCGGATAGGTTCCTTACCTTCCTGCAACAGCTCGTTGAAAATGTTATTATAATTTTATGAATTATTAATTCTATCAATTGTTGACATGGAGCTGGTAGATAATACTGCAATTTTTTCGAGTGGCAAGCAATTACCACTTTCACTTAATGACATAATAACCTTTTGTAGGCTGCCATCAAGTTTTTAACTGTGGGATTATTGTTAAAGCCTCCTTTTGATCGGATAGCGCTCAAAAAAGTCTCCAAATGGTCTTGGGACATTTTATAAGTAGGTAAAAATTTCAAACCATCTTGTTTTTCAATGACATTTACATATATCCATTTCAGCGCAATAATATTATTTATAAAGCCTAAAAACTCTAGCCGTCTCTGAGTATTTACGAGAAATTTCCCATCCGGACTTGTAAGTGTTTGAAAGTACTCATATACTTGTTTTATTGTTTGGGCAAAGAGGCTTTTTTAAACCAATATTGTTTAAATTTCTAGAATTAAATATGTCATTAACACATTGCAGAAATTGCACTGTTCCATCAGCGTCCTGAAATTCTGGAATTAAGAGATCTTTTTCACAAACATCTATTGCTATTCCTACCGATCAACTTAAAAACTGTGCAGCTAAACGAACTTTCATTTTTTGATTTTTATAATTTATGTGTCGTGCTGATAATTTATTGGCAAGATGTATACCTTCGTTTTTCTGCAATTTCTGCAACTGCTCTAAGAATCTGAATTCAATTCTGCGCCCAATGTTGTCACAAAAACCTTTATGATCACCGAAACAATTCCTGATCAGCTTAATCAGATGACACGGATCAAACAAAATCATGTATTTATTGTTATTATAATAAAAATATGGTTTATAAGGTGGTGTTAAAATACTCGCAGAGGTATTTGCGCCATGTTCAAGTTTGACGCAATTCCATCGAAAGTAATTGCTACTACATGATAGTTTGTGTCTTTCAATAAATCTAAGCAAATTTTCAAAAGTCTAGTTTTTTCTGCAGCTGTGAAGTTTTTTATGGCTACTACCATAAACACCAGTATTTCTTTTGCGACATCAATCATTCCTCACGTTAACATAACCATAAAGTTTTTTGCCTAATATTTCTGGCTCTTCCCTTATTTTTATCTCGTCAAAAGTAAGTGCTACGAATACAGGTCCATGTTTGGTTGATTCAAATATCGTGTCAAGAGATTCTTTTGTGAACCCAGGCTCGCAATTTAATCGTGAATACCATTTTCGAAGAGTGTTTACATGTGGTAAACCTAAGTCAAATTTATCTCTTATATATATATATATATATATATATATATATATATATATATATATATATATATATATATATATATATATATATATATATATATATAAGACCTGGGACTGTAGAAGTGAACCGTCAAGGCCAATTTCTTCAGCTCATCGTCGTATTCAACTGTGTGACTGATTTTCCTGTAGCTCTTCCGTTTACTCTATCTACTAACTTCTGTAGTAAATTATTGCGGCACGCCGCTTGAACCTCATTTCGGTGATTTTCGAGGCCCGTTCTATTATTAAGATCTTTGACAACTTCTTGTAAATTTAAAATTCTTTTTTTCATCCGTTTAGTTTTGGCTTTCAAATTCCTTAATAAACTATTTTTTCTGAAATTTTTCTTTTTAATCGCATATTCTTATCAATGAGTTTTTTTCTCTCGGTGTAAGTACTTGACTTGAGGAAGGCCCAGGTGTAGGTGAAGTAGGTTGGGTCAGTTCTTCTCTTGGAAGGGTAATATCTCTATTGACGTATGAAGAAACTGATCTTCTTTGTTTCAGTTTAATCTGTAAGAAATTATACCCATTAGAAGCTATATTTTTGTATATTCAATCAGAAAAAATAAAATACAACACTTACAGAAAGAAACGGAGTGGGTACTGAATCTTTCAATAATACACGTCGACGGGTTCCACAAGGAACTTTCGATAAAAAAATGTTTTATACAAATAAAACATTTTTTTATCGAAATGTTTACTGCAAACAGTAGAATTTTTGCTCGGAGTCCAATTAGGCCTATTTATAACGCGTATCCATTTGTCACGTAGTGCAGGTCGAGAAGGTAATCTTGAAAAGAACAAAATCATAAGTCAAAATCATAATAATACTCAGACGCAATGCAACGCAATACAACATATTCTAAATAACTAGCCACATATTTCAACATAATAAGCATAAAACGCAGTTAACCGTTAATAATGATGCATTTTTAATCACTCGGTTAAAATAATTAATAACGGATTTTACATCTATAGTTCCATATTATTACACAGTATTGACTTAAAAATATGTTTTCTTTGATTCAGTTTAAGGTCCATCCATACAAGACTTTTATGGGATAATCATGTCGTCAGCATTTTGTCAAGCCCTAGCGTAACCACAAAATTTTATAAGTCCTAAAAAATACTTGAATTCCGCTTACAATTATGAAATATACCCACAGGCAACAACGCAATTCAATATGCTATTGTTAAAACTATTGTTTTAAACATATTTGTAACAAAAATTATGTAAATAAGCTTCATAAAATTCCAATGACAGAAATCGTATTTACCTGTGGAATGTGTAGTTATTTGGGTTATTTCTTCTTGTGACGTCACAATTGCTCACTGCACATGATACCATTATGATAAAAAACACTACTTTGTTATTTTTTTGCTAGAAATTGAATATTTTTTACAAAAATTATCACCATGTCACAGCAAGCGGGCCGCTATGGTCTCTTACTCGAAAAAAAACTTGACACATCGGTACTTTGTTGTGTATCTCTTTCTGTGTTGCGGGGTATCCTATGGATACAAATGTCTCTTTCCCACGCATAGGTCGTCTTTAGCGTAAGCGTAATCCTAGGTCTATGGGTTTATCATTTATTTTTATAGTCAATCACTTCACGTTTCAATTAGTGTAGAGTTCCGAAATTTTTGAATGTATCGATACCTACTCGATATCAAGTATCGCATCAGAAGTATCAATACTACTTGGTATCGAGTACATTTCGTTAATTTTGGAGACTAACTTTCCAGTATGGACCATCGATATATGAGGTTTTAGGGGTGGGAGGGGGGAGGGGAATGGATACCCCCTGTGCCATCCCCACCCTGTGGAACCCCATAGTTTTGGTGATATTCATGGTTCAAATTTATTATATTATTTATTATTATTCTCGTTTCCGTATGTCTGGTAAAATGGAGGGGGGATATGGGGAAGGAGGGGAAAATTAACTAGATAAAATGAAGAAAAGGGAGGAGCTTATGGGAAGAGGGGGTGTGCGGTTAGTAGCGGGGAAGTGGTGTAGTGGGTTAGTAGCGGGGAAGTGAGATGGGGGGGGGGTTAGGAAGGGAAGTCGTGTTCCGGCGCTCCGTGGCAGCTCCGGCGCTGTGGGATGAGCAGTCCCTCCGCCCTTGCGTAGGAAACCACAGGCACCTGAGCTTGCCTTCGCAGCTTCGTCTTCTTGGTCGCCTTTGGCGACCAGCCTCAGCCGCTACGGCGATCTCGGTGCCTGCGCTTTCTTACGGCGGGTGGGTACTGCTCTCCCTCCTTTTTTGTTTTTTTTTGCGCCCGAAGTAATTAAAGGGCTACCCTATATGTAGGGAGCCGGAAAATGCGTTACGCATACCACGATAGCCGGTCTATCGTGGTTGTGAGGGACTCACTGCCTACCGGGGGAACCTAAGTGTTACCCTCTAAAAACCGCCTTTGGGGACTGGTAACTGGCTGTTTAAGCTTTCTTATGCCGTATCGGGAGCGACCCTCTTTTGGGGAAAGAGGGCGCAGGCGGCTACGAGCCGCTGAGGGAGTGCCTACGAAGGCAAATTAATTACGAATAGTTTAATTTAGTTTAATTAGAGTTGGCCTGAGCCGCCAGGAGGCAGTTCAGGTCGTTTCATAGTTTATTAGGCGGGTCCGAGTGAGAGTTTATCGGCCTGCGGACTCGATAGCGAGAGGGGGGTGGGGCTGCATAAGTAGCTGCCTCACGAATAAAATGGTTGGAGTGCGACTCTGAGACTTTGAAGAAGTTCTAAGAGAGTTTTTTGAGAAATTGTTGAATTATAGGGAGCTCTAGGTCCCGATGAAGGTCGGCATTACGGACGTACCAAGGTGCGTTCGCAGCTCGACGACAGATAAGGTTTTGAACTATTTGGAGTTCATTAATAATTTTAGGATCGGCGTGGGCAAAAACGGGGCCCGGGTAGGACATGACTGGTCGTATACAGACCTTATAAAGGGTACGCTTGTTTCTGGAGGACATTTTACTGTGTCGGCCCAACGTACTGTTGAGACTACTCAGGTAAAAACGTGCGTGATGGGTTATTCTTTTGACGTGGGGCCTGAAAGTGAGCCTTGTGTCTAGAGTGACACCTAAGTATTTGGCAGTCGTATGCCAGGGGACAGGGGTCCCTAGCATACGTATTGGTGGAGTGTTTTTGAGACGGCGTCATTTATTATCGAAGTGAACGGCGGAGCTCTTCTCCGGGTTCACATCGATGCGCCATTTTTTGAACCAAGCACTCTCCCTCCACGCCTCCGGGCTCTTATATACACTCTAGGGGTTGGGCAGACAAGACCACGTGGATAGTGGGGTGCTCTGATTCGGTTTTGGGTACTTTTTGGATATTAAATAAGTAAACACTTTATTGTAGTAAGAATTAGATAATACAGAAAGTTGCAAACAATAAAATACAAGTACAAAAGCTGTACTAATTAAGAAATACAAACAAGTTGCAAACAATGAAATACAAGTACTAAGGTGGAACTTAAATAGAGTAAACTTTATTCTACTTTATATACATATGAAAAGGACACAACGGACGGAAACTAAGAAACAGAAGGGAGGAATCGAGGCTTCTCTCGATCCGGCCTCCTATAACGCCTACGTTGGGTTCGGGAACAACGTATGTGATCTCCGCAACGGAGTAACACACTAGGGCGATAACCTCGTTCCTTTTCAGCAAGTAGGTTCAGACGGGGATTACGGGTCTTCCGAAGTCGTCCCGGTCCCGACGCCTTAATTCTTCGATGTGGACTGTATAACTTTAGGGATGAATTACTTGGGAATAAAACAGCAATTATCTTCAAACCGTTCCGTGAGAGAGTAATCACTTTTCCCTATCACTTCCCTACACTTTTTCTTCTTGACTGCTGGTTTTCACTTTTCCCGAAGGATTTTCTTGTTTTTCCGAACTATTACCCCGAACTATTTTCCCGAACGAATTGCAATTTTTTTTTTTTTGCGCCCGAAGCAATTAAAGGGCTACCCTGTACGTAGGGAGGCGGAAAATGCATTACGCATACCACGATAGCCGGTCTATCGTGGTTATGGGGGACTCACTGTCCTACCGGGGACCCTAAGTGATACCCCCTAAAAACCGCCTTTGGGGACAGGCAGCTGGCTGATTAAGCTCTATTGTGCCTTATCATGAGCGACCCTCTTTTGGGAAAAGAGGGCGCAGGCGGCTAAGAGCCGCTGAGGGAGTGCCTACGAAGGCAAAATAATATTAGTTGATATAATAATAATTAATTTAATTAGAACTGGCCTGAGCCGCCAGGAGGCAGTTCAGGTCGTTTGACAGTTTATTTGGCGGGTCCGAGAGAGAGTTTCTCGGCCTGCGGACACGATAGCGAGAGGGGGGTGGGGCTGCATAAGAAGCCGCCTCACGTATTAAATTGTTTGGGTGCGACTCTGAGGCTTTGAAGAAGTTCTCAGAGAGTTTTTTAAGGAACTGTTGAATTGTTGGGAGCTCTAAGTCCCGATGAAGGTCGGCATTACGGACGTACCAAGGTGCGTTCGCAGCTCGACGACAGAAGAGGTTCTGAACTATTTGGAGTTCATTTAATATGTTAGGGTTTGCGTGGGCAAAGACGGGGCCCGCGTAGGTCATGACGGGTCGTATACAGACCTTATAAAGGGTTCGCTTGTTCCGAAGGGACATTTTACTGTGTCTGCCCAACATACTGTTGAGCCTACTCAGGTAAAACCGTGCGTGACGGGTGATTCGTTTGACGTGGGGCCTAAAAGTGAGCCCTGTGTCTAGAGTGACACCTAAATATTTGGCTGTCGTATGCCAGGGGACAGGGGTCCCTAGCATACGTATTGGAGGAGTGTTTTTAAGACGGCGTCGTTTATAATCGAAGTGAACGGCGGAGCTCTTCTCCGGGTTCACATCGATGCGCCATTTTTTGAACCAATCTCCTAGGTCATCAACTGACTTTTGGATCTTGTTCCGTATGAAGGGTAGTGAGACACCTTTGCAGTAGATGGCAGTGTCGTCTGCGAAGAGGGAGAGTTGAACACCTTTCGACGGGATGGGAATGTCGTTGGTGAACAGGATGTACAGCAAAGGAGCAAGTACTGAGCCCTGAGGGACACCAGCCTTGATAGTTCGCTGTGAGGATAGCGTGCCTTCGTGTCTAAAACGAAAGGTACGATGCTTCAAATAGGAGGCCACGAGACGAACTAGACGATCGGGGAGACCTATTTTGTAGAGCTTGTAGATGAGGCCTGTGTGCCAGACTCTATCAAAAGCTTTGGCTATATCGAAGAAGACCGCGATGGTTTTATGACGTCGAGGATAGAAACCGCTGAGGATATATTCCACAATGCGGTGAACTTGTTGGGGACATGAGTGTTTGGCTCGGAAGCCGAATTGGTGGGGAATAATGAGAGGGTCACCGTCTGTGGGAAACAGATAGCGCCTCATCCGTGTTTGGATGACTCTTTCGAAGAGCTTGCTCATTGCCTTGAGGAGGCTAATGGGGCGATGGCTGGAGGGGAGGTTGAGAGGCTTGCCTGGCTTGGGAATTCCAATCACAGTTGCCTCTTTCCACGTAGTGGGAAAATAACTAAGGTTGAAGCAGGCGTTGAAGATAATAGATAAAAAGGTTAACACCTGCTCGGGAAAGTGTTTAAGGGCTTGGTTGGAGATGCCATCCGCGCCCGGAGCCTTTTTAGGCTTAAGTCCTTTGATGAGAGATGAAATCTCATCATTGGACACAGAGATAGGTTCGGAGGCGGTAGGGGGTGAGTTCCGGCGGCGGACCTCATCCTCTACTGCCTGGACGTGTGAGGGGTCGACAGGTTGAGAACTAGGGGAGCATTGATCGGCAATGCTATCCGCAAAGCACTCAGCCTTCTCCTCGTCCTCGAAGGCAACCGTGCCGTCGGGACGGGAGAGAGGGGGAGTGTGGGTGATAGCGTCTATGCGGAGGGCTCTAGCCATCTGATAGTACGCTGTGTGAGATGGAGAGATATTCTCCATGAGCTTACTCTTTTCGAGATCTTGAAATTCAGAGAGGCGGAAGCGGAGTTTTCGTTGAAGACGATTGGCCGCGCGCCTATATTCAGGGGTGGGATATTTTGCTGCTCTCCGGAAAGCAGCTTTTTTGGCTTTTAATAGGTTGCTAATATGTAGGGGAAGCCCACTATTGTTAGCAACCGGGACGACCCTTTCGTTCTCCTTAAGGGAGGATTTAATAAGGGTGGAGAGTGAGTCGACCGCGGTGTCGATTTTTTCGGGACTGTCTAAGTCCGACGGAATGGAGATGGTAGAATCCTGTGAGTCCAGAGCTTTAGCTAGGGACTCCTTGAATCCCTTCCAATTAGTGAAGGTTTTTGTGTGTATTGGGGGAGGTGGCTGATGGCCAAGAATGAGGGAGACCGGTCTGTGATCTGATCCTAGATCGTCTAGTGTCTCGATTGCTCCGAGGTTGAGAGAAACTCCTTGGAGTAACGCAAAATCTAACACATCGGGATAGTGATCGGTGTTATCGGGAAAGTGAGTAACACCGAGAGGACTATGGACAGTGATATCAAGAGACTGCGTGATATCGAGCAGTATCTTGCCACTAGGGGACGTAGTGCGGCATGTCCATTCAGTATGCTTGGAGTTAAAATCTCCAAACATAATGACTGAATTGCCCAAGGATAAAATGGCTTCAAAATCTTTTTTGAGGGGATAGGTTCCTGAAGGGATGTAACAGGAGGCTATGAGGATGGACTGATGTCCAGTCATAGCTAGCTTGCATACCGTGGCTTCCATATTGGTAAGCTGCGGAGTAGAAATGGGCGAGCAATGAAGTGTCTTCTTGTAATAGATGGCCGTTCCGCCGCCTCGGCGGTCGGGTCTGTCATTACGAAGAAGAGAGAAGTTTCTAATAGAAAGGCCTCTAGTGTCCTTAGCTTTAAGATTAGTTTCCTGTAGGAGGAGGAAATCGACTTCACGATTTCGAAGGAAGAGCTTAAGCTCTGGGAGGTTATTTCGCAAGCCGCGAATATTGAATGATACAAGCGATAAACCCTTAGGTTTGATACGACCGTGGGATCTTGGTAGGTTAATATTATTATCAGCCATTGAAGTTAAGTTAATTAAGTTAACTTAACTTACAACAGAGCAAGCAGAAGATCATTATGTTCCGCAAGAGCGATGAGACGCTCTTGGGGGGACTTCGCCGCGCGCAGTTTGCGTGAGATTACTGTAATCTCCCTAACATCTATATTCCTAATCGCGGAATATAGTGTGTTGTAGTCATCAATTGTGGGCTCTGCCTCGTGTGCGTACGAGGTTGTCCGCGGAGGGTCTGCCTTTTTGGGCCCCCAGGGAAAGACTGGGGGCTGCATTGGCTTTGAGAAGCCCGGAGGGGGCCGAATTATGCCCTGAGGGGGCCTAGGGGGACCCTGAGGGGGCCTAGGGGGACCCTTAGGGGGCCTTGGGGGACCCTGAGAGGGTCGAGGGAAGCCCTGGATAGGCTGAGGAGGGCCCTGGCGGTGCCGTTGTTGGAGGGCCGGGAATGAGCGGTCATTCACCGGCGGTGGAGCTTTCCTACTGGGGCGAGGTTGAGGTGCGCGTGGGCAACCCTTGTAGTTCGCCGGGTGACCTGTCTGGTTGCACAGGACACAGGCGGGCGGGGATTCGGCGTCTTTGGGCCGGGGACACTCTTTGGTGTTATGAGGCTCCAGGCACTTCACGCACCTGGGTGGGGCGGAGCAGTTGGCCGCCGCGTGACCATAAAGCTGGCAGCGGTGGCACTGCGCCGGGAAACCGGGCCTGTGTGGGGGCTCAACCTTCACCCTTGACAGGCCGCACACTGTGCGCACCTGCCGGAAGATGGCTTTCGCCTCCGGCACGTTGGACAAGATTACTAGGGCAAGGTTGTACCTCTTGCCCGTACGGTTGTGCATTTTGTGCACTGCTTCGACTGGGAAACCTTGGGACTTAAGGTCCTCAAGTATCTCCTCGTTGGAGAACTCAAATGGGACGCCTCGGATGACGGCCCTGACTTTACGCTCTTCGGGGAGAGCGTACGTGTGGTAGGATACCCTTTCGGCTGTGAATAGCCGGGTAATTGAGCGGAAGTCCTCGATGGAGCTAGGGATGATTTTAATCGCCTCCCCGAGGTTGACTGCATGGTCGTACTTGATGCCTGCGTCGTAGCAGGTCTTGGACAGATGGGTGAATTTAGCCTTGTCTCTTAGGAAGACAGGGGGCGGGACTTGCTTCTTCGCCAGCACTGGGGCACAACGAGAGGCTGGTTTAGATGGAGTAGGGGTGTCTAACGACATCAGTGGGACGGGGGCAGCGTCAGGAGCTGCGGAGGTTGAGGGAGCGGCAGGGGCCGCTGAAGTAGGGGGGGTGCGTTTCAACGCGGCGCGCTTTCCGTTGCGCTTAGAGGTGACCGTGGTGAAGTTTGACTCACCGGTTCCGTCGGAGTCAGAGGATTCCGATGAACCGGAGCCTGAGGTAGTGGCGGGCCTCTTCCGGGAGGTAGACGCCGAGGATTCGGAGCATGCGTACTCCATTTCTGAGGGGGCTGAATGTAGCGGGGCAAAGGAGTTCCTCGTTTCGAGGAATGCCGCTAGTACTGGCGGCGGAAGGTGTGCCTGAGGGGCAGGGGGGGGAGCCTGGGCGGCGATGGTGGCGATGGCGGCGCGGACCGTCTCATTGCCGTTTAACCCGTATTGGGTAATGAGGGCGGCTAGGGACTCAGTGAAACTGGAGTTGGCCATATTGGGTTAAGTGAGAAGATGAGGATGAGGATGAGGACGGGTCCCTGCTCTCGGTAGAACAGGGACTAGAACGCGGGATGTACTACAACACACTATGCACGTAATAGTAAAAGTAAAATGCAAGAAAAACACAAGAAAATAAGACAATGAGAAAAAAAAAAAATTAAAATGAAAATGAAAGCGGAGGTCAGTCAGACCTCCCTGCCCGAAGACAGGGGGGTAAGAGCTGTAGCAAAAAGTGACTCACCGGCAGCCTCGACGCTGTTCCGCGTGAGCAGGACAGCGGAGGCGCGTGAGAGCGAGACAGCACTACCGTACTGTACGGGAGCGCGGACCACCAGGAGGCGACCGTCCGAGAACGATGCCGCCGGCGGACTGAGCACTGCGTCGGCGCTGTACAGCGCGAGCGGGCCAGCGGAGGCGCGAGAGCGGGAGAGCACTACCGTACAGGAACGAAAGCGCGGACTACCTGGATGCGACCGCTCGGGAGCGGTGCCACAGGCGGAATGATACTGCTGGCGACGAATTGCAATAAAACCCGTTCACTAAGCTACCCCCAGAACTATACGCGAAAGTGAGCCGCGCCATTCGCGTGCCTGCGCAACTTAATTACATGAATTTGTACTATTACTCTCTCACGTTTCACTTAATATCTTTATTCACATAAATCATACATAAATACAAGTTATCTATTTAGATAGCACAAAACAATATCTACACCATGATATACATCATTTTTCTGTATCACAAAAATCCTTTAATTTATAAAACAAAATATGCCTACTTTACTCACAAATTCAAAATCCAAACTTCTTAAATATTTAACACAGAAAGTTAAAACAATGTTTCCCACTTGAATTTATACATATGTTAACTAATACAATAGTTTAATTTACATTTCTCTATTTATTTCACTATTTAAAACACTTTTAAATTTCTTATACAAAACTATCATTATTTCACTTATACACAGGAATTTTCACATAAAAATAACACAGAATTCACCTTTTTAGCACGTACAATCAACCTGAAATGTTTTACAAGTCATTTTTACATAAATTGCTGAAATTACAAACATTTTAAATTTTTACATATTCGGCCTCCTAAGGGCGTGGTCAGCGTGCTTCCGTGAACTCACACTATTTGAACAACTAACTTTGCACGGCTCTCGGCTATCAGAAAAAATGAAAGTCTGAAATACACTTAATTTTAACAATATTAAATAAACAAGTGCTTCTACATAATTTTCAAACAGTAGGAAACTATTTCTGATAAGACTCTTATTCGTTATCATGCTTCTTATCAGATAACAATACAAGTGAATGTTTTCATTAATCAATCACAACAAATAGGCATTTGTTTTCGTACAAACATATCATACTTATACAAGACAATACTTATGCAATTAACTTCTGTTAATTCTGTTTATGCACAGAGTGATCATCTCGACCGGGGAACCAATCCGATCTCTAACTTCACTTTAATATTCCTTTGAATTTACATCATTGGAAAGACGATTTCAACCGGGGAACAAATCCGGTAACATAATTTATAACATAAAATTCCCTATATGAATTTATTGAAAAATATTACTTAGAAAACAGTAAACTAGTCCGGCCTGGGAGTCGAACCCAAGACCTTCATACCATTAATTCGACATTTCTTTAAGATTTAACTAAGCATTTTCTTATCAGAACATCTTAATTGGACAATAAGTCTTTGAAAAGTTATTCGTCATCGGTTGACTTAATAAACTGAAACATTCTTATAGGCACGTCGCCAACAATCTCCCCCCCGTGCGTTAGCACCATCATTTGGGAGGCGTCGCGGGTACCAGGACTATTATTCTGGATGTAGGTCTCCTCAAGATACCTGTGCTAGTAATGACGTCAACCACTCTGGTGTGACCGTCTGGTCCCGGTAACGTTCTACTAATTTTTCCTTTTGGCCACGTATTTCGTGGCAACGAATGATCTATTATCAAAACAATATCGCCCTCTTTTGGTTCCATGAACTTTCCGTTATTACCTGTTCGCGGTATTAAGGTAGGCATGTATTCCTTCAGCCACCTTGTCCAAAAATGGTCGGCTAATCTCTGTGCAGCTTTCCAATTGAGTTGACCCGTTAGATGCCGCTCTAGAAATAATCCAGGTGGTCGATCACCACATGAGCGTCCCAGAAGAAAATGATTGGGTGTCAAACCCTCTTCAGGACTATCCATACTGAATGTTACCAGAGGCCTGGAATTTACTGTGTGCTCTGCTTCTAAAAGCAACGTATGTAGAATTTCCTCTCGTGGGCTCCTTTCTCTGAGCGTAGCGGTCAACGCAATTTTAATCGATCTTACTAACCTCTCCCAGGCGCCACCCATGTGCGGTGCTCCCGGAGGTATAAATTTCCATTTAATGTATTTCTTAAATGACTCATTTTTCATGCCCTCATGGCATTCTTCGCATGCTTTCAATAATTCTTTATTTGCAGCTTTGAAATTCGTCCCGTTATCGCTGTATATAACGGCTGGTTTTCCTCTTCTGGCGATAAATCGCCTTAACGCCATTATCATTGACGCTGGTGTCAATGAGGCTGCTAATTCCAGATGTACTGCTCTGGTAGTCAGACACGTGAATAAAACACCCCAACGTTTTTCGTGTCGCCTTCCTATAGTCACACTCATAGGACCGAAATAATCCACAGCTGAGCATGTAAAAGGTGGTTCATGATGAGCTATTCTCTCCAGAGGAATATTTCCTTGTGGCACGTTCTGCGGTTTTGATCTGTATGTCCTGCACCACTGACAATGATGTGACACACTTCGTACTACATTACGCAAGTTCAAGACATAAAATTTCTGGTTCACCTCATTCATCACCGTTTGGTGATTGGCATGTCCGAAATGATGATGAACTTCTCTAATCATCATTTTAACGATTTCGTGTTTACCGTCCAATATGACAGGTTTTCTACTTTCCTCGGTCAAATTAGACTTGAAAGGTAAACGTCCATTTAAACGGAGTAAGTTAACTTCTCCTATTTCCATAGATAATTTACTTAAGCGTGAACTTCTTTCAACACTTTTGCCTGCTTTCAAGCATTTTATTTCCGAATAAAAACACTCGTCTTGAACGAACTTCCAAATTAATAATTCCGCTTTTTTCAAGAGCGCTATGTCCAACGCGCCATCGGGTCCTTTAACCGACTTTGCTAAAACTTTGTTGGAACACATAACCGACTTTTCGGCTGCGTCGTCGGGTCCTTTAACCGACTTTCTTAAACTCTTGAATTTTTCTACCGCTTGTAAGGTGCGTGTAGTTGCCCCAAGGAATTTCTTAAAGCTGCTAAATCGTCCGTAGTCGGGTAGACTTAACGGTTCTTGCTTTCTTAACGCATTTACGCCCTTTGGCGATTTTTCTTCACCTGTTTCTAAGCTTTTTATGGTGTCCACTTGTTTGGGCCATAAATCAGGACTTTTCCTGAGGAATTCAGGTCCTTGAAACCAGCGATGACTTACATCGAAGGTGGAAGGGAAATTTCTAGTGGCGTCGTCTGCCACATTTTGTGACGTTGGAACCCATCGCCATTCACATGGCTTACTGTGATCTTCGATCTCAGCCAATCGATGAGCAACGAATGGTTTAAAGGCGCGAGGATCTGACTTAATCCACGCTAACACTGTACGTGAGTCTGTCCAAAATACTCTCTCGGACATCTCGTACTTGCTCTCTTCACTAACCGAGGCAGCCAGCCTGCTGCCCATAAGAGCTGCTTGCAATTCAAGCCTTGGAATCGAAATTGGTTTCAACGGCGCTACTCTTGCCTTTGCGGCGATCAGCGTAATCCGCCTTATTCCTAGCTCGTCCGTGGTGACGTAATACACCGCGGCAGCGTATGCTTTTTCACTAGCATCCGTGAAAGTGTGTAACTCTCCCTTGCCGACGCCTTCGGCAACGGGTCTAGGTACTTCTAAATGACCTAATTTCTTCACTTCCGATATCCATTTACAAAATAACACGTGTAATTCGTGTGAAACTTCCTCATCCCAAGAGATGCCTGTCCTCCATACTTGCTGGATCAGCGACTTCCCTTGAATCGTTATGGGTGATGCAAGTCCCAAAGGATCGAAAACTGACATCACAGCGCTAGTTATCTCCCTCTTCGTAGGCGGTCGTAAACCTTCCATCACCTCTTCCGGTGTGTTACGAAGACTTGTGGAGAAACTTATTATATCCCGTTTGATATTCCAAATCAAACCTAACGTGCGCTCTGTGTGCTCTTTATCTCCCAGCGAAGCACTGTCGCTCTTATATTTATTTTCCATTTTACTTAAAACTTCGGGTCGATTGCTAGCCCATCCCCTCAGTTGGAAAGAAGCATGTTTATGTAATTCATACATATCGTTTACTATCCTTTCGGCCGTCGTCACGTCGGGAAATGCCTGTAGATAGTCATCCATATAGAAATTGCTTTCCGTAGCGGAAGCTGCTTCTGGATAGATATGTGCGTTGTCCTGCGCATTCCTATTCTTTACATATATAGCAATGCAAGGTGATGATGCCGCTCCAAATATGAGTGACGTCATTCTATACTCTTCCGGTGGCGCGTCACGATTGTGCCGCCATAAGAATCGAAGGCTATCCCTGTCTTCATCCCGGATTTTCACTTGCAGGAACATTTCTTTAATGTCTGCCATTACTGCCACGCTTCCTTCTCTGAATCGTAGCAGAACTCCGAACAACGACTTCAATAAGTCCGGTCCGGTTAACAATGCATCATTGAGACAACGTCCGCCCGTCTTTGCAGCGGCGTCGAAAACTATCCTTATTTTCTTTTTTTGTGGGTGAGTCACTGCGAAGTGAGGAAGGTACCACGTACGTGGGGAAATGGGAATATGGTTCGCTTTCTCTGCGTAACCATTAATGATGAGATTTTCAATTTGCTTCTCATATTCCTTTTTCAACTCGCTATTTTTGTCGAGCTTTTTTTCAATATTCAACAGGCGACTTTCAACCTGCGCTCTATTCGACGGCATGCACTCATTGTCTGTGCGCCATAACAAAGCAGTCTCGTACCTATTATTAGGTATACGACGTACCGTTTTGTCCAAAATACTTAAAGCTCGTTCTTCTGGGTCGTTCGCGGGCTTTTTAGCCGACACTCCCAGAGATTCCAAACTAAAATAATCCTTGATCAATTTATCCATATCTTCCTCCTTCTTGGTGGAAATGTGGTTAACGATCTTGATCGGTTTAATACCACCCGATATGTGACCATGTAAAACCCATCCAAGTTTGGTGAGCGATGCTACAGGTAGGTTCTTACCTCCTGAAATTAGTTCACGAGTAACTATGAGATGCCAATTATCCTGACCAATTAATATGGTAGGTTTGGACCTCTCATACATCAACTCATCCTTAATCGGCGTCAAATGAGAACACCGTTGCAATAATTCTCGGCTTACCGACTGCGGAGAAAGGTTAAGTGACTTAATTGTTTGTACACTTATCTCTTCTAAGTCGCTCGAGTAAATGCCTTTTATCTTAATGTTTAAGCGATACGAACTGTCGTCGTTAATTCGCTTACCTCCCACGGCTTCGATACGTAATCCCTCTTTACGTCCGCGAGGCGCTAATTTCTGAGCCATCCACTCCTCTATGAGTGTCATGGTCGATCCCTCATCCAGAAGAGCTGTTGTCTTGACCTTTCCTCTAGGTCCATACAACTCGACCGGTATAATCTTTAAGTATGCACATGCCAGTGCATTCACTGTACTAACAGTTGTAATCTGAGCATCTTTACCCCCCTCGTCCCCTTGTGGCGAGGTTTTTTCATTGGGGTATCGGTGTAGCATTCGATGATGTGACATTCTACATCCTTCTACACCACATTTTTTCACTTTGCACTCTAACCTCCTATGGTTAGGTGACAAACATTGGAAACATACTTTCGCTTTTTTTGACCGCTTCCCATTTCTCGTGAATATTCATGTCCTTAAACTTGTAACAACTCACTATAGAGTGCTCCTTGTTGCATATAACACACTTATGTGTTACCCGACTTACAGGCTTATCCTGGGTTGTCATAACCACCTGTCGGTTGTGCCCTTTACTATTTCGGCGTTCTAGACGCTCGCTCGAATTACTTCGGCGCATATAGCGCTCGCTCACGGCACAGCTGCGTACACCTCCCTTTGAAGTGTGTACAGTTTGCTTCCTGAATTCAGGACGCTTCCTTTTTTCAGGCGCATTTTCCTTGTTTAAGGACGCTCCAAATTGTTCACTCAATAAATTTAAAAACTTGGCCATCTTCTGTAACTCTGGCTCCAAAGGATACTGAGCTCGATATTCAAACCATTTAAATTTAATCATAGTTCCGAGCTTCTCCACTATGCGGCTCACTAACTCCGGTGAGTACAAATACTGTGGTTGATTCAACGCTTGTATCGTGGCAACCACGTTCGTAATACGACTTGCAAAAGATCCTATATTCCGGCAATCTTCTGCCAATCTTGGCATACGCTTTACATTCTCGATTTCGGCTAGAATGAGCATCTCAACCCTACCGAATCTTCTTTCGAGAGCGTTCATTATTTCTTCAGGTTCACACAAAGTAAACAACAACGACTTAACCGCTTCCTTAGCGGTGCCCTTTAATGCCCTCCTAAGGCGTGCGACATTCTGCACCCCTGAAAATTGGCTTCTCGTGTCTTCAAACACCGTTTTGAAAATTATCCATTCACCCGGGTCTCCATCGAACACCGGTAATTCCTGGAGGAAATGAAGCTGGGAAGACTTATCTTTACCCGCTATTTTTATTGCACTCACAATCGCTTCGGTCAATTCTGACACCTCACTCGCGTGTGTTTTCTGTGCATTTCCTTGGTTGCGCTCGATCTCCGCCCCTTTGCGGCGTGATCCTTTACACGCTTCCTTATCAGTAATATCGGGTTGTGCTACACTAACCGGCGCGCTCATTATGGTCTGCTGAACCCAACTCCTTACGAAAGGTTCCACCTGAGTATTCCGCTCTTCATCATCCTCACTCGAGTCGATCTCCTCTTCTCGGTTGAGTCGTGCCAGCTCCAATTGAGACTTGGCTAAGGCAGCAGCTGCCTGTGCTCGTTCAAGCTCTGAGCGTTCGAATTTAATCCGCGCCTCTAATTCGGCTTTCAGCCTCGCCGATCGCGATGACCTACTACCTCTTTGTGACCCTTTATCACTAGTGTGCCCGATTACTGTCCTTGACGATGCCGCTTCTTCGGTCCTTTGACCTACTTTTTCGACCACCGTTTCACTCCTGGATATAACGGATTGTTGTGCGGTACTGGCCTGCGTACCACTGGTGTCCGTCCTGTTGCTTGTCGTTGCCACGGACGTCCCTGTGTCCCACGTGCATGTGGACGTGTCGGTGGTGGCTCCACTTGAAGGAGTTGCTCCATTTGACGCAGTAGCTGTGGTCGCTCCAGACGGTTCCGCTTCTTTAGCTTTTCTTGAGAGCCCTGTCCTTGTCCTGCTCCCTTCGCTTCTCCCTGTCTGGTCTTGTGCCTTCTTCATCTTGCAGGAAGGTGATTGTTGGCCTACGGTCCCTAACTGTCCCTACGGTCCCTACAACCCCTTACCTACAACCCTTCTACACCCCAACCTAACACCACTACCCCTCCCCCCCCTTATCTCCCAACCCTACAACCCTACTACCACCCTAACAGCCCTAACAGCCCTATCAATCCTGGACGGGGCCTACCGAAGTGAGCCGTCCAGGGATGGAGTCGTGCAGGAATGGAATGGAGGAAAGGTTTAGGAACTGTCCCGCCAAGGAATATGACGAAACAGTCGAGCGGTAGTGCAAGCGCAGTCTCGCTCGAGAGAACTGCTCCACCCGAAGGTGTTGTGCCAGAGCCCAACCGTTTGGCACCGTTAGGTGGTCGGGATGTATGCTGTGCTCGCCGCCCAGTTGCCGGTGACGCCTCGTCCAGGCGCCCTCATCCGGCCGCGATGCAGTCAGGTGCCTAGGCGCACCCTCGCCCGGCAGCAGCAGCGGTGGATGCTTCGTCCAGCACCCTGATGATCCGACAGGAAAATGCCGGACACGGTCGTCCGACAGGAAATGCCGAGCACGCTTGCCCGACAGGAAAATGCCAGACACGGTCGTCCGACAGGAAAAATGCCAAGCCCTGCTTGGCCACGATGAGTGCCTTCACAAGACACCTGCGCCCGGCTGCGATACGTGCCCCATGCGAGCACACGCCCCCGGCCGCAATCCCGGTTTTCTTTCTTCCGGTAGTTCCAGGTCCAGTCCTTCAGCGCTGACGTCCTGGTCTTCTGGCCTTTGGTCCTATTGCTTCAGCTCAAACCTCCGGCTTCCTTCGGTTGCTGATCTTCGCTCGGCTCCGAAGGTCTTCTTTTCCACTACCAGCAGTCCACAGCTGGTTCCTTGATCCAGCTGGCGGGGTTCGGGTGGTCCTTTTGATCCGGCTCGAAGGACCAATTGAAAAGGACACAGCGGACGGAAACTAAGAAACAGAAGGGAGGAATCGAGGCTTCTCTCGATCCGGCCTCCTATAACGCCTACGTTGGGTTCGGGAACAACGTATGTGATCTCCGCAACGGAGTAACACACTAGGGCGATAACCTCGTTCCTTTTCAGCAAGTAGGTTCAGACGGGGATTACGGGTCTTCCGAAGTCGTCTCGGTCCCGACGCCTTAATTCTTCGATGTGGACTGTATAACTTTAGGGATGAATTACTTGGGAATAAAACAGCAATTATCTTCAAACCGTTCCGTGAGAGAGTAATCACTTTTCCCTATCACTTCCCTACACTTTTTCTTCTTGACTGCTGGTTTTCACTTTTCCCGAAGGATTTTCTTGTTTTTCCGAACTATTACCCCGAACTATTTTCCCGAACGAATTGCAATAAAACCCGTTCACTAAGCTACCCCCAGATCTATACGCGAAAGTGAGCCGCGCCATTCGCGTGCCTGCGCAACTTAATTACATGAATTTGTACTATTACTCTCTCACGTTTCACTTAATATCTTTATTCACATAAATCATACATAAATACAAGTTATCTATTTAGATAGCACAAAACAATATCTACACCATGATATACATCATTTTTCTGTATCACAAAAATCCTTTAATTTATAAAACAAAATATGCCTACTTTACTCACAAATTCAAAATCCAAACTTCTTAAATATTTAACACAGAAAGTTAAAACAATGTTTCCCACTTGAATTTATACATATGTTAACTAATACAATAGTTTAATTTACATTTCTCTATTTATTTCACTATTTAAAACACTTTTAAATTTCTTATACAAAACTATCATTATTTCACTTATACACAGGAATTTTCACATAAAAATAACACAGAATTCACCTTTTTAGCACGTACAATCAACCTGAAATGTTTTACAAGTCATTTTTACATAAATTGCTGAAATTACAAACATTTTAAATTTTTACATATTCGGCCTCCTAAGGGCGTGGTCAGCGTGCTTCCGTGAACTCACACTATTTGAACAACTAACTTTGCACGGCTCTCGGCTATCAGAAAAAATGAAAGTCTGAAATACACTTAATTTTAACAATATTAAATAAACAAGTGCTTCTACATAATTTTCAAACAGTAGGAAACTATTTCTGATAAGACTCTTATTCGTTATCATGCTTCTTATCAGATAACAATACAAGTGAATGTTTTCATTAATCAATCACAACAAATAGGCATTTGTTTTCGTACAAACATATCATACTTATACAAGACAATACTTATGCAATTAACTTCTGTTAATTCTGTTTATGCACAGAGTGATCATCTCGACCGGGGAACCAATCCGATCTCTAACTTCACTTTAATATTCCTTTGAATTTACATCATTGAAAAGACGATTTCAACCGGGGAACAAATCCGGTAACATAATTTATAACATAAAATTCCCTATATGAATTTATTGAAAAATATTACTTAGAAAACAGTAAACTAGTCCGGCCTGGGAGTCGAACCCAAGACCTTCATACCATTAATTCGACATTTCTTTAAGATTTAACTAAGCATTTTCTTATCAGAACATCTTAATTGGACAATAAGTCTTTGAAAAGTTATTCGTCATTGGTTGACTTAATAAACTGAAACATTCTTATAGGCGCGTCGCCAACAACATATATAATTGCACTTATCAGCTCTTTCTATGCATCTAATTGGTTTGTCATAATTTTTCGTCTCCAAAATTAACGAAATGTACTCGATACCAAATAGTATTGATACTTTTGATACGATACTTGGTATCGAGTAGGTATCGATAATTTCAAAATATTAGGAACCCTACACTGATTGACGTTTGACATCAATCATTTGTCAAATTTATTTTGTAATTGCGTGTTATTTGCCAATTTGTATGAAAAGTTTAAAAAAATATATCTCATGAACCGTAAGTTTCCGCAACTTAAAACTTTGCAAAACGCTTTCTTTTAGTAAGTACTATCTACAAAAAAATATGGGCTTTGAAATCGATGGTCCATATTAGAAATATTAGGTAATTAGGCATTAAGTAATATTAGGTGGAATCCACCTAATATTACTAAATCAATGAATCAGTAATCCAACTGATTGATGATTGATTGCTAATATTTCATATTCACTTCATTTATACACTGACCGTCCAACATCGGTTGGATAATATCATTGGACATTTGTGACCGATATCTGTATCATTCTCATCATAAGTATGACGGGCGGTGCGAGTGAGCGAGCCGAATGACCGAATGAACTAACCGATATTAGTGTTTGGCTGATATTAGTTCTCTATTGTTCAAACGTTAGGGACTATTTTCAATTGAAAATTTTACAAATACAACTCTTTATACATAGATGTCTAAAATTTCTTGACTCTCTAGTGGTATTTTTAATAGTTTATATTTCCATTTATTTGTTTTAATAAAATTATTGGGGATATATTAATTTTATTGTCATGGTATTTCCCCATAATTTTTGTTAAGATCAAATCGACTTTCGTTAAAATGAGTTCACATATTTTCAGGTATCATAAAACATTATTAAAAACCAAACTAACAAAACAAGGGCCCTTGTTTTGTGCAGTGGAATTTATTTTTATTCTTATCACTTAAACTCACTTTCAGTAATACTTATATACTGTAATATCATTTATTTAATAACAACATTAATATTTATCAAAGCATATAAACCTAGCATACATGGCTATAAAAACTAATAACGTTACTTGGTAATATAAACTTAATACATGAATACAATAGTAATATGTATAACCGTCGTATTAAGATATCAGTAATACTCATATATTAATTGAAATATTATATCACTTGACGAATATATTCATATTAACTAATACTGACAAATATCGGTATTAACACATCTTTACATACGGCGTAGGAATATACCTACCTACCTTAGATAAGCTAGTATAATCGGGGGGTATATTTACTGTAGTAAATACTAAATACCATACCATAGATAAGAGTGAATATACGGAAAAAATGAACACATATGAATCAGTGGAGCTATTCTTTTCTTTAATGTTAATTTATAAGAATTATACAAACAGTATTCTAAAAAAATATTATAATTAGTCTCGTTACTATTAAGATTATATGAGAAATAATATATGAAAATAATCTACTTCAAATTCTCTCTTCCGTCATTATGAGCTACTTTATACTGCATCAACCTATTATAGAATTATAGAAATAGGTAAAAAAAACCATAGCAGCTTAAAATCAATAAAGAGATACAAAATCAATAGGTGAATGTTCCCATTCTAGGGTTTTTCGAATAAATTGACAATTTTAAGATAAAAATCATTTAAAACAAAATTTATAAAATATGAAATTGCATTATTTAATTACATATCCAGTACCTAAAGAAAGTAGGTTAATGGCGGAAGGGAGCTTTTGAAGTAAATTATCTTAATTTATATCTCGTATAATCTTAATCCTCGTAATTTAGTATCGTGAATAATTATAATATTTTTTTAGAATTGTAGTTGTATAATTGTTATAAATAATATTTAAAAAATAATTATTCTTAGGGATGTCTACAAAGGAGACATATTTTGATTATTTTATGTATTGGTTTTGTACGTGATAGATTAAAGTGTTTATTCAAAAAGTAACTAGAAACACTCACGCGTTTATTGTTTAAAAATGGCTTCTAGAGTAGGTAAATAGTGTGGCTTGGGATCATTTTACGGACAAAGGGCAACAAATGGCCGAGTGTAATATTTGTAAAATACAACTGAATTTTAAAAGTTCTGTATCAAACCTTACAAAACACATTAAACGTAAACATCCATTCGGTTTGTTAAGTTTAGTTAGAAGAAACGACGTTCCAGCTCCAGTGATAATATCCCAGACTAACCAGCAACCACCAACATCAGACCAATCTGCAGCAGTAGTAACAACAACCTGAAGGTGAACAACGGCCGTCCACTAACTTGGTGCGATTAGTACAACCGGGTGCGAGAACTGTAGCTTCGTACATATATAAAAAAAATGCTGATAAATGTAAATCTGATATAGATAAATTATTTAGCATTTGTATGCTCTGGCACTCATTAAATCGAATGCAATGTCCACGAGTGTCCCTTGTGAGAGATTATTTTCCTCATGTGGCTTATTGCTAAATGACAAGAGAACGAGGCTGGGAACTCGAAAAGTGCAACAATTAATATTCTTAAATCAAAATTCTTAAGTCTGACTTTCTCCGTATATATAAAAAAATAATAACTGTACATTAAAAACAAAATAAAAAATACAAAACAAAAAAGTAAAATCTGATACATTGAAATAAAAATTAATTAAATTTTTTTAAAAACGCCAACACGGCCAACAATCTACAATGTACAATGTAGTACGTTGACAGACCTAAGTTAAGTATGAAATGAAGGGAAGATTACAATTCATTATTGCACTGTGTTCACGTTCCAGTAGTACGCACTTAAAGCATACTTGATACCAAAGTTCACCCTATTCCAACAATACTAAACTAGAGATGAAGCGTATATACTAGAACAGATCCAGGGACTAAGTATTTAACGAGACTAGGTTGCACCTATTCCAACTTTTAAAATACTCGATCCATCTAGTCTCACTGTGCCTACGCGTCGTACTCGTATTTTGTTGCCGTAGACTGTAGTTACTGGGCGCTCAACAAATCAAAAGAGCTTAAAAAGTTTGCTAGTCATTTGAATTTGAACCAAATTTCCGTGATATAAAGGTAACGTGACGCGCACTCGTGTTGTGTAATAATATATTCTGTCCTTTTTTTAACTAGACTATTCCGCAGTCTTTCTATCTTTGTCTGTTAATACTCGAGACTCGAGACTAGTCGGGACTCGGACTAGTTCAACCAAATACTAGTACAAGAGTACAAGGCAGGCGAGTGTCTATTTATTTATTTTTTGTTTTTCAGAACAATTCTTTTTTAATGTTATTTATAAGAGTTATGCAAACAATATTCTAAAAAAATATTATAATTAGTCTCGTTACTATTAAGATTATATGAGAGATAAATGAAAATAATCCACTTTAAATTCTCCCTTCCGTCATTAGTATGGGCTGCATCAACCAGTTATAGAATTATAGCAATAGTAAAAAAAACCATAGCAGCTTAAAATCAAGACATACAAAATCAATAGGTGAGTAGGTACTCCCATTCTAGAGTTTTTCAAATAAATTAAAGAAAAACATCTTTTAAAAAAAATAAAAAAAAAAATTTACAACAGATGAAATAATTCCGTAAACGCGCCATCTACACGTACTTTGAAGTACTACTAAGTAGCATTTGAAGTAAATTATCTTAATTTATTTCTCGTATCATCTTAACTCTCATAATTAAGTTACGAGAATAATTATAATAATTTTGTAATGTACGAACGGAAGATGTATGAATTCATTATTGCACACGTTTCAGCAGTGCGCACGTATATATGGTACCTGAAACTATAGCGTATCCTATTCCAACAATACTAAACTTTATGCATACTTGATACTTTATGTACGAGGTGGAACAGGTATTTGGATCGAGTATTTATACGGAATTGGACTAGGTGCACCTAGTAGCCTAGTACGAAATTTACCTAGTACGAGTATGACTCATCACTAATCTCTACTATTGATATAAACGATGAAACGAGATCATCGTTGACAAAAATTCCCGAGACGACTTATGCAGCCAGTTGCCAGTCTCAGGCGGTGTTTAGTGGGTACTCAGCTTTGAGTGCCTGCACCTATTCAAAAGCTTTGTGTAGCAAACCATACTGCGTTATAAGGTACTACAAGCGCCATCTGTTAGTGTGTCATAAAATACCGTTCAACGCCTAGTCGCCTACCATTGATAAAATTTACACGATTGTAAATATTAATCGCAATCGCTATTTTTTTACTTTTACTAATGTCGATCGTCATCACTACAGCCCTTCACAGGTCCGCTGTTGAACATAGTCCTTCCCCAAGGAATGCTACAAAGGACGGTCTATCGACTTCCTGGATGTCTTACCAGGTCGTCATTAACCGACGTCATCTAGCGAGGGGCCGCCATACACTTCGCCTACCGGTATGAGATTGCCACTCGCGAACTTTTTTCCCCATCCGTTGTCGGCTCTTCGACTTATATGGCCAGCCCATTGTGAAAGAGACAAAATTGTTAAACAATTCATACGTTTATTTATGCTTCGTAGGTCATGTACACTGTAAGTTTTGCGTTTGCGTAGCTCATAAATATATAAATTTGAATGTAAACTAATCTAATTCAACTTTCAAAAATATTTCCGTTACATTTACATTTTAAACCAGAAAAATATAGGGACCATTGGTCTGAATGCCTGAGGGATTGGCAACAAAGTTTTTCTAATATAAATAAGTAAATGAAACTAGTTTTTACACATTTAATCGCATATATCATGTCCGGGACATAAAATGATTTAGAACTCGTACAAGCGATAAACTCTGTAAAAACTAGTTTCATTTGAATGTGTAGTGTTAGTGAATTACTGTATACATAAGAAATCATTAAAGTATTCTAACTTAAAGATGTTTTGATATGCAGAATTTGATCGTGGCCGAGTTTCTCTTCATCATGGAATTCGTGATGGCCGAACCTCAACTGTGATCACTGAGTATGATGTGGCTACTGACAGGCGATTAATTAAAGAAAATCGGCGCATCACCAATGATGAGAGTCGGTGACTTTTTAAATGTTGGTGTTAATTTTTTTGATTTTGGTATGAGTTTTCCTTACGGTACTCAAATTCATCGATCAGCGCGAAATTTTGCGGAGAGAGTAAACATTTGAAATCATAAAAAATTATCAGTCTATATGGGGACTACAAGAGGCAAATGACCTAGAATGATGCACGCAATTTACAAAATCAATGTGAACGCCATCTAACGACAGTGAGGTTAAAACAGGTTCAACTAACGAATTAGCGAGGTTAAGCCCGAGTGTTATAGATAGAGCGCAAGTAGAGTAAGGATCTAAAGGTGGGCTTTAGATCCTTATTCTACTTTTCGATAAATAAAATAAATATTATTTATCGAAGCATGTACTGGAAGAAGCATATACCCACAGCACACAGGTTACAACTTACAATATATTCATAAAGAACTTTGTGAATTGAATCATAAAAAACTTTGTGAATTGAATCGCAACTTACAATATATTCGTAAAGAACTTTGTGAATTGAATCATAAAAAACTTTGTGAATTGAATCGCAGACAGAGGAGCACGCGTACGCATAGTTATTTCCCATAAATCACAATATTTACGTAAAGTATACATTTTTAATGGGGATCTTAAATAAAAATGTATTTTTTTTATTTAAGTTTAATCCAGCCCTTAAATGCATCTTGTGAACATTCAATGACATTGAAAGGTTTTGGTCTCTGTCAAGCTCCACGTACGTGTTCAGCCCATTGTTCAGGGAGCTCAGCCCTAGCCTTTTGATTTATAAAGGCCATGTTTCGGTCGCATTCCATATAGGAGTGACCTCTAATCGGAAATATTACTGTGACGGATTCTAAGCGATTGCAACAGTGAACCATGTAGTGTAGCATTCTAAAAATGGTGTAATTTTTATTTTGACCGCCACATGAGTCACAGAAAATTGTAAGAGTCTTGCCCTGCTTATCCATTTCGTGGCATATAAAATGAAAGAGATGAGAAGCCACATCGTCCGATCCTTTTTTTCAATACTCTCATCGTATTGTTACGAGCTTGAGGTTCGTGACAATAAATATTGCCGATAAAATTACCTAAATTAACACTTTAATTTACTTTACACAAATTAAAACTTAAAACACTAATAATTAAACACACTAATTCACTTTATTCCGCTCCGAAGCTTTGCTTGTCTCGCCCAAATCCAATACTGCCCCGATCGCATCTTGCAGCGCCTATATATACAAATTAGCAATGAAGCATCCGGAATATTTAAGTAAATGCGCGCAAAGCTACGAGTGTTCGAGTGTAGATTTTCTAGAAACTTAGTTCGTCGGATGGCGCTGTCGGTTGAAAGATTTGTGATGTCATTTTCTGCAAAGCTCCCCTCGCTCTCGTTCCTGACACTAGATGGCGCTAGTGTATGGCGTTGACTTATTCACGCAACAGTATGCATAGAAATAAGATGAGGGATCAGCAAGGATATGAACATTAAACATAAAGTAACTAAGCTGCCTTTTATAATAAACGTCGTTGGTAGTTATGTTTGGCACAGGAAGATTTTTTGAGAAATCCATTGCTATCGCGATTGTTGTGGTATCCTGCCTAGCCCTCAAACGAGCTTTTCTCTTTTTATCATAAAATACTTCAGCTCTCTTTTTGTGTGCTAGGTTCTCAATTTCCAGCTTTCTAAGTTGAGACAAAATCTGAGATTTTTCATGACCATCAGAAAGAGAAGCAATTTTAATTTCAAAGTGTTTTTTCTCTGCTTGAAATTCATCGCAAATCGAACATGTGTCCATCCTTGGGTAACCGAATGATATGTTAAAATTTTTATTGAAAAAATTACGATATGTTTCGTATGATACTTTGTTATTTGGATTATTTTCGTTAAACATTTTGTGAATCTTAGACAAGTTTAACTCGTCTGACAGATATATTTTTTGACTCTCATGTAAATTGTAGTGGCCTTTTTTACCATTAACTGATTTAAGAGTGTCGATTTGCTTGTACATTAAATCAGTAGTTTCTTTAGGAAGCTGTGTTTTCACATGTGTACCCCTTTTATCTTTTTGGACAACACCATGCTCCGTCAGTGATTTCTAAATAAACTGCAGTCTTCTTCCAGTGATACCATGTAAGGATAAAAACGCTTTTCTACACACTGGTATCTCGTAAGTATCATCGGCAATCATACGAATCTTGTATGAATATGATTTATTGTGTAATTTCGCATTTTCTTCACCTAATCGCGGACGACGACGTTTTACATTAGATACGGTTATAAGCCCGCTTAAATAATTATCTTGGTCATACCTGGTGGCGAAACTATTAAATTGACTTATTATTCTTGTCCTCTGGTCCTTACTTGTCATTTCAAAACATTTAAAACGATCACATTTGCAGTCATCACCAATTTCGTGATTCTGAAGTTGAAGTTTCTTTAATACATCACTCATTCTGCCTGTGCGTTTTCTTTTCTTCGTATTTATAGTCGTTTCGTTGCTTTCAGCCATAATTTTAAGAAAGAAATTAATTGAACACGTTAAACATAACCTAACACAACGCCAGTCGTATCGAGACTGACAAAACAATTTACAAGATGGCGGTCATTGCGAGGCCATGGACATTTATCATTATTGCCGTGAACACGTGTGATGCTGAGCGTTCTAGCCGTGTATACAATTATTTAAAACGAATTTATCTAGCGACTGTAAGCGATATTGCCGAGTCTGTAAACGAGATTATTAACTGCATATATCAAGTGTCCGAATAACCTACTTACTTATAATTACAAAAACTTTGGACATTCATCATTATTGCAGTGGACCCTTCAAATATTATTTATCGAAGCATGTACTGGAAGAAGCATATACCCACAGCACACAGGTTACAACTTACAATGTATTCATAAAGAACTTTGTGAATTGAATCATAAAAAATTTTGTGAATTGAATCGCAACTTACAATATATTCATAAAGAACGTTGTGAATTGAATCATAAAAAACTTTGTGAATTGAATCGCACACAGAGGAGCACGCGTACGCATAGTTATTTCCCATAAATCACAATATTTACGTAAATTATACATTTTTAATGGGGATCTTAAATAAAAATGTATTTTTTTTATTTAAGTTTAATCGAGTCAGTTTTAGTTCAAAATCACCCACACCCTTAAATTTTCAAGTAACACTCAAATAAAAAATAATTTCATACTACTATCTATTCGTTTATAATTTTAATTCGTTATAATTATATTTCGTTTATTTATATCAATGATTTCGCAATGATGATTTTTCTGTGGTTACACTGTTTACTATAAAAAAATGGAAGATTTTAAATTACGTAGAAATGTCAATCCTAAATATTATAGTTCTAATGTTCACAAGATAAGTAATTTTGCATTTCGTTAATTTTTTGTATTTGACTTTGAAATATTTTTAAGCTATAACTAAAAGACCCAACAGTCATACATAATTGTAATTACTATTTATTATAAACTAATATCTTATAACACCTATATATCCTATATCGTATCCTATATATACATATATAAGTATATATATATATATATATATATATATATATATATATATATATATATATATATATATATATATATATATATAGGCACCTACCTTTCTCTTCCATGTGATGTCACATAGAAATTTTTAGATGATTTGATTTTTGATGAAAAGTCCTATTTCGTCCTGTTTGCCGCGGTCTTTTAACAAAAACATTAGGTATTTTTAGTTTTTTTATTGTTATTATAGCTTCAAAAGTTGTAGGTTCTACGAATTGGAAATAACTTTCGTGTTGATATTTTCAACTTTCTCTCGCCGGTAAAAAATTATTACATTTCAAACTTTTTTTATTTAGTTATAAAAGTGTTTAATTAATTTATCTAAAGTATATTTAGATAAACGACTAACTAATACTAAATATATAAAAATGAAAAAGAATATTTAATTAAAGCAAACTGAAAATCTATACTTCCATAAGTTGGTTGAATACTTCAAAGTCACTGTTGTAAAATTGTAAATAACTACGTATCTAAAACTTATAGGTTTAAAAATAATTACATTTCAAATTTTTATAAAGTATTTAATGATGTATCTTAATATATAATACTAAATATATAAAAAAAGAATAAAGAAAATTTGACTTCACATTCCTGGAATCGAACCCGGGCACTCTCGAGTGCAAACTGCAAATCATATACCAAATACACGTCATTTGAATACTCAGTCACTACTGTAATAAACAACGTATTTAAAATTCATGGGTTTAAGAAAATTACATTTAATATTTTTGTTATAAAGTAATTAATAAATGTATCTAAATATATAATACTAAATATATAAAGGACAAAAAAGAAAATTTGAGTTCATATTCCTGGAATCGAACCCGGGCGCTCTCGAATACAAACTGCAAATCCATACCACTAGTACCAAATACACAACTGTAATAAACTACGTTGCTATAATTCATAGGTTTATTGTTGTAAAAATAAATATTTAGTAATAATTAAATGTTATAGTAATAAGTAAAATCTTTTAATAATTAAAACCTTTTAAGATCGTTCATATGTTGGGCGTTTGATTTACATGAACGTTTTTTACTCTCCGTAACGGGTTGCATATTTACAAATACTAATTATTAACAAGGTATAAATTTGTTCAAAACGACTATAAATTAATAGCACGCTACTGACTTATAAACTATAAATTTCTAGCGATCTATTAAATATTATGCTATGTTATAGCGTGCTATTTATAAGAAAGCGTGTAGATGTAGAAGGCCGGCAAGCGCGAGTTTTTCAGCACGCTATATCTCGTAGCATGTTACATTATAATATGTCGTTCGTTGGATAGACCTCGTGATATACAACATGTATTAACGCACTTTGAGAAAGTAGTTTGTTCAGAATCGTTTACTGAATCTATTCATCATTTTTAATATAGATAATTTTTTATCCCAAAAATAATTAAAACTACGTAAATTACAGTCACACTAAATGAAATGGACCGTACAAAACAAACTGAAATGGACCGTAACTTAAGGCAAAAAGACTTTTTAAGAGTGCAGTTTTATTTGTATTATTACTAATTCTGTCATTCAATAAAAATAAAGAAAAATGAACTTTATTTCAAGCACGTCAAAGACTTCGCATTCGTGGATTTATACTGTGACAACATTCTTCCGGAATTAGTATAACTAATTTGATAAATAATCAGTGCATAAAAATGTTAACTAAAAATTCGGTGTATGTATTACGATTATAACATAATATACTAATTGGGGTGTCTGAGGGTATGCGTTAATTACGTTACATATTGTATAAGAACATTATTTCGTAATAAATCGCATTTTAGACTAAAATAAGATAAAGCGGTAAAGAAAAACCATTGAACGCTTTTTCATACTTTTTAAGCGAACGACTTTCTATAATCCTAAAAATATTTTTAAGGCATGTACTTTTTAAAACAAAATAAAAAAAAATATTTTTTATTATATTCGATGTAGAGGTTATTTTAACCTCAATAAAAATAAATTAAAGGGCTAATATTTCCAATATGGACCATCGATTTCAAAGTCCATATTTATTTTGTAGATAGTACTTACTAAAAGAAAGCGTTTTGCAAAGTTTTAGGTTGCGGAAACTTAAGGTTCATGAGATATATTTTTTTAAACTTTTCATACAAATTGGTAAATAACACGCAATTATAAAATAAATTTGACAAATGATTGATGTTAAACGTCAGTTAGTGTAGGGTTCCGAATATTTTGAAAGTATCGATACCTACTCGATACCAAGTATCGTATCAAAAGTATCAATACTACTTGGTATCGAGTACATTTCGTTAATTTTGGAGACGAAAAATTATGACAAACCAATTAGATGCATAGGAAGAGCTGATAAGTGCAATTATAGATGTATATAAAGTAGAATAAAGTTTACTCTATTTAAGTTCCACCTTAGTACTTGTATTTCATTGTTTGCAACTTGTTTGTATATCTTAATTAGTACAGCTTTTGTACTTTTATTTTATTGTTTGCAACTTTCTGTATTATCTAATTCTTACTACAATAAAGTGTTTACTGACTTATTGACTTACTTATTTAATATTCAAAAAGTACCCAAAACCGAATCAGAGCACCCCACTATCCACGTGGTCTTGTCTGCCCTACCCCTAGAGTGTATATAAGAGCCCGGAGGCGCGGAGGGAGAGCAGTGCCCGCCCGCCGTAGGAAAGCGCAGGCACCGAGATCGCCGTAGCGGCTGAAGCTGGTCGCCGAAGGCGACCAAAAAGCCGAAGCTGCGAAGGCGAGCCCAGGTGCCTGTGCTTCCCTACGCTAGGGCGGAGGCACTGCTCATCCCGCAGCGCCGGAGCTGCCACGGAGCGCCGGAGCACAACTTCCCGGCTTCTTACCCCCCCTAGTCTCCAAAATTAACGAAATGTACTCGATACCAAGTAGTATTGATACTTTTGATACGATACTTGGTATCGAGTACGTATCGATACTTTCAAAATATTCGGAACCCTACACTAATTGACGTTTGACATCAATGATTTGTCAAATTCATTTTGTAATTGGTGTAATTGCGTGTTATTTGCCAATTTGTATGAAAAGTTTAAAAAAATATATCTCATGAACCGTAAGTTTCCGCAACCTAAAACTTTGCAAAACGCTTTCTTTTAGTGAGTACTATCTACAAAAAAAAAATATGGGCTTCGAAATCGATGGTCCATATTGGAAATATTAACCAATTAAAGTTTTATACATTTAAGATTGTATATACAAAATCAACAATTTCCAAACACTTTTGTATCTATATTTTATTTACATTTAAAAAGATTAATTAGGCTTATTTTGTAGCAGACACTTCGATCACTTATAAATATACAGTATACACTAACTAAATAACGTATAACACTAAATAGATCGCGTGCGATGAATAGCGTGCTACTAGATCAATTTTGCGTCACACGTCTACTCCCAACAGCGCTGCTGCTAGAACTAGTTGCCGCTAGATCTAGATTAGAGTTCCCCAAACTTTTTTGTGTCGCAGACCCCTTGCCATGTTTTTCCGTGTTGGGTAGACCCCCTACTTACCTGATATTGATTTCCTGTAAATTTCTAACTGTAGTGAAGTTTAGTGTTAAAAATTTAAAGTAAAAACACATGTTAATTTATACATTTATTAATTGAATTTAAAGTAAACTACTCAAAATAAAATTTTGTATCTGTTATGTAAAATATAGGTAACATTAAATAAATACAAAATAAACTATAAATAAAATAACATAAGCAATAAGTCAATATTTTTAGTGAGAAGGATGAACCTGATGCTTTAATAATAAATTATCAACATTTGGCGTCAACTTTGTAAGGGTTAATCTTAAATCTCCTTGACTAATGACGCCCAGTCTGTTTCTTTTTTCGTTAGGAGATTGGTAACAGCGCTGAACCCCCTTTCCACTAGGTATGACGATGGAAAGGAAATTAAAAATTTCCTCTCTATATTCCATTATACGGGATAAGTAACGGGTATGTTGTTTTGCAGCCAGAATTGCTGATATCCGTTTTTAAACTGAACCTTAAGTTCTTCGTTTGTACTTAGTTCAGTCAGTTCCTCTTGTATTATGACATTCGTTTCTTCTATGTCACCATATGGATTAATTATCCACGGTGATATTACCATAGTCAAAATATCCTCAAACCTAGATTCAAAATCTGAATAGGGGGCATTTTAATGTTGAACTTAAGTTGAAACGTCGTCTTCCTGGCAGCTTGTCTGTGACAAATTGAGGAACTGAGAAAATTCGCTCCGTCCAATATATTGCTTCATTAGTTTAACTCTGGCAAGAAACGCTGATAAGATGGAATTTGTTTTAATCAAATTTAAACTGTCGCCTTGTAATTGCAAATTAAACATATAAAATTTTGTAAACAAATCAATTTTATTTCAAAAAAAATTATATAGGCGATGTCTGTTTTCCTCTTCATTAAATTTTCTTTTAAAATTTTATCTTTAGTATCCAGAAATTCTAAAATGGTCTTAAAAAGTGCAAAAAATCTTGTCAAACATAAGCCCTTCGACAGCCAGCGTACTTCAGTGTGAAGGAGTAATTGATGAAAGTGTTCGTCATTTTCTTCACACAACTGCGCAAATAACCGCGTATTCAACGCGTTGCTTCGGATTAGGTTTACTGCATCAATGACTAAATGAAGTGATTCATCCAATCTAACACTCAAACTTTTTTGCAACTTAATGTTGTCGATGGATGACGCAATGTATTGCTAACACCCCTGGCACATTTTGTTTTAAATAGCTTATAAATCCACGATAACGTCCAACCATGGCAGGTGCTCCATCTGTAGCTACTGATATTATATTTGATAAAGAAATTGCTTTTTCAATGAAGTAATCCTTCAAAACATGAAATATTGATTCACCTTTAGTGTCGGTTATCAAAGTTCTTGCGAAGAGCAGTTCTTCGTAGATTTCTTGATTCATAATAAAACGAACATATGCCAATAATAATGCTGCATTATCAGGTAAAGTTGACTCGTCCAGTTGTGTAGAGAAATGGGTCGTTTGCAAATAATTACATAAGAAGCTTTCAATATCAGAACTCATTTCATCAATACGTCTTTCAACAGTATTGTTGCTTAAGGGAATTCTTTTAATGATATCAGATGCAGGTTTGTGTAAAACAGTTTTTAAAACCTCTTCAACGCCTGGCAAAATTAACTTCTCTCCGATAGTATGCGGTTTTCCGGATTTTGCTATAAGTAACGAGATACTGTAAGACGCCCGCAAACCATCATCATTTCTTTGTGACGTCGAAGCGAACATTCTGTCCAGTGTAGGTCTCTTCTGAAGTTTATCTTTGAGTGTTCGAAAGTATTTCAATTCTCCTCTGTTTTATCAGGGTAGCATCTTCTCAGATGATCTTGCAGTTTAGATGGTTTCATAACGTCATTGCCCAAAACTTTGTTGCATAATAGGCACATAGGCGATTGTTTGTCCGGCAATGATGGAATGAAGCCAAATTTTAAATAATCAACACTGTACTGTCTACATTCCTTTTTAGATTCGGACATGGCATCAGTCATCTGTAGGCAAAATTACAATACAATACAATACAATACTCTTTATTGTACACCAACAAAACATTAATAAATAATGAAAAAAATAATGAGGGATAAACAAAAGGCGGTCTTATTGCTACATAGCAATCTCTTCCAGACAACCCAGAAGAGGAAATTAATAAAAATAAAAATAAGAATAATGGGTAGGGTGCACTAAATTAGACAAAAAAAATTAATTAAATAAGACAGAAAATCCAGCAGCTGTATATTAAAAATATTTTTTGATTTTTCCGAAAACATTCCATAATTCGAACATCTTCTTGCAACAATTAGCTTGAATTACGGAGATTGCACTGTAATTATAATACCGATACTAATAACTAAAGTCATGATTGGCGTAATTTATCTATCTTTACTACGAGTACTACGAGTACAAAACTAAAATTTAATAAAAAAATAATGTACTTACTTTTCTCCAGCACTCTCAAACAAAATAACACTGACTCACTATAATTTGTGTGATATACTATATGTTTATATTTTTTAAAATATTTTCTTAGCACTTTCCTTTTCAAGGTTCAGGAAACGAATAAACGTATTTGTCCCACATTCGTATTTATAGAGTGACGAATTGAACAAGTCAGTGCAAGGTAGCGAAGCTCTGAGACTGCGACTCTCAGGTTTCAACACAGGTTTCAACAAGTTCAAAATGTACTGCGACCACAAAGCGAATACCAACAGCCTACAACTTACACTATTTTATAAACATATATAATATTTTTTTTACTTTATTGGTACTTTTATAAATAATGTATGTTTTGATATTATAAGATAGTATGATGTAAGTAAATAGGTACTATCAGTGTATGTGTTGAGATCCACTGTCGTGGACCCCCATTTTCATTTCATGGACCACCAAATTTTTTTTCGCTGACGTAGACCCCTTGCAACCTGTCATAGACCCCTAGGGGTCGATATAGACCACTTTGGGAATCACTGATCCAGATAAAGGTGGGCGAAACTGTTATATTTTTCTAATTCGTTATGTTGTTGTAATATATTTTTCTAACTGTTGTTTTAAACTGTTATATTATAACAGTTTCAAATATTACATTGTACACGCGGTTAGTTCAGTTCAGTTGTCGGCTGTGTTAGCGTTTTGTTGTATGTTGTTATAACGATTATAAATATTATGGTGAAAGATTATTACGATTATAAATATTAAACGATTATAAGTACTATATGAAGTCAAAAAAAATATTTTTAAGTTGTATTAGCATCATTTGAGTGTTTCATGTTTTAAAAGAGAATCATTTAAAATATGTATTGTTACGAGCTTGAGGTTCGTGACAATTAAAATTGCCGATAGAATTACCAAAATTAACTCTTTAATTCACTTTACACTAATTGAACTTAAAACACTAATAATTAATCAGACTGATTCACTTTATTCCGCTCCGAAGCTTCGCTTGTCTCGCCGAATTCAATACTTCACCGATCGCATCTTGCAGCGCCTATAAATATAAATTAGCACCGAAATATCTGGAATATTCAAGTAAACACGCGCAAGGTACCGAGAGTTCGAGTTTCAACATCTAGAAGTTTAGTTCTTCGGTTCGAGACTAGATGGCGCTGCGGTTGAAAGATTAGTGATGTCATTTTCTGGAAAGCTCCCCTCGCTCTCGTCTCTGACACTAGATGGCGCTAGTTCCGTCGACTTAGGCGCGTAATACTGCCCCCTCCTACGACATGCTCGTACCGAGCATTATCGGCCCCATAGTAACGTCCATAGAGTCCCTCTTGCGCCTTTCTGTATCCGGTAGGTTACATCGTTGATCCTGGCCACAATCCGGTACGGGCCGTCCCATTTGGCTTGAAGCTTAGGAGATTTCCCTTTGCTGCGGACTGGATTGTGCAACCACACTAGTGAACCTTCGTCGAACCCTTTATTGTTCATTTTGCGATCGTACTGGGTTTTCATCTTTTCAGACATTTGCTGGCCGATTGTCTGACGTGCTTATAAACGTCATTCATTTTGTTCCGCAAGTCATTTGCATAATCGGTTATACTGCGTGGAGCATCAGTTGGTATCCCGGTGATCAGGTCTGCAGGCAGCCGTAATTCTCTCCCAAAGTTTGCGAAAGCTGGTGTCACTGATGTACTTTCGTGAACAGCGCTTCGATATGACAACAAAAACGGTTGTATTTGCTTGTCCCAATCTCGTTGCCGATTGTCTACAACTTTTGCTAGGTACCTCACCAATGTCTGATTAAATCGTTCCACCATTCCATCAGATTGCGGGTGATAAGAAGTCGTTTTTGTTTTATGAGTACCCATAACTCGGCAAGTTTCCTGGAATATTTGAGACTCAAAATTCCTTCCTTGATCGCTTGAATATCTAAAGGTACTCCAATACGACAGAAGACTTCAAGAACTAGCTTATCAGCAACGGTTGAAGCTTCTTGATTTGGAATGGCGAAGACTTCTGGCCACTTAGTGAAGTAATCCATCACAACCATGAAATACTTGTTACCGCTTTCACTCTCCGGAAACGGTCCCGCCACGTCAATGGCTATTCTCTCCCACGGTGCACCAACATTGTACAACTTCAATGCACCTCTACTACGAGTCTGAGGTCCCTTTACAGCCGCACAACTTGTACATTTGCGACACCAGTCCTCGATATCGTTTCGACAGTGGACCCAGTAAAACCGTTCTCGGGTCTTCAGTAGAGTTCGTTTAACTCCCAGATGGCCTCCTGAATAATCATTATGGTACAGCTGTAGAACATCCGGTACTTTAGCTTTAGGGACAACCATTTGCAAATGACAGCTGTCTCCCCGAACACTTTCCCATTTACGGCACAGAACTCCATCCTGAAGCAACAAGCTGTCCCACTGGGCCCAATAGCTTTTAGTGGTCGAACTCATCGCTGAGACGTCGCTCCACTTGGGCTTGGGAGCACTGGCCTTCATCCATTCCAGAATCGGCTTGATGTCCGGATCTTCCTGCTGTGCACGTTATAAGCTGTCCTTCCACTTGTTGCTGAGGTGGTCTGCCCTGAGCGGATACCACTTCCTTACTCCCTTGCCTAGTACAATGTTTGCAATCTGTAGGACAAGGTCTTCTTGACAATGCATCTGCGTTGCCATGAGATTTCCCGCTGCGATGTTCGATCTCAAAGTCATATTCCTGCAGTAGTTCAATCCACCTCGCAACTTGTCCTTCTGGATTTTTAAACTGCAATAGCCATTTTAGTGCAGCATGGTCAGTTCATAAGTGAAATTTCCGCCCCAGAAGATATTTGCTAAAATGCTGCAACGACTTTACCACAGCTAGCAATTCGCGTCTTGTGACACAATAGTTCCTTTCCGGTTTTGACAATGACTTGCTGAAGTACGCTATCACGACCTCTTGGTCACCATTCCGTTGAGACAACACACCGCCAAGTCCTATATCACTTGCGTCTGTGTCAACTATAAATTCTTTGCTTGCATCAGGGTATCTTAAAATAGGTGTTTTGCACAGACAGTCCTTGAGCTCCTGGAATGGGATATTGCAACTTTCATCGCAGCAGAAATGTCGCTTCTCCTCGGTTAGCTTGAGCAGAGGTTTGGCTATATGTGCAAAGTTCTTCACAAATCGCCGATAATAGGAGCACAAACCCAAAAATGTTCTAACCTGCGTCTTGTCTTTTGGAACCGGCCAAAACCGCTACCCGGCCAAAACCAAACCGTGCTAAACCCTTTTACTCCTGTAAGCATGTCCAGCGTGTCATCAATTCTTGGCAAGGGATAGCTTTCCTTCTTTGTAACGTCGTTCAGACGACGGTAATCAACACAGAACCGTATGCTGCCATCCTTTGCTTATCCTTCTTTACCAGCACCACGGGTGGACACCATGGACTAGATGAAGGTTCAATAACACCATCCTTGACCATTCCCTCATTCATGGTTTCCACTTCCTTTTCACGTGCTACCGACAATCTTCTTGGCCGCTGACGGATAGGCAATTCCTCTCCTGTGTTTATTTTGTGTTGAGCTAAGCCAGTCTTTCCTATGTCAGCATCGTTTGATGGGAATACATCGGCGTACTTGAGTAACAACTTCTTCGCCTTGACCAATTCGTTCGGAGAGAGAACACTGCGACAGTCTTCCAAAAGTGTGGTCACTCTCGTTTCTGAATCCTTGCTGGGGGTCCCACTCGATATATATTGGCACCGACGTAACCAATCCACTTCCTCACAAGTACCAACCTGTGTGCCTTTTTATATAATCTGTTCCCGGTCACAAAGGTTCAGCACACGTACCCCTGAGATGTCAGTGGTTCTGACCAAGGTTCGAGCTACTTTCCATGGAAGGTCACTGTTTACCCTTTCCATAAGTACACAACGGTGAGCTTGCCCAGCGTTTCGGGGAAGACTAACCGGAACAATCGTTTCCGATCTCGGCGGAAGAATAATCTTCTTAATGCTGTACGCGTTCCCTGGTAACGCACCTTCCATAAAAAGTTCCTCCTGTCCACATTTCAAAACACCTTGCTTAACGTCGATCTCATAACAATTATTCCTCATAAAGTCTAGGCCTAGGATGCAGTCGTCCATTATATCAGCCACGATGACATTATGCAGGTAGATCACGTTGCCTAGCTTCAACTCCATCTCCCTCTCTCCACGGACGGGTATACGCTGACCGGTGGCTGTTACCAAATTAGTGCGTTCTCGGCTGTATGCGGAGTCCCCAAGGAACTGACTTATAAGTTGGGAATTAACAACCGTACGAGAGGCTCCAGTGTCTATGTTCAGTTTACACGGCATTCCATTGACCTCGCCCTTGATGATTAGACTGTTCCCATCATGGGTTTGTGAGATCAAGATCCTTGGGGCTCTTTTAACATCAGCCAGCACCCGCCCCGCAGTTCTGGCTTTTACTCATTTCTCTGCTGTTGCTGGGCGGTGCTGTTGGCCGCACTACCCTGCTGAGATCGTTCCCTTTCTAGGGTTCGCTTAGGGCAGCTGGATCGAAGATGGCCCCTTTCCCCACAGCCATAGCACCTAGGGCTGTATCCTTTGTTGCGGTCGCAAACTGTAGCTGCTGCAACCTCCCTGACACGATGGGAACGATGATCCTGCCGCACGGCTTCTACCTCCAGTGCATGGGCCAAGGCGTCCTTAAGCGTCTCGTGGTGCCCAAGAATCACAGCAGCTCTGACTTTCATGTCGCGGATGCCGTCGATGAATGTCTGCACCAGGTTCCCTTCAATGAGCGCAGGTACAGACTGGTATGCTTTTCGAACCATCTTCTCCACCTCAAAGGCCCACTGCTGCAGGTTTTCGTTGCTGCGTTGCACGCGATCCTTAAGCTGCGCGCGAAAGACGTGTTCCAGGTGAGCGTCACCATATCTCGCCTCCAATGCCTCAAGGAGCTGCTCGTAAGTCACTTTCTTACCGAGAGCTTCCAACACGGTTAAGGCTTGGTCGCGCAGGCCCAAAATGAGTGCAGTCATGGCCTGGCTTTTATTCCAGCCGTTTGCCTCCATGACGGCCTCGAACTGGATTTTATAGGCCGACCAGGAAGAAGTCCCGTCGAACGGCGGCACTTTGAATCCACGTAGCGAAGGTGCTGTAGCTATTACGGGAACTGTATTTCCATCCCCAAGTTTGAGGTCTTTCAGCGTTTTCTTCACGTCAGCCATCACGTTGTCAACCCGATTGTTCACATGGTTGATTCGGGTTTCATGTTCTTCGATTCGGGTTTCAGCTCCGACAGGCGGTTGTCATGTTGAGCAACCCTATCCTTCACCTCCCTTATCTCTTTCGCAAAGGTAGCATGAAGGTCCTTCATGAGGAGCATCTGTTCCTCCTGTCGGCGGGCCTGTTCCTCTTGTCCGCTCTGCAGCTGCTCTTTCAACTGACGGACCTGTTCCTCCTGTCGGCGAACCAGTTCCTCCTGTCCGCGGACCTGTTCATCCTGTCTACCCCGCAGCTGCTCTTCTAACCGACGGACCTGTTCCTCCTGTCGGCGAGCCTGTTCCTGCAGCATCACCATCAGAGCACCTAAGACGGGTGCTGCAGATGTAGGAGCTACCGACGGGCCTGCAGCCGGTGGCTGGCCCTCCGACGTCTCCGTTTCCTCCTTAGGTAAAATCGGCATGATTTTATCCCACTTCTGACACCAATTGTTACGAGCTTGAGGTTCGTGACAATTAAAATTACCGATAGAATTACCAAAATTAACTCTTTAATTCACTTTACACTTATTAAACTTAAAACACTAATAATTAATCACACTGATTCACTTTATTCCGCTCCGAAGCTTCGCTTGTCTCGTCGAATTCAATACTTCACCGATCGCATCTTGCAGCGCCTCTAAATATAAAGTACCTGGTAGACCGAGCTTTGCTCGGTATTTTTCACTCGATTTTTTTTTAATTCGTGTGTTTTGGAAATTATATTTAGATACAAATTACATACTGATGAAATATAAATAATATTTTTTGATCTTAGCGACATAACAGAAAAATACTAAAAAAAGGGCTCGACAAAATAGATTTTCTCAAAAAAGAAAGGAACATGAAAAAAAAGTTAAAAAAAAGTCAGTCGGTCGGTCTGGGCTCGAACCGGGGTATTACGATTCTGTGATCGACCATTATACCAATTAAGCTATTTATTATCACTAACAATCCGTCAAAATTTACCTTCTTTTTCTAACGATATTGTAGCAGTTTTTCATTAACTAAAAACACGGACAAAAAGACATCATCATTCATCATCATTCTCTAAACCATTTCCCATTATCTGGGGTCGGCGCAGTAAACCTTCTTGTTCCATTCCTCTCTATCAGCCATCATTTCCATACTTACTCCTTTCATTCTCATATCACTCTTCACACAATCGATCCATCTTTTATTCGGCCTTCCTCTGCCCGTGTGTCCCTCCACATTCATATTCAACACTCGTTTTGTGACATGACTTCCATCCCTCCGCATCACATGCCCAAACCATGCCAATCTGCTTCCTCTCACCTTTTCTACCACTGGCGCTACTTTCAGGCTTCCTCTTATATACTCATTCCTTATCTTATCCATCCTTGTCACACCACACATCCATCGTAACATTCTCATTTCATTCGAATGCAGTCTATTTTCATCCTTCTTCTTGACGGCCCAGCATTCACTTCCATACATGACGACAGGTCGGATGATCGATTTGTAATTTTCCCCTTCAGCCCTATTGGCATTCGGGGATCGCACGTTGTGGCTGTGACCTGTCGCCATTTCATCCACCCTGCGTTAATCCTATGCTGCACAGCTCTATCTATTCCGCCGTCGCCTTGAATGAGGGAACCGAGGTACTTGAAATCTGAGCAGGTAGGCAGTATAGCGCCATCCAACGACATGGGTACAGGACTGGAAAGACCGCCGAAATCACAGCACAGATATTCGGTTTTGGATCTGCTGATCTTCAAGCCAACACTTTCCAGCCTCTGTTGCCACCCCGTCAGTCTGCTCTGTACCTCGATGCCTTCTTCCCCGACAAGCACGATGTCATCGGCAAAGAGCATGCACCAGGGTGCCTCATCCTGCAGGTCCGACGTCAAAGCGTCCATAATCAGTAGGAAGAGGTAAGGGCTCAATGCCGACCCTTGGTGCAGCCCTACCGCCACATCGATACTGCCCGTAGTTCCCGCGGCAGATCGTACACATGTACGGGATGCTCTGTACATAGCACGGACTAACCTCACATACTTCCCAGGCATACCTTTCATCTTTAACGCCCACCACAAAACCTCACGGGGAACCCGATCGTACGCCTTTTCAAGGTCGACAAAAACCATGTGCAGATTTTTATGCACGCGCTTGTACTTTTCGCACAATTGGCGTAATGCGAAAATGGCATCTGTCATACCTCGACCAGGCATGAATCCGAACTGGTTTTGTGTTATCTCACACTCTTCTCTCATTCTTCTCTCTATTATTCTTTCCCAGACTTTCATCGTATGTGACATGAGTTTTATTCCCCGGTAACTGCTGCAGTTTTGAACGTCTCCTTTGTTTTTAAAAATGGGGACCAGTATACTACTGCACCATTCCTCAGGTATTTGTTCTTCCTGCAACAATTTACCGAAAAATAAACTCAACCACTTCCATCCATCCGCAATCAGCAACTTCCACACTTCTACTGGTATTCCATCTGGGCCGACTGCCTTCCCATTCTTCATATTCCTAACAGCCATTTTTACTTCTTCCACACTAATTTCTCTCACTAAGCCCATATTCACTGGTGGGTTTTCAAGCATACCATTCCATTCATTCTCCTCATTCATCAATTTCTCAAAATACTCCTTCCATCGCTTCTTTATACTTTCATCGTCAGTCAAAATCCTTCCAGAATCATCTTTTATACATTTTACATGTGAAACATCTCTTCCATTCCTTTCTAAAAATAAATCCTAGCTAGATCGATTTATTATCCCCGAAACTCCCTGGACACTAAATTTTATGAAAATCGTTGAAGCCGTTTTCGAGATCCCGAATATATATAAATTAGCACCGAAATATCCGGAATATTCAAGTAAACACGCGCAAGGTACCGAGAGTTCGAGTTTCAACTTATGGAAGTTTAGTTCTTCGGTTCGAGACTAGATGGCGCTGTCGGTTGAAAGATCAGTGATGTCATTTTCTGGAAAGCTCCCCTCGCTCTCGTCACTGACACTAGATGGCGCTAGTGCTGTCGACTTAGGTGCGTAACAGTATGTTAAGTTCAATGAACTTCCCTTCCTACTTTTTACAAGCTTAGGACTGTCTGAATGTATGTTAAGCTGTGTAATTATTGTATCTGTTATAATTATTTACTCAAATTTTCAAACATTTTAAGAAAAATAACTCATTCAGGCGTAGTTAGAAGCTCATTGATGTTATGTACATTTTGATTGAATCCATACTAATATTATAAATGCGAAAGTAACTCTGTCTGTCTGTCTGTCTGTCTGTCTGCTCCTCTTTCACGCCTAAACGGCTGAACGGATTTTGATGAAATTTGGTATGGTGATAGATGATAACCTAGAAATGGTCATAGGCTATAAATAATCACGCCATCGTTCTTAGGGGGTAGGCAGTAGGCAGATAACTAAATTGAGTTAGTGATTTTTAGTCGTTTTTGTTGGGACTTTTGCTCTTTCACGTATAAAAGGCTGAACAGATCTGTAAGGTAATAGATGGTTACCTAAAAACGGATATAAGATCAAAATGATCACGTCATAGTACTTAGGGGGTAGGAAGTAGGCAGAAAACTGAATTGAGTTAGTGATTTTTTATGGTTTTTGGTGGGAATTTTGCTCTATCATGCCTAAACGGCTGAACGGATTTTGATGAAATTTAGTTAGGTGATAGATAGTAACCTAGAAAAGGATATGGGCTATTAATATTCATGCTATCGTACTTAAGGCGTAGGCAGTAGGCAGAAAACTAATTAAGTTAGTGATTTTTAATAGTTTGGTTTAAAAGTTTACCTCATTCACGCCTTAACGTCTGAACGGATTTTTATAAGACTTGGTTAATATAAAGATAGGATCCTAGGCACGGACACAGGCTACTTCTTACGGCGGGAAAATACCTCATTCCCGCGGAAATCTAGCGTGATCGTGTCAAGAAGCGAATGACGCCATAGCTACTGAAATGATTTTGATGTTTTTTTTTAAATGAGTGTTACTAAGACTTAAAGTTAGTATTTGATCACTTTTCTAACTTAGAGGGTCGGTGGGCGCCATAATTTAGGGAATTTATTATAAAATTTTGATGCATCTGTCTTTATTTAACAGTTTTACTTGGATCGAAACTTAGCGACATACCATCACACTACTTAACTTATAGGGTAGGAAGGTACCAAAATTCAGACTACTTTTTACTTCGGGAAAATATCTCATTCCCACAGGAACCTATACACAGCTACCTATCTACAACATTAAAACTCTGTCTAGAATCACATTACGCCATAGCTATTGATCTGATTTGTATACGATTTTTTATTCAACTGACTGTTAAATTACATACAGATAAAATCTAATTACCTACACCACAGAATTAATATAGTACTACATAACTAGCTACGCTTTAAACTTGAGGAGGTAATTAGATAGACATTTATACGAACTTTATGCTCAGTAATCAATCATAGTGATAAGTTAATACTCATTTTAGACAAAGAAACGGATAGGTAATCAGTTCATCACCGAAATTATAACACCTACACTTAGTTTGTTTACTATTCAACGAGGGAAAATAATTCAATATAACGCAAACCTTCAAATCATACGTCGTCGTAGTGAATACAAGACGCTGCGCCGAGCGAAGAGGCGGTGCGGCGCGAGGGGAGGGCCGTGCCCAACTGTGCCTACCCAAGCGGGCAGACGCACGAGGGCAGACGTCGTCGTCGCACGTATGCGAATATTGAAATATTGCGTTACGAAACTCTATTCGTTGCGTATTTTTGGTTAGCTAAAAACGTTCTTTTTAAATTCAGAGTTGAAATAGGTACTACGGTCTACGCGTAGGGTCTGTAAGCTTTAATTTAGTCCTTTGTTTTAGATATCTAAATAAATATTTGGTAGGTTATTATTTTTGAGTCCAAGTTGACGTCATTTTCGTATTTTTATTAAGTACTTAGTTACATTTTTATTATTAGGTAGTTAAGGTAGCTGTTAGATGTAGGTATTTTCTTAACCAATCATTCATATCTCTAGGTTTACTCAGATACGTATTATTCTTTATTTTTGCAGTCGCTTTCATTTGTTAATTCTCAATTTTATTCATGTGTAGGTTAAGTGTTTTTTAGCTCACATCAGGATGTTTATAGTTCGTAGTAAATTAGTTTAGTAATAGATTTTGTCATTATATTATAGTACTTTTATGTTAGTTTTGATAGATAAGTAGGTAGTACCAGTAGTGAAGAAAATTGTGTATTGTGGTGTGGTACATAAATTCAATATTTTTGAATTTATTTAGTTAATTTAGGTTTTAGGTATAAAAGGTTTGTCAGGTGCATAGTTGTTTCGGTTCAATACGTTATTGATTGATTTAGATATTTAGGTTATAAGTAAAAAAGTTTGCTTTATCGAAGTTTTTATAAAAAATTGTCTTACGTTGTAGTTTTTAAAACTACCGATTTTACAAATCTTTAATTATTGTTTTATTGTTTTCGATATGCCACGCAAACGTAAATCCAATCTAAGCCGTAGTTCTAGCAGAGCTCGAACTGCAAAAGTTGCTAGAAGCCAAGAATCTGAAGAGCAGACTCAGACGCGTCAGATGTTAGATTCTCAGCGTCATGCGACTCAAAGAGCTTCTGAGACCTATACGCAGACTCAAGCCCGTAGGACCTTAGATGCTGAGCGCCACGCATCTCAAAGGGCCTCTGAGACGTTTACACAGACTCAAGCCCGTCAGGCCCTAGATGCTGAACGCCACGCATCTCAAAGAGCCTCTGAGACGTTTACGCAGACTGAGACCCGTCAGGCCCTGGATGCTGAACGCCACGCATCTCAAAGGGCCTCTGAGACCTATACGCAGACTCAAGCCCGACAAACCTTAGATGCTGAGCGCCACGCATTTCAAAGGGCCTCTGAGACGTTTACGCAGACTCAGGCCCGTCAGACCCTGGATGCTGAACGCCACGCATCTCAAAGAGCTGCTGAGACAGTGGAACAGACTCAGACACGTCGAGTTTTAGATGCCGAACGTCACGCGCAATTGATTGCGGCAGAGACTGACGAAGATTCACAAAGACGACGTCTTTTAAATGCTGAACGGCAGGCAGAAAGAAGACGTACGTTTTCAATGAGTACGTGGGAGGCATTTAATGGTGCCGCTTTTGAGTATGACCCTTTGATCGACTATGTTAATCACCGATTGGTTATCATTGGGAGAATGGATAAAAAATGCAGATATTGTGAAGCACTGAAATGGAAAGAAGAAACTCCAGGTATGTGCTGTTCTGGTGGAAAGGTTAAAATTCCATTACTTGGCGAACCAGAGGAGCCTCTTAAATCTTTACTTTTATACGACAGTAACGAATCGCGCCGGTTTTTAAGCAGGATTAGAAAGTATAATTCTTGCTTTCAGATGACGTCATTTGGTGTAGATAAGGAGGTCGTAATGACTGGATTTTCACCTACTTTTACCATCCAAGGACAGGTGTATCACAGGATTGGTTCCTTACTTCCCGCAAATAATGAACAACCAAAGTTTTTGCAACTTTATTTCATGGGCGATGAAAAAAACGAAGCTGATCGCAGGTGTCAAAATATACAAGGAATCGAAAGGGATACTGTTTTAAAAATCCAGAGAATGTTGCATGAACATAATCGCCTTATCAATACTTTCAAAACAGCACTAGAAAGAATGCCGGGAGAGGATTATAGGTTGGTGATGCACCCCGATCGCACACCAAGTGGGGAACATGAAAGGCGGTATAATGCACCGTTAATAAATGAAGTCGCAGCCTTGGTTACAGGCGAACAGTTTGCTTTCCGTGATATAGTTTTACAGGCCCGAGATGACACATTAACCAGGGTGCCTGATACTCATAAATTTTATGATGCGTTGCAATATCCGATCATATTTAGTAAGGGACAAGAGGGGTACCACTTTCAAGTTCCTCAAATTAATCCTGTAACAGGTCTTCCCTTGCATAACAAAAAGGTTTCATGCATGGATTTTTATGCCTACAACATGATGATACGAGAAAACAACTTTAACATTGTACAAAGATGCAAGCAACTGGCCAATCAGTTTTACGTTGACATGTACGTTAAAGTTGAAAGCGAGAGGTTACGGTACATATCATTAAATCAAACTAAACTAAGAGCAGAGAATTACATCCATCTTCAAGACGCTGTGGCAAATGACGCTAATTTAAATCCAAATAACTTAGGTCGTATGGTCATTTTACCATCTTCATTTGTAAATAGCCCGCGGTACTTACACGAATATACTCAGGACGCGTTTGTTTATGTGCGTACACATGGTCGCCCTGACTTATTCGTCACCTTTACTTGCAACCCAGCCTGGCCCGAAATAGTCAATCAGTTGATGCCGGGGCAAAGCGCAATAGATAGACATGATGTAGTCGCAAGAGTTTTTAGACTAAAAGTTAAAAAACTAATGGATGTGATTAATAAAGGCCGAGTGTTCAGAGAAGTGCGCTGCTTTATGTACTCTGTCGAATGGCAGAAACGTGGACTGCCACATGTCCATATATTATTGTGGTTAAAAGATAAGTTACGACCCGATCAAATAGATAACATAATCAGCGCTGAAATACCGGATCCTAACATTGACAAGACTCTCCATGACATTATTGTAAAAAATATGATTCACGGTCCATGCGGACCCGAAAATCCACAGTGCCACTGCATGAAAGACGGAAAATGCACAAAAAAATTTCCTCGCAAGTTAGTGAAAGAGACCGTTCACAACGACCACGGATACCCGCAGTATCGTAGAAGAGCGCCAGCAGACGGAGGTCGAACAGCAACCGTGAAGCTCCGAAATGGTAGCTACGTTACGGTTGATAATAGTTGGGTAGTCCCCTATTCACCAATTTTATCAAAAATGTTTAACGCCCACATAAATGTTGAGGCATGCAGTTCAGTACGCGCCATCAAATATATTTGCAAATATATAAACAAGGGTAGTGATCAAGCTATTTTCAATTTTAGAAATACTGATCTTGTGAATCCCGTAGATGAGGTACAAACTTATCAGTCTGGTCGGTATGTCAGCAGCAACGAAGCCGTGTGGCGTCTGTTAGCATTTCCGTTGCACGAAAGGCATCCCACCGTGACACATCTCAGCGTGCATTTAGAAAATGGTGAACGCGTTTATTTTAATGAACACAATTTCCACGAACGAATAACTACTCCGCCAAAAACCACACTCACTGCTTTTTTTGATCTTTGTATCAGAGATGAGTTTGCAAAAACTCTTCTTTATGTCGAGATGCCGAGGTATTATACTTGGGATGCAAGTAGGAAAACTTGGAAACGCCGCATTCAAGGTACTTCAGTTCACGATTGGCCTGGCGTCAAATCTGGAGATGCTTTAGGACGAGTTTATACAGTTCATGTTAGTAACATGGAATGTTTTTGTCTACGCATGCTTTTACACCATGTGCGCGGACCTACCTCTTTCAATGATCTAAAAAAATACAACACACAAGATTATCCTACATTTCGAGAGGCATGTGAGGCAAGAGGATTACTGGAGAATGACAACCATTGGGATGTGACACTGGAAGAAGCTGCTCAATGTAGATCAGCAGGCAAGATGAGAGAGCTATTTGCTGTATTAGTAGCGACATGTGGTCTTTCAAATCCTCAACAATTGTGGGATAAATACAAAAATGATATGACCGACGATATATTGCACAGATTACAAGAGCAAAATCCCAATGTCACGTACAGTGATTTAATTTACAATGAGGGTTTGACAAAAATTGAAGACCAGGTTAAAACAATTTCTGGAAAGGATTTATCAGATTATGGAATGATCAGACCACAGAGAACCGAGGAAATCAGTAGCGATTTAATACGGGAACTAGATTACGATACTGCTTCCTTACAACAACAATTGACAGAGTCTGTTCCACGTTTGATCCCAGAACAAAGGTTAGTATTTGACAATGTTTTCAAAAAAATCGAAGATGGCGAAGGTGGTTTGTTATTTTTGGATGCTCCCGGAGGCACGGGAAAAACCTTTCTTTTAAACTTGCTTTTAGCGCAAATCCGAAAAGATAAAGGAATTGCTGTAGCAGTTGCCTCTTCCGGAATAGCCGCCACTCTGCTCAATGGTGGTCGAACGGCACATTCGGTGCTTAAACTGCCATTAAACTTAGCCCATGAAGAAATGCCAGTCTGTAATATAAGTAAAAACAGCGAGCGTGGACGTATGTTGCAGCAATGTAAATTATTAGTTTGGGATGAGTGTACTATGTCCCATAAAAGAGCAATTGAAGCTCTAGATCGGACTTTGAAAGACATCAAGAGTAATCCAAATATCATGGGGGGGATGGTGGTACTTTTAGCGGGCGATTTTAGACAGACTTTGCCGGTTATCACTAAAGGCACCCCTGCAGATGAAATAAATGCGTGTTTAAAAGCGTCAACGTTATGGGTGCACGTAAAAACGTTTAGTCTGTCTACAAATATGAGAGTGCAACTACACAATGATGTACAATCTGGACATTATGCTGCTGCTCTTCTTAAAATTGGAGAAGATCGTATGGCAAAGGATGGTAATGGCATGATTACATTGGATCGTGAATTCTGCAATGTTGTGCATAATCCAGATGATCTAAATAACTTCGTCTATAGCGAACTGCTAACTAATATGAGGAATAGAGACTGGTTATGTGAAAGAGCAATTTTAGCGCCGACGAATGAAATGGTGGGACAGATAAACGAGCAAATTATGTCACGCGTGGAAGGTGATATTGTTGAGTTTCTCTCTGTAGACACTGTAATGGATACTGAACAAGTAACATCATACCCTGTAGAATTTCTTAATTCTTTAGAACTGTCGGGAGTACCTTCACACAAACTGAGGCTGAAAGTAGGCGTTCCTGTCCTTTTAATGCGGAGTTTAGATGCACCAAGACTGTGTAATGGCACACGGTTGCAAGTGACACACCTCGGTCGCAATATTGTAAAAGCAATCATTATGACTGGAATGGCAAAAGGAGAGAACGTTTTAATCCCCCGTATACCCATAATTCCGACAGATTTGCCATTCCAGTTTAAGAGATTACAGTTTCCGCTGAAAATCGCATTCGCTATGACGATAAATAAAGCTCAGGGGCAAACATTAAAAGTAGCCGGCATTAATTTAGAAAAGAGTTGTTTTTCTCACGGACAATTATACGTGGCTTGCTCACGTGTTTCAAGTCCACAGAATCTCCATGTGTTGGCCAGAGAGGGAAAAACAAAGAACATAGTTTACAAAAATGTACTACAGTAATAAGGCCTCTTATTGTTAGCTTCCTACATTATTATACTACTTACATTAAGTTAGTACTTCCTACGCAGACGATGTTACGGATGTCACACTGTCTAACATCGGGGGTTGGCAGGTAGGTAGTTAGTAGTATTTTAAACCGATTTACATTATTTACTTTTTATATTTACTAAGGAAACATTCGGAGCTATCCATTATGTAGCTTAGGTTGCTTTTGAACAAATTTTGATGTGAAGTTGAGGACTGGAACACGATAGTGGGACATTGTTGCAGGGGGACTTATAGCCGGGAGAAAACAAAAAAACTTATGCGGACGAAGTCGCGGGTAAAAGCTAGTTTTACAATATTTACACTGTGGTCAAAGTTTTAGCTATCTACAATTATTTACATTTTTTCAGTTACTATTCAAAAATATTATTTGGTTTACTTTTGATGACGTAAGCCTTGTGCGTCTATTCGATATTAAATCCGAACGGCAAAACTCTTCATACACTCCTACGTGTCTTTGCTTAAGGTGAAGCTTTGTACTTTTGAAAGATAAAGTTTTTTTTGCAATAATTACACAATGCTTTTTTTTCGTCCACACTTTGGACTATAAAATAGTTCCAATTGGTTGCGCTACGCTGGCACGACTTTATTATACACTTTTACACACAACACGCTAAATCCTATCTATATTACACTAAATATTTAAAATTACTTTAGGAATAAAACTTTTTCGGCGGTAGGTGAAGAAAAAGTTAACACATACGTAAAATTTTAATTTGTATTTTAAATTAACTTATACAATATTCTACATAACTTGTTACATATTTGAGTGCTAATTAACACCATTTTCTTGGTAATCGCATTTGTACAACTGTGTATATGTGAATTCATTCCATCTAAATACACCACCTGCCAGCATATTACACACACTTGGATTTCGTATATATCTTTGCACAACACAATGTCTCAACTTGATGAGATTAGAACTGCACAGAACAGTTTGGAGGAATGCTTTTCAAAAAGGATGGCCGAACTGGAAGCACAGTTACACACGGGGGGATCCGCCAAGGACACGGTTGCAAAGGTGGCTGAGGAGTTTCGAACCTTCCGTGAACTCATGTTCTCCATGCTCGGTATGCTCCGTAAACAAATTAATGAGTGCTCCCATATGGTTGACGCTATTGAGACCAGGCATCGACGAAAGGCTCTTCTTTTCTTGGGTGTTGCTGAAGAGGAGAAGGAGGACTGCAAGGCTACAGTGCTAAGTATAATCCACAAAATGGAGTTGAAGGACATCACAGCATCTTGCATTAGTGTCTGCCACAGGATTGGAGTAGCCACCAAAAATCGTCTCAGGCCAATCCTAGTTCGATTTCTTAGCGTTGACTTCAGGTCATCAGTATGGAGGGCGAAGTCTAGACTGAAAGGTTGTCCAGTTTCAGTAAAGGAGTTCTTGACAAAGTCTCGGCAAACTGTTTTTGGCAAAGCCCGTCAGCATTTCGGCATGCGTGCATGCTGGACCCAAGATGGAGTAATTGTGGTGAAAGTTGCAGATGGATCCCGGCATAAAGTCACTACCTTAGATGAGCTGACTACTCTTACGCAAAAACACCCTAAGGCGACTGCTGAATCCTCATCTGGAGGCGAGCGCATTGCAGGAAGCAATTCTAAACCACGTAAATAACTACGCAGTATTGCGTTTTATTGTCTTAATTCTCCTTTTTCCTTTTACTACAACTTAAAATTTATTCAATATTGCAGAATTACTTAGTATAATTTATTATTACTTTTTATCCACAGTATTAAACCTTGTTTTGCTTTTATGTAACCTTAAGCTTCTTTCTTTCTCATTTATTTACATTTTTTTTTAATTAGTTAATTTCTAATTTTAATATTGTTTCTCGTTTTACATCATTTATTAAAACTTGTATATTTATTACATTTTAGGTTAAGTTCTACTTTGTTTTGGTATTAAGATCGTTTTGCTTTTGGTTATATTTTGTCCATAGATTAATAGATTCGTAACAAGTGCATAGTGCAATTCATAGATTACTGGTGCAATTTAACTTTCGGTCGCTGGGAAGTTTTTTTTTATTAATACATGATCATGGATACAAAGTCCTTTGGACAGAGTATATGTCGTCTATGAGACACTTCTCTATGATCCTTTTTATTTGTTCTAAGTTCTGCTATTTATTATTAGTAATCTTAACGTAGTTTAGTTGTAGTTGTCTTGCAAATCATTTTTATTTTTATTGTTTTGTGCATTATATTTGTCTTTTAATTTTTGAGTGTGTTAGCTGGCGGGTGGTGCAGGGATGGCAGTTTAGCAATCGAAATTATTACTATTTTTTTACGTTATATAATTTTAATTATACTAATTTATTTATTCTTATAGTTATAGGTCTATATTATTTATTTATTTTTATATATTCTATTACATATTGATGAGTTCCGATGATGATTCTTTTCTTTCTGCCAACGAGTTTTCTTCATCAAATTACAGTTATTGCTCTATTACTGAAACGTTAGGGGATTTTGTGCGACATAAATTCGATGAATCCCGCTCTTTGTTTAATGTTTGCCACATTAATGCACAGAGCGTACCTAGTCATTACAGTGATCTGATTGAGGCTTTCTCTGACGCAGATGTTCATGCCGTCTTGATTTCGGAGACTTGGCTTAAGCCCCATCTTCCTTCTACTTCTTACCCTCTCTCTGGCTTCAGTTTGATACGCAACGATCGAATTGATAGAAGAGGGGGTGGGGTCGCTATATATCTTCGTTCTGACTTTTCTTATAAAATTCTTGCTTCTTCTTCCCCCTATTATACTGCATCTGCAGAATTTCTTTTCCTTGAAGTTTGCGTAAAAGGAGCCAAATTAGTACTTGGCGTTGTCTACTGTCCTCCTTCTGTCGATTACTTCTCCAGTCTTGAAACAATCGGGTCGGAATACTCACATCACGTCATCATGGGCGATTTTAATACAGATCTCCTCACTCCGCACTTAACCCGTTCCTCCAAGCTCCTTCAAATTGTCGAGTCGGTTGGCCTCCACATTTTACCTTTACAAGTCACTCACCACAATATTGATGTGGAGGATACCTGGCTTGACTTAATCCTTACCTCTGCTCCTTCTCTTGTCTTCTGCCACGGTCAACACTTTGCACCTGCTTTCTCCTATCATGACCTCATTTTCCTTTCTTACGTCCTCAAACCTCCTAAACCTCCAGCTAAAACTCTACACATGCGTTGTTTTGGTCGCTTGGATATTGAAAAGCTCTGTATGGATGCATCCAAAATAAACTGGAACAGCGTGGTTTCTGCACCCACTGTGGATGAAAAAGTTGGGGCTTTGAGTGAAGCTATCCTTAAATTATATGACGTACATGCTCCCATCAAAAAAGTGAAGCTCAAGCGTCCACCTGCGCCTTGGATGACGATTGGGGTTCGGATTGCGATGAGACGTAGGGATCGCGCTTTCGGCAAATTTAGAAGAGATCGATGTGATCAAAACTGGACGCTTTATAAAGTTGCATGGAATCGGTGCAATCAGATGATACGCAACGCCAAACGCCGATTTATTCTTAGTAACATCTCATCTTCTTCTCCTGCTAATATCTGGAAGTTCCTTGGAACCATAGGTATCGGTAAACGACACCGTTGTGAGTTTCAAAGGACGATTGGTCTGGATGATATCAATTTTCATTTTGTCTCCAACAGTCCTCTTGATCACCAGACCAAGCGTCTTACTGTTGAACACTTAATGGGTTTACCTCGTCCTGATATTAATCTGTTTCAATTTTCTCCAGTAGCTGTAGATGAGATCAAGAAGATAATCCTTTCCATTAAATCTAATGCTGTAGGTTACGACAACATCAGCCGACGGATGATTATCTATATACTAGACCATATCCTTCCAGTCATCTCGCACATCATTAACTTCTCCTTGGATTCTGGTAATTTTCCCTCACTGTGGCGTAAGGCTTACGTTATTCCCTTACAAAAGATCCCAAATCCCACTTTACCCAATCATTTCCGACCTATATCCATCCTTCCCTTCTTATCCAAGGTCCTTGAGGCCTGTGTCCACAAGCAACTTTTGCAGTTTATCTCTCGTAATAACTTATTAAGTCCCTTGCAGTCTGGCTTTAGGCCCGGTCATAGTACCGTTTCCGCACTCCTGAAAGTAACTGGTGATATTAGGGCAGGCATTGAGGACACTAAAGTCACTGTGTTGGTTTTGGTTGACTTCTCGAACACCTTTAATACCATTAGTTATGACATTCTAATTTCCATCCTCTCCCTTTCTATGATCTCACCCGAAGCACTGGATTGGTTTTCATCATATCTTCGAGGGCGCCAGCAGTCGGTTCGCATCGATGAGCTATCATCTAGCTGGCTTGACATACATGCTGGTGTCCCTCAAGGCGGCATATTATCTCCTTTATTGTTTTCTATATTTATTAATCTCATTACTCAAAACCTTCAGTCTGCGTATCATCTGTATGCTGATGACTTGCAATTGTACACACAAGCGAGTATTGACGATATTTCTACAGTGGTGGACACACTTAACAGGGACCTTGAGTACATTAAGAACTGGTCTGACAGGTTTGGCCTAATGGTCAACCCTTCGAAGTGTCAGGCCATAATAATTGGTAGCCGTCCGATGATCCAGAGATTGAAAACAGTAGCTGTACCTCCTATCTTTTTTAATAGTACTGAGATTCAATTGTGTTCCACTGTGAAGGATCTAGGTTTATTAATTGATTCAACTCTGAGTTGGAAATCCCAAACAACGACCGTTAGCCAGAAAGTCACTGGTACCCTGCGTTCTCTCTATCGCCTAAAAAATTTTCTACCATCTGAAATTAAGACAATGCTTGTGCAGAGTTTAATTTTTCCCCTAATCGACTATGGTGATGTGTGTTATTTCGACCTGAATGCAGACCTTCTCAACAAATATGACCGTCTTCTGAATAACTGCATTCGATTCATTTTCAATCTTCGAAAGTATGACCATGTATCCACGTATCGATCACAATTAAAATGGTTACCTATTCGTCAACGCCGTAGTTTGCGTGCACTCACCACCCTTTATTCTATCCTGATGTCTCCAACTTCCCCTACCTACTTATCTCCTCACTTTCAGTTGCTTAGTGCTAGTCATGAGAGAAACCTCCGCTCTACGAACAACCTTCTTCTCCTATGTCCATCCCACAGCTCTGGACTTGTTCATTCTTCTTTCCACATTCAATCTATTCTCCTTTGGAACGCACTCCCACTCGAAATCAGGACGGCTAGCAATCGGTACGCGTTCAAGATGAAGGTTCGGGAACACTTACTTAATAAATTGGCAGAATCATCATCCTCATCATTGGCAGAACCAGCGTTCTCATACGGCCAGCAGTGAAGGACCACGTCTCTGATCCATAAGACATCACTGGCAACACGCACTAGTTGTACATGTGTATATGTATGTATATGTGTATATATATATATGTATATATGTATGTTTATATGTATATATATATATTCTTATTGTTCTTATTGTAATTATGTATATTATATATTTTATATACATATATGTGTATGAATATTAATATAATTTTATCTATTTTTTGCGATGTACCATTTATATCTTATGTATTTTATTTCCATGTATTACATTTTTTTTGTTATTTTATTTTAGTATTCGCATATTAACTTTTTATTACACCTACTTCATTCTATCTCTGCATCATCCCAAGGTAGACTGGGAGAGAATGCCTTAGGCATTAAGTCCGCCTATATACCACTTGTGTATATGAAGTTTTAAATAAATAAATAAAAAAAACTTAACGAAAAATAAACAAAAACAACAATAGCTTTTTCACGTAATATGGGGACCTGCTATCAAAACATTACGTATGTATATAATTTTACAGATAACAGTGTCATTATCATCTCAGCTAGACAGCTAACTGAACACTACACTAATATATTACAACAGCCAAAAAATTAAATAACAGGCACAACAGGCAACAGCTAGCAATGAAGGAAATAATATATTTTTGTTAGCTTAGAGTTTAAATTAGTGTAAGCTATACGCAATCCTTGTGGCATAATGAATGTAGTATTTTATTGACTCCCATTGAGGTGCCGCGTCTCGGCCGACGGCTGGACCGTAAACGTAAACAGATGACGCTTTCTAACGATAATGAATATATTATAACAGTCAGTGGTTCATTATTCTAATGTGTTGTAAGATTACAAATATATAATGAAATATATTATTTGTTGTATGTTATAACGCCCAACTTTAGATCTAGATATTAATACTAAATAGCGCCATAGCGCCATTGCGACTACTTACATAACACGTGCCTTGCGCTATGGAGAGATAGCGCGCTATAATATGGCGCTAACGATAATAATGATATACGATAACCTATATGATCGACGTACTCAACTGAAAGATAATTTTGTGTACACATTCCGTATCCAGTACAAGTGTGGTTCCTAATTTAAACATCATGCCAATTGGTTTGCACCATAAAGGTACGGACAGACGTGCTCATTACTAGCACGAAAACATGCTTTTATTGAGCAAGTACTCATTAGTAGCACGTGTGTACACTTATTGCTACAAATGAGCATGCTTATTTTGAGCGTCCTCAAAAATCAACCAACATTTTATTTTCGAGCATGCTCCCTGAGGCGGGGTTCTGTCGAACACAGGCGTTTTTATACGTGGTAGAGCCATGCTGCATTTATATTAGACGTATAGTTGTAGCACGAATGGGTCGGCTCGACCGGGGAAGGACCACGCTCTCACAGAATACCAGCGTAAAATAGTAGCTTAATGCTGCTGTGTTTCGTCTGCTGAGTGTAGAGAACCGGAGACCCTTTTTACTGGAACTCATTCCATCTTAGTCGTCACGGGTGACAACGCATCTGCATTTTGATTCGTAATCGAGGATAGATGTAGATGTCTATGGGCCACAGCAACCACTTATCATCAGGTGGACTGTGTGCTCGTTTGTCTTCATATACTATAAAAAATAGGCCTACCCAAGGACTGCTTCATATCATATATTTGCAATTGTTGTCACGCGTGCCAGGCGACTTGACAACCGCAGTTTTTTATTACTTTGAGTTGTAGGTACCCATCCCCTGCTTCATTTTCTTCAGTCACCTATTACGCCACCATTACTTGGTACAAAACAAACATTATCAAGCAGTAAATAATTTTAAAATGTATATAAGAAAAATGTTTTTAAAGTGTAGGTACGTAAGTAGTGACCTGTTGGTACACCAAACACACATCACGTGATTTTGATACGTGATACCCCCTGCGACAAATTTATCGCGCGAGGTTCAGAACGAAGATAACCCCTGCGTTCGAAGGACGTTGTACTATACAAAGTTATTAAATTACTACCGGTTAGCGATATGTAACGATGTTTTTGTAAATTATATATTTTATTATTATAATAGTATAAAGAGAAAGCTATTTACAATATTAAAGCTTAGCTTATGATATTATAATATTATAAGCTAAGCTAATGTAGACGCCAATGTTGGCTAAAATTTTTAAAACTTCGCCGGACTACATGTTCACGAATTTAGGTCCCTAAGCACGCATAGTCAATCCAAAACTCTTACGTCTAGTTATATCGTAGTATATATATATATATATATATATATATATATATATATATATATATATATATATATATATATATATATATGTATATATATATACGAGTTGGTCAACAGTAGGAAACAGGAACCTAGTACAATGTGTGTTCCAATAGTTAACCACTTTTAAAAGTACTTGATAAATTCATTATTTATTAAAAATAATAGCTCATAGCACTTATTGACAGCAATTAGGAAATAATAGGTGATATTAAAAGATTTAACTTGCTATGTCGAAGTCGATGTGCACGTCTAACTGTAATGGCGGTGAACGAGACCTTAGAGTAATTACATAGTACATACATACCACAAACTAATAAGAAGAGACATACGTAAATTGCTCCTATTCGCTAATTGCTGTCAAGCGGATGAGCAGATGCGTCGCCCTACAAATTGAACCTGCAGTTAACGAAAACTCGCCCTCCCGTTTGCCCGTTGACCAATAATGCGGGTGAGCGATGTTATGATGCCAAGGGTAGAGCGGATATCCTAGCAGAGCACTTTGAGGAGCAATTTACGTCGAACCCAGCAAGTGCGGAGTTCAAGGAGATTTATGCCCGGAAGGAGAGCCGCGTACAGGAGTTCCTGTCGTCGCCAGCGCTACCGCTTGAACTTGAAGGAGAATGATTCATCTCCCCCGCTGAACTGCGGAGGACAGTAACCCGCCTGCAACTGAAGAAGGTGCCGGCGCACGACGGGATTACAAAGGCTGCACTCCGACCGCTGCACAACAGAGCTCTTATAGAGATTGGTCGAATCTACAATGGCATATTGCGGATATCCCACTTCCCGGAGGACTGGAAGAAAGGCAAAGTGATCGTCCTGCCGAAACCCGGGAAGGACAGGCGTAGAGCTGCCAGCTACAGGCCGAGCACGCTGCTACCGCGCATAGCTAAACTGCCTGAAAAATTGCTGCTAAGACGCCTCCGCTCGTGCATCCAACTTCGGGTGGATCAGCACGGATTCAGGAGGGATCACTCAATAGCAACACAGCTGACCAGAGTGCTGCACCTTCTTGCGGTCGAGCATGACCGCGGTCGCACATCGTTGGGCGTCTTTCTCAATATAGAGAAGGCGTTCGACAGAGTGTGGCACTCTGGATTACTCTACAAGCTAGAAGATCAAACTAATTTCCCTCCTGCTATGTTGCGGCTAGTGGCGTCATTCCTCAGACTGGAGGTTCTACGTCTATGTAGATGACGTCGAGTCCGCAATAAGACCCACAGGAGCCGGTGTACCACAAGGCAGCTGTGTGTCTTCAGTCCTGTACGCGGCTTACACCAACGACATACCCACGCTGGCAGGACATCTGCGCGAATGACAGGACGACGTAGCCTCCTAGCGTAGCGCCTACTACACCTACACCAGAAAAACCTACATTGCCACTCCTAGGATGCAACGTCTGCTGGACCTGTTGCCACCATGGCTGGATGAGTGGAGGATGTCCGTCAAAGTTGGTAAGACGACCGCTCTGCTCACTCGCCACTTCAGAAGATTTCCACCACCACTTACACTCAATGACCAGGAGATCGCATACGATAAGGCCGGATACCTACCTTGGGTGCCGGATCGACAGGATGCTGCGCATGACCGCGCACTTCGACTTCGTCGTCCGCGCAGTCAGATATGGGCGAGCGATGCTCCGTCTAGTCCTGGCATCTAAGCTGCCGATTAAAACGAAGACCAACATGTACAAAACATACATCAGACCACTGTTGAAGTATGCTGCTCCGGTCTGGTACGCACTTGTGAGCGATCGACAGAAGCGACGACTGCAGGTCAAGCAGAATTTGTCACTACGGACCATTGTCAGTGCGGATCGTTACGTCCGGAACGAGGTTATAGCGGCCGACCTGAAAATAGAAAGCCTTCAAGATTTCGTGGTCCGGTTGGCGCGCGGTATGTTTGACCGCGTTGACAACGAGCTACACCCACATCTCGACACACAACACACTGTGGATATGTGAGTACACAGGAATACTAGACTACCTAACTTACAAACTAACTTAACTACTACTGGGCTATTTCAACAATTAAACCTTGGTTTTTATACTACTTTGAATATTCTTAAGTCACGTAAGTAGATTGAGTAAAACCTTTGAAGATATGCTGTTATTTGCTTAGCAGGTATTGCTGTATGGTAGGTGACTTCCTGATCGCTTGCAAGGTCTCGCTAGGCATATATATGTAACTAACACTGAAGTCAGTACTATGTGTTATCATCTGTGACGAATTTCAAATGGCTTGAAAAAGGAGATACCATATGGTATGATTATGGTTACGGTATGACAACAGCATCGTTGAAGTTCTATAAATACTTGAGGTTCCTACAAGGTTGAAAATATGACCAAATTTCCGCAATGGATATAAGACAAAGCTTTCTAGTTTTCATTGGTAAAACCCGTTCTTTCATTTTTAAAATTTCTATTAATTTTGAGGTTTCTGCATAAGATTTTGTCAAATATACCTACCACAATAATAAAATGATGACACTGATTCATTTAATTCTAAGTATTCGACTTCGATAGATGATACTAATAATTTAAGTGCAAAGCTTTTTTTCTATCATAGTTTGCTAATAAGTGATGTTAACGTTAATGTTCTAGTTTTATGTTTGTATACTAATCAGGTACCACCAACCTTCGACTGTGCTATGAAATGGTAAATTGTTGCAAATTGGTTGTAAGTTGAGATAAACTTTCAGTCAGCTCATGAAAGTTAATTTGGGTAACAAAACAGTGTTTTATTTTCAATCAGCTATCTTTTATTCATAAGTTTTTCAGTGGTCATTATTAGCGCAAAAGTGGTCAAACTTAGGTACATTCCTATTTTTGGTATAATTAATGAAATATATTTTAAAAAAAACTTAAATATTTCGAATCAAATAATTTATCAATATCGCAACGTTAGTAATCAATAAACAACTTTATATATTTTCTACAATAAAACTAAATAATACCAGTTCTGAGAGTCTCAAAGCCAAAATGTGTCATTAACTTAGGACTGGTACACCCATCCTAAATTTTAAAAGTTGAAGTTGAGTTGTTTGCTTTTTAGCAGACATTTATTAGTTTAAATCTCTGGTACCTTGAATAGATTTTTTTATTCAATATGGATTACTTTGAGTCATTTACCACGTTCGGTTCGGGAAACCACCTTTTCCATGAGAAGAACCAGCAAGAAATACAGCAGGATTTTTTAAAACCACATTCTACTATTTAATAAGATGTAGGTACAATTAATTATGAAAACCTTATTCATGGGTTGTTAGCAATAAAATTTTCTGCTTATTAAACATTTAAAATTTTTGATAGAGAGGCCCTGCATATTTTCTGGGACTTATTTGTAAAAGCAATGCAAATGCAATGTATAAGCACAGTTCCATAAAGAAAATACTAATTCTTTGGAGTCGAGTGCCTAGTATTACTATTATGTGCTTGTTCATACTATTTACAGAATGCACACTACTATTTTCAATATAACTGCTTTTGTTTTTGAGTAGTACATATACATTAATTTAAATTATTGATTTCGCTCAACTCTTTCTTCAATGAAATATGTACTAATATTGTGAAATCCCGCTTCATATATTTTGTTTGTTCAATTTCCTTAATGAATTTCTTATACTTAATATCATTCTATGGCCTATAGTAAACGTATTGATTATAATGGATTTTAATATACCCTTTGGCCTATACACTGACGTCTGACGTATGTACCTATATGACACATAGAATTAGAATTATGTCGCCTCTACACGTTGGCCAACACAGTGGCGAATGGAGTGGCGAATATATTGGCCGAGAGTTGGTGACGGCGTCCACACGTTGGAAGGTCGTTCGGTTTACTTCGGTTCGGGCCAATGTGCGGATGAATTTATAAGCACCGTGGCGCAGTGGCTCAGCAATGAGTGGCTGCGCCGGGCGCCGCGGGTTTGATCCCGCACGGAACAAGTATTTGTATGTCCTACAAATAATTGTTTCGGGTCTGGATGTGTGTCCTTGTGCAATTTATGTTTGTAAACTGCATGCGCGATTCGGGAGAAAATCCTAGTGTGGGGTTAACGTTTTTATAAAAGAATTATAAAATAATAGTGGTTATAAATGGGGCTGTAAATAGATATACGATATGCGATTAGCTTTATTTATTCTTTACATGCATCATAAACTGGAATAAATACCATTAATTAGAACTTAACTTATTTTAAAGTTAAAGGAGTTATATTATTTTATATATTATAATCGATTAGTCTATGTTTTAAAATTGGGTTTTGATTTTAAAGTTAAGCAAAATATGTACTTGCATTTCTATCAGACATTTGATGTATATAAAAAACACCTTATAATTTATTTGGTAATTTATTATTTTTTGAGAGAGACAAAAACAATAGCAATAAATATAATTAACACTGACTTAATAATAGGTACTAATTATAACTTAGAACATAAATGAAAAACTCATGACGAGCAAAGTGGCTCAGGACCATGCTTTGCGGCAGTCTGTGGAGGAAAATGTTCAGTAGCGGACTTGTGAACAGCTGTAATGATGATGATGATTCGAAATCTTGCACGATTAAATTATATGAAATCGACGTTCTTTTATAGGATAGTGTGACAAACGAGCACACAGTTCACCTGATGGTAAGTGGTTACTGTGGCCCACAGAAATCTACATCTATTTGCGATTACGAATCAAAATGCAGATGGATTGTCACCCGTGAGGACTAAGATGAAATGCCTCGTTTCCTTTAAAAAGGGTCTCTGGTTCTCTACACTCACTATTCGAAACACAGCACCATTAAGCTACTATTTTACGCTGATATTCTGTGAGAGCGTGGTTCTTCCCCGGTCGAGCCGACCTTCGTGCTGCAACTATATAATTGCATGGTTCTACCACGTGTAAACGACGTGCTTCATTTTTTTTTCATTTTAAAATTGTTCTCGTAATAATCTGATTAAAAAAAAAACGTTAATTTTTTTGATAAATAGCTTATTGATTAAAACAAATGTTCAATAATAATTAAATCGCGCTAATTAAAGTAGTAGGAATGTTTAAAGTTGAAATGGGCACTAAAAGGCTGGTAATTGGGGCATCCACCCTACAAAGCTTGAATATAAAATAATCAAATGCGTGTAATCACTCTCGCAGCTTGTAACAAACTAAACGCGCGGCCAACGTGTGGACGCGGTGACCAAACTCCGTCAACAATCCTTTGATCTTTTGTAAAAGAATTATTAATTTTAATTATTAATTTTTATTTAATAAAAATTAATAATTAATAATATAAATTATTAATTATTAATTTTATTAATTTTAATTAACGGCAAGGAATATAAACACACTGATAATGATCAGTCACATGTCGATGTCGAAGTGAATGATGCATCGAAATCAGAAAACACTGAAAGTGAGAAAACGAATAGAAGAGAATATAATAGACGTTCGAAAAACATAAATAAAAAAAATTATAACTTTCGTGAGCAGCACAGCACCTACTTTTAACATTATTTTTCAAAACATGCAAAGCTTATTTAATAAGAGAGATTTATTAGAATCATTCCTGGATGACCACAAAAATGAATACCAAGCAATTTGTATCTCCGAAACTTGGCTTACAAAAAATAAGGCCTCACACGTGCAACTTAGCGATTACCACTTGGCTGCAGCGTTCCACAGAGAAAAATATATCGGCGGCGGTGTGTGCATATTACTAAAAAACAACATCGAATACGTTGAACGAACGGATATCATGTACATGTCTATTGAATATATTATTGAAGTTTGAGCTGTTGAACTTTCGGCATTGGATATATTGTTAATTACATTATATTGGAACAGTAGAGAGACAGACATATTTTACAGTCGATTAAATCAAATTCTTCAATATATCATAAAAATATAAAGATAAAAAAATTATTATTGGTGGCGATTTTAATGTGAATACATTAGTAAAATCAAAACAATCATCAGAACTCCTAAATACCATGCTAGAGTCAAATTTTAAGCAACTTATAAAAAAACCCACACGCCTGGAAAAATGTATAGATTTGATATTTACAAATTTCAGTCAAAAAAACGTAAGTGCTACGGTATTAGAGTTAGGCTTTTCAGACCACAAATGTGCAATGCTACAATTAAAAAATGTTCCATCAGAACAAAATAACAATCCTTATTTTTATATACATAAAAGAATATACAATGAAAATAATATAAATAAATTCAAACAATATTTACAAAATACAAACTGGCAAAAGTTCATTTCTAATAATAAAACTGTTGATGGTAATTACAATGCACTAAATAAAATTTTACACGATGCACTAGAATATTGTATTCCATATAAACGATTAAAAATTTATAACAAACAACGATATAAATCATGGCTAACATACGGTATTAAAAAATCTTGTAAACATAAAAGATTACTAAAAATTCATGTTATGTATTCGAAAAATAAAATTTTACGAAATTATTACAAACAATATGAAAAATATTTAAAAAAGGTTATAATAAAATCAAAACAATTACAATCAATTAAAAGAATGAATAAAGCAACTAATAAAATTAAATGTATGTGGCAAATAATAAATGAAAAAACGAAGCATGTTAAGGTAAAAAAATATAATGAAAATATTAAATTGCATATCAACAATGAACCAATATCTGACCCGCATGAGGTTTCTAATGTTTTTAACGAACTATTCGCGTCAGTCGGGAGCGGCGTGGCAGGTAGTGCGCTCGCGCCACGCGGCCGCCCGGTTATGTGCCCCTCCCTGCACTCGATGTTCTTAACGCCAGTGGATGAACGAGAGGTAATGTCATTGGTGCGACAACTAAAATTAAAATCTAGCTTCGGTGTTGATGAGCTGCCGTCCACTCTTATTAAAAAATGTGCCGAAGAAATAGTTCCGTCGTTAACTTTAATTATAAATCAATCCTTTTCTGAAGGAGTATTCCCTGACCTACTAAAAATTGCTATTATAAAGCCAATACATAAAAAAGACAAAAAAACGGACCCCAATAACTACCGACCCATTGCACTCTTACCTATAATTTCAAAAATTTTTGAAAGAGCTATGTTCAAACGATTATACTCATTTTGTGAAACGTACAATATTTTCGACGACGCCCAAAATGGTTTTAGAAAATACCGCTCGACAACCCTAGCCGCATTTAAATATTTTAATGAAGTCTTGAACATATTAAACGATCAGAAATACGCAATAGGAATTTTATTTGACATGACAAAAGCATATGAAAAAATTAAATATGACATTCTCTTAAATAAACTTTATGACATTGGTATCCGTGGTGTAGCTCATAAGTGGTTTGCTTCCTTTCTCAGCAATCGTTCACAGTACGTCGAAATAGAAAATGTAGATCAAGATTCAAAAACCATAACATGTGTCAGGTCGAGGACTCAGCCGGTGCGGGACTCTATCCCTCAGGGTTCCGTACTCGGATGTGTCCTCTTCCTTATTTACATCAATGACCTCCCCAAGATTATTGATGAGTTTTGTGTGATGTTTGCCGACGATTTTTCCGTTGTGTTCCCTTATATCAATGGTACCAAACTTAATGAAAGAATCGACATAATTATAAATAAAGTAAAACAATGGCTAAGCGATCATAATTTAGAAGTTAATTTCAAAAAAACTAAACTAATACAATTCAGACCACGACAAAAACATGAACTAGAGATAAATTATACATATAATCAAACAAAATTAGAATGTGTTCAAAATTTTTCTTTGCTAGGTATAAATATAGATTCGAATGTTAATTTTAAATCACATATTCAAAAAAATAAGTTAAAATTATCACAATTTATATATGCTTTAAGAGAATTTAAAAAATCTACAAATTTAAAAACGGCAGTGACAGCCTATCACGCCTACGCTCAAGCGTGGCTAAACTACGGCATCATACTATGGGGCAACAGTGCAGACTCACACGAACTTTTTATTTTACAAAAAAAATGTATACGCGTACTTGCAAATATCAAGCAAAGAGAAAGTTGCAAACCTCACTTTCAAAGTCTCAAAATTTTAACATTACCGTGCCTATATATATTAGAAATATGTAAATTTGTAAAAAGACACCCAAGTTTTTACACCAAAATCATAGACGCGCCCCGACACAACGTAACTCGCTATAAGAATAACCTTTTGCAACCAAAATCTAAATTAAAATTACACAGTACAGGTCCTTTCTCGATGTCAATAAAAATTTATAATAAATTGCCGGAATACGTAAAAGCCGAAACAAATATTAATAAATCCATAAGATCTTTAAAAGAGATACTTATTAAAAAAAGTTATTATTCAATTAATGAATACATTGAGGAAAAGAATTTTTAAGTGTCTGCCCCTCTCCTGTTCATTGCTATGCCTTTCGAGGTGCACGTGATTGTTAGAACTTGCATGTTTTGTTTAGTCTCTAAGTCACATGTAACGCAATTTGTGAATAAATAAATAAATAAATAAATAAAATAAATAAAAAAACCGACACCACACGGATCTCGCGTCAACTTGCGGGCCATCGTTCCAATACATACCAATGAAGCCCAAACACCCCGTCTACACGTTGGCCAATGCTATTGGCCACTCCATTCGCCACTGTGTTGGCCAACGTGTAGAGGCGACATTAGAACAATGGGTGCGTTTGGCAGAAAAAAGCGCTAGCAAGCGCTTGTAAGCAAAATGGCGATCGTAAGCGGTAAGCGCTGTCAAATCGTAAGTAGCTATTTTCCTCCAGGACACGATGTTAGTTTTAACCGGGGAATCTAACCTAATTTAAATATATGTTTGTAAAGTATTCATATTAAAAACTTACCAATCACGAATTTTTAATAGCATGTATATGTTTATTCATGTCGTTATATTACTTAAAACTAATATTGCACAAAAAAACTTATAAACTCTACTTTAAAACAAACAAATTAAATAAGCAAAATGGCGGATTGTGTCAGCGCTACTGAAGTAGCAATCGTATCCTGGCCGAAAACTATTTTAGCGCTTATAAGCGCCTGCTAGCGCTTTTTTCTGCCAAACGCACCCAATAATTCTATGGTATGACGTAGATGTAATAAAGTGCTTTAGAAAAGAAAATTTACCTTTTTCTTTTTCAAATCATAAATACATCACCACAGGATAGGGAAATTTTTAATAACATTGATCGCCTAAAAGTACTGGCCACTTCAAAATGTTTTTAATATGAATTGTTCGTCATTTATTTTCGATTGAAATAAAAGAAAAAATAAAATGTGTTAGCGGTAGCGGTAAATATTCAGTTGAACTAGAGGGAGTTTTTTGATTTAACTTAGGTAACTTTGAATATTGTATTGATTGTGATAATTGCATATAAATGTAAGAAATTTTATTTCAATGCAATGTCGACATTTAACTGGAGAAGGGATGTTAAGTGCAGTGGGAATGCTGCAGACTGGTGTTTTTCAACATGATATCACTGTGGCAATAGGTTTAAGATTTAGAGTTTGTTGTTACGCTATTGTACCACGGGGTGATGGAGAGACGTCCGGGACCAAGCCGTTTTACTACACACAGACAAGAACGCAAATTGTTGCAAGAAGTTAAGGCCGAATACGACGCGAATGACCTTGCTCGTTTCGCAGCAAACCACGCGCCGCCAGTGCCTACGCTTTGTTTATATACTAGTCGTTCACTTCAAGAATGCCGTTACCTCCCGCCGCGCCCCCTCATTCCGCGCCTCAAGCGTCGCTTTTTAGTACCGATAGCAACGTCGAAGTGTACTTACGTCCGTTTTTTATGCTCCCGTTTCCGTTTCCCGTACGTTCTCTAGTTTGTTACTGTTTTTGCTGTTGTTTTTGTTACTGTTGATTTTTTGTTTTTGTTTCTGTTGATATTCGTTAATTTGTTCCGTTACAATGAGTAAAAGAGGAAAATCTTTAATTTGATACATTTAAAATGTAAAATAAAATTATAAAAAAATATTTTATTTTATCGAACACGTTATTATTTCATCATCATCATCATTCAAAAAATATTTTATTTCATCGAACACGTTATTATTTAACTTTATTGAAAATATGAATACTAAAAAACATAAACATGATGACTTTTTTCGTCTACGGTACCGTCAGCTGTGACGTCGTAACGGTCTACGACGGCAAACTCGAAATGAACGCGTAGTAGACATGTATAATACCTATAATCAAAGCCGTACGGGCTTTGATTATATTTGACGGAGCTAGCTCAGATGCAGAGTAATGAACAACACAGAGAGCATTGCTTACTTCTTAAATAAATTTTTCTTATTTATAATATTAGTTCCTATAGATTATAAATTCTGTACTTTATTCGTTATAAAATATTGTTCGAAAAGTTATTGAATTGATAACGATTTTTTTTCTTCATTGGTGCATCGTACGTAAAGAACCTCATATAACTGAAAATGTTTGTTCTTGTGAGTCTTACAAGATGCCGTAATGAAAATTGCATAAATAATAAAGAAAAAAAAACTAAAAAGTCGGCGATTGCCCCATAGTGCGGATACGTACTGTGTATGTAAATTCTCACAAGACTACTCCGACTGGTCAATCACTTCACATCCGAAGTATTTCGGTTTTTCTTAATTATGTACTTTTACCCCATGCTTTCGGACAATACATTGACTGACATTATTTGCGGTCTCTGTGCTTGCACTACTCTGTACATTCTTTTCCTACTGGGTCTTGATATTTTACATTTTTAGTGTTTCTCACTTGAAACTAGAAACGTATAAATGATCAGTTTGGCTAATGTAAATGAGTAAAAATGCAACCTAATAGGCAGCATCAAACAAAAAATTACCTTACAAAAATATAAGTATTAACCTCAAAATACAACATTCGAGCAGCGTTCATGCGATAAACTCTCTTTGTTTTACCACTTAGGTAACATTTATTTCTTTTCCTACCCATATTTACATTTATAGACACTTAAACGCGTATAAAACAATAAATTAACGATTTTCGCTACAGACACATCGACTGTTGTTACCTTACGTCACACGTCGAAGCGCCTGGTAATTTATTACGGCAAACTTTTATCTGGCAATATACGATATTTTTATTAGGTGTTTTTAATTAAAACGAATTAAATTAATAAATAACATTTTGTATCGAAAATAAAGATAGCAGGTACCTTCGGAATCACAATACAAACATTTTTACGTAAAATATTTTTCCTAAATTAAAATTCACAGAGTTTTGGAAGAACAATAATTTTATATATCATTTCTTAACATTTTTTTATTTGTTGGTATATTCCTTTATTTTAAAATTTTAAAATGACGGTGACCTTGTGAAGGACCCGAACAAACCTACAAAAATGTTTTAAAGCTCAGAATTACTTCAGGTCAAAGTTCTAGTCAAGAGAAATACATTAATTTTCGCCAGTTCTCTTCGTATTCGGCCTTAACTAAATATTACGGCGATGCGATTGATCCAAAGGCTAGGCAAATAGTCTGAACACCATATGCTCCTAAATGACCAAACTGTGAGGAGGAGACTGCACAAAGCCAACCTTCATGCTCGTTAATCACTTCAGATTACAGCTCTAATAAGAGGAAATCGTGGACGAAGACTTTAAAGGGCTAGAGAACATGTAAACTGGGAACCTCAACAATGGTCCGTGAATCAAGATTCAGTTTTCACCCTGATTCGAAGAGAGTACGCGTGTGGAGAGTTCCTGGTCGTACAAGCCGGTTTCAACATCTTCATTAAGTTCATCAATACTAAAGTAGTACAATTATGGTGTGGGTAGAAATTCGTTTCGGTGGAAGAAGTCGTTTTGGGTGCAGGGTACTATGACGGCTGAAAAATACCGTAATGCGGTGCTACAACTTATAGTCATGCCCTATCGAACACAAATGTGTCAAAATTTCCTACGTATGTATGACACTGCCCGTTCACATACGACCTGTGTAACAGTCTGGTTGCACAAGCATTATATCACGGCCCTTTTTATTTTAAAGGATTTAAATCCCATTGATTCATGATTGACAAGCTCATTCCGAGTATACCCAACCCATACAGTTGCGTTGTGAATGCCATGGGTGCTTTTACTGATTATTATTATCTCTTATATTACTTAATAGCCACCTTTATAAGGTTTTTACTTAACTTTATTCTTTAATTTAAAAATTAAACATTCATGATGTTCACAATTGCGTTTTTTTATCTGCATAAAAATCTAAAATCTCATTTAGTCAATATTTATATAAAAATGGTAGATTATTAAATAATGCTTTCTTGGATATCAAACTATTGATACACTCTTTGGAATTCATATGTTGCTAAAATATTCCTATACCGTATTGATGTTAACATTATAAATATTTTAGTTCTTAATCACCTTAGCCTTTCTGCAGCTAAAACTAACCAGCTTTCTACTTGTACTAATTATATTCTACATATTTCTGTTGCCGCCACGCAATGCACGCTGAGGCCGGTCACTTTAAGTGGGATCATGCTAGGTGAGCCCACTCAGGCTGGCCTTTCTCCACGGGCCACCCATGTGGGTTCCTCAATGATCAACATCAACATGGGTGACCAAGCCATTACTACTAAGCCCCGGCCACAAGAAGGAAAGGAAGTAATAAATAACTACTAACTTATTGCTAAGAGATGAGACAATCTGTAGCTTCTGACATTAAAACTACTAACTGCAATTATCCTAGACAGTCAAGAATAAAAATTATAGAAGTAGTTAAGTATACATTATGTATAATAATAGGTTAAAGACATACATTGCTAAACCTATTTATTTCACATTTGGAAATGCCTACACATACTCGCTTCGCGGAGGTAATAACGGGTTATTTTGGACTTGCATCAACTAAAACCCCAGGTTTTCAAACTCTACATTGGCAGCGGGGTTTCAGGGAGAGGAAACTCCTTGCGCTACCCATCACACACCCGAAGTGTGATTACCAATTCCGCTCGAAGTTACCAACTCCGGCCAGCCTTTCTCCTCTGGTCACAGCTAAGCCCCTTTCACCCTGCCACTACAGGGCGGGACCTCGTTTGTGTTAGTTTTTATTAGTCTACTTCAATAAATCTGGTAGTGTTACTATTCATATAATTTTTATAGGAGAGGGGGCAAACGAGTGTACCTACGGCTCACCTAATGGTAAGTGATTACCGCCGCCCATGAACAGCTGCGACACCAGGGGAATTGCAGATGCGTTGTCGGCCTTTTAAAAAGGAGGTCCGGAAAATCTCCGGTGGTAGTCAATTCCACAAGTAAGTTGTGCGAGAAAGAAAACTTCTTTTAAATCGCACGGTGGTGGACCGCCAGTTATCTGGATGGTATGGATTGTGTCGCAAGTTTTGTCGCGATTTGCGATGGTGAAATTGTGCAGCTGGAATTAGTCAGAACAATTTCTCAGAGCACCCCCCGTGGTAGATGCGATAAAATACGCAAAGAGATGTAACATCTCTTTGCAGTGCCAGTGAGTCAAGCCGATCGGAAAGAGCTCGGTCACCGACGATTCGAACAGCTTTGCGATGGATGCGATCAAATGGAAGGAGCTGGCACTGGGGAGCCGCGACCCAGAAATGGGAATAGTATTCCATGTGCGGCCGAACCTGCGCCTTGTAAAGTTACAGGCGGTGAGCCGGCATGAAATACTGTGCCGCTCTGCTGAGCACACCAAGTTTTTTAGGCGCCAATTTAGCCTTCTCTTCCAAGTGACCACGAAACTGCACGTCACTCGATATGTTGACGCCTAGGATTCCGATACCGGCTAAGGCAATAAGTGGAGTACCTTAAAACTGAGGAAATACGAAGAAGCGTTTCTTTTAGCGGTAAACACGCAAACTTGTGTCTTTTGGGGATTGAACTGGACTAGCCTTGGTCGCCTCCAGTGCGAGACTTTGTTCAACAAACTCTCAACTTCAGACACAATTTTGTCCCGGTACTCGGCGACGTTTTCCTGAGAAATATTAGCACGAACGGTGTATGAATGCATCACCAGTGCTGTCGTCAGCATAGCAATGACTGCTACCGGTTTGCAACATATCATTTATATGCAAAAGAGACAGCGTTGGTGATAGCACGCAGCCTTGTGAAACATCAGAGTTAATGGGCTTGTAATCGGAGCACGCACCGTTGATACTCCAATCTGCAAGAAAACTGGTGATATAATTGAACAATTTCTCGGGAAGCCCATAGGAAGGAAGCTTCGTAAGATGCGCTTTGTGCCAAACCTGATCGAAGGCCTTCGTTATGTCCAAATTAACGGTCGACTCTCCTGCCTCCGACCATCTACGACTTAGATAACCCAGAAGATCATCAGCTGAGTGACTCCGACGGAAACCTTACTGGCGGTCACTTATCAGCTGGTGATCCTCAAGGTACCTCATGGGCTGGCAGTTTATAATTGATTCCATTATTTTGGAGAACAACGAGATGATAGCAATAGGCCTGTAGTTAGACGGACCTGAGCGGTCGCCTTTTTTAGGGATCGTGTGCACTAAAGCTGTTTTCCACGAATTCGGGACTACGTCTAGTTAGTAGGAGTACCGGTAAAGATGCGTTAAAATCAGTGCCAACTCCGGAGCACATGTCTTCAGCACAATAAGAGGGACGCCATTTTTTTATAGGATAGGGTGACAAACGAGCACACAGTCCACCTGATGGTGAGTGGTTGATACGGCCCATAGACATCTACATATATCCCCGATTACAAATCAAAATGCAGATGCGTTGTCACCCGTGAGGACTAAGATGGAATGCCTCGTTTCCAGTAAAAAGGGTCTCCGGTTCTCTACACTCACCATACGAAACACAGCAGCATTAAGCTACTATTTCACGCTGGTATTCTGTGAGACCGTGGTACTTCCCCGGTCGAGCCGACCCATTCGTGCTACAACTATACTACTAATATAACTGCAGCACGGATCTAACACGTATAAATTGTCAAAACACGTATAAAGTGCCATTGCTCGATAATCTGCACACCGAGAGCTGGGTAAACAGCATATCCTGCATGTAGCACTCACCCCGCTGGATGGTCGGCGGTTTGTTCCTTCGTCATCAAGACTCGAGTTGGATGCAAAGAGAGAGTCCAGCAGATCGACTTTATCCTTTGCGGCCTGGGCCAGTGAGTCATCCTCCCTGTGCAGAGATGGGGGAGGTGGTTGACGGAAGTGCCCATAGACAGCCTTGGCGAGAGACCAGAATGCACGTGTTCCCGAAGGAAGTCGAACTAGTTTCTAGCCAATTCTGCCGATGTGATCTGACTTTGCCTTGGCAATAACACTTTTGAAGGACCTGGAGGCGTAATTATACTTCTTTTTCAGAGCGCCGGTATTTGCATCCTTAGACGTCGATGCGTCAGCCCAGGCCTGGTAGCACTCCTGCTTTTGGCGTAATGCAGTTTTACAAAAGCGACCAAACCATGGCCTACGATAGGTACCACAGATGATGGAATAAAAGTTTCATTCCCTGTAGCACCACATCAGTGACAGAATCTGCAACAACGCTGGGATCATTCGGCGAGAAGCAAACCCAAAGGATAGGATGGAAAAAAGATGACATCTCGTGCCAATCGGCTGACCTATAATGCCAAACATTATCTCTTTATATATAAAGGCGGCAATCTGCAGAACGTAACCGCGATGGGAGCATTATTGGCACCGTACTCCGGATAAGACAATGGTCCGAGGATCCAAGAGGGGCATCGACGGAGACCTGATATCCGTCCAGATGAGAGGCCAGTAGAAGGTCCAAAAGGGAAGGTAAATGACTTTCCACAACAGGGATCCGGGTAAGCGAGGTATTTTTTTCATTATGTGGGAGCGGCTATGCGGGACTAGAGAAAGAGACCAGTATCACTGCGACCTAAAAGATCTATTGTGATCGCAGCTATGGCTATAGTTCACTGCTAAGCTACGTATTCAATGAATAGAAGTAGTTGCTTAGCCGTGAGCAAATTCACTTCTTCTGGGCGGAGTGCATAGTTCCCCAGATGAGTGTTACGTTTGCGCATTAAGGGAATCAGTAAGGATGTGCAGAGGCGTTTCTTCCGTTGTGGAACAGAACCGACACATCCTTGAGTTGCTTAATCTGAGGATGGACATTTGCTTTTTAAGACAACTGTGTCCAGTTAGGGCTCTTGCCAGAATGCGCAATTTATTATTACTTAATTCCAGGGCTTCTGAAGCGAATTTACGATCAAAAGCCCGAATTAAGGTTTTAAAATGTTTTAAGCCTGGTGTGTCAGACCAGATCTTAAGTGATTTATTGTGATAAAGAGTTTTAAGGGTCAATCGGGCTAGGCTTCTTGAGATTCCACAAAATGGCTCAGGTCCAAATTATGTGTACTTTGAGCCCCTCCGTGCAAGTTTGTCGGCAAATTCGTTGCCTACAATACCTGCATGACCCGGAACCCATCTTAAAACGACCCTGTTGTTACATCCCAGGGCATTTAAACGGTTCACGCAGTCTCCGTTAACTAGCTTCGAGTTCACTAAATTTGACCTTAGCGCTAGCAGTGCTGCTTGACTATTAGAGTTTATATAAATTATATGGTTAACGTAGTGTTTTCGCAGATTGATTTCCGCACACTGAAGTATGGCGAAAATTTCTGCCAGGAAGATAGAGGTGTATCTACCCGAATTCATACTAAGTTTGAATTTAGGGCATTCCCCGTAAATTTCAAATCCTACGTCGAGGCCCATTTTAGACCCATCGGTATACTATATGAGACTACCGACCTCACAGATAACCTGGCCATTCAGCTAGTCTTCTCTGGAGGGTAATTCTACTATATACTTTTTATCAAAAGTGTGTAGTGGACGCATGATATCTAAGATCATGCATAAGACCGGTGTTTCCTTAATTGAGTCGAGCATGGATCTCAAACTGTAGAAGAGCAAGCTCAGACCGCCCTGGGCGTTAATCCTATACAAATTAGCCCTCGCCTCCTTGTCTAGATAGAAATCAAGGGGCACTAGGCATAGAAGTGCATTAAGAGACGCTCCAGGCGATGATCCGCAGTTGCCATTAAGCAGGCAGTTCTTTGTAGACTATTTAGTCTGTCCGCAGTCGTCTTTTGGTTGGCCTTGTTACACCAGACGATAGAGGCGTAGGTGAGAATCGGCCTCACTATGCTGCTGCACAGCCATAAGACCATACTGGGACGCCAGTTGCCCCAGTTGTTCCCGACCAATCGACTGCACGTACCTAACGCAATTTTTGCCTTATGGCATACGTTGCTAAGGTGGGAGTTCCAAGTTAGTTCTTGGTTGATTGTTACGCCCACGTACTTACCTTCAGTGGAAAATGGTACTTCTTTACCATTAAGTTTTGGTTAGACTAATTTGTCCAACCGTGTCTTTTTGGTAAAGGGTATTATAACAGTTTTATCAACATTAACTGATAAACTGTTATCCATGCACCAGTTATTTATGGTGTTTAGGGCTCTTTGTATGATTGACGATAAAGTACTTTGGCAAAAGCCCCTCGCAATGATCACAAGGTCATCAGCATAACCTAGTGTGTCAATGCGTAGGTCTGCCATTTTGTACAATAGTTGGTTAACCGCAAGAGTCCAAAGAAGGGGTGACAAAACACCTCCTTGTGGGCAGCCTCTTGTAGTTGTAACCTCAATCGAAGTTTGAAACAGCGCTATTTTTGCCTTTCTGTTTGAGACAATCGACTTCACCCATCTGATGGTTGTGGGGTTAACATTTTTAGATGTCAGGCCCCCAATCAGCAGTGATCTGGGGCTACTGTCGAAGGCACCCTCAATATCTAGAAAGGCACAAAGAGCTATTTCTTTAATGATTTCTTATATTTACGCGAACACTACACATTGAAATAATACTAGTTTTTACGGATTTTATCGCGTATATTTAACTTTTTAAATACCCGACGTTTCGAGAGCTTTACAGCACCCATGCTCACGGGGAGGACTGAGATGTTCAACGTCCAGATGTCATAGCGGTTACCATAGATTAAAATTTAACTTTTTTTTCTCCTCAATTTCTTTATCCTCCCGTGCTTTTTCGACCCTATCAATTACACTGATCAGGGCTGATCCGTAGATTTACCTCTGCGATAAGCATGCTGGTCGTAATGTATGGGCCTCGTAGCTAGAGCTACATCCCTTATATATCTATCTATAACCTTTTCCAATGTCTCAAGGAGAAAGGAAGATAGGCTTATAGGTCTAAAGGACTTTGGTAAAGCGTAGTCCTTTCTACCAGCCTAAGGTGTAAATAGAACCCTGACAATTGTCCATCGTTCTGGAATACATCCCCATGAAAAACTTGGTCTGAAGATTTTAACCAGATAGGGAAGAAGGATGTCTTTACCCCTCTGTATTGGATGGGAATTATTTCATCCTCCCCGCTTGTTTTGAATGGTTTAAAGGAGTCAACAGCCCTCTGCACCAAGTTTGGCCCTATTATCTTTGCAGCCCTACACAAGTTCTCATTACAAGACCTTCCTAGGTCTCTGAAAGAATTTAAGGCCAAAGTCTTGTGTGACCCTGGGAAATGGGTTGACGTTAGTGACTCGAAAGTTTCTGTTTCACTATTAGTGAAGTTACCATCCGGCTTTTTAAGAAGCCCGATCTGATTAGGTTTAGCTTTCGATAGCATTTTGTGTAGTCTTGCACTGCGAGGCAAAGACTCAACTTCCTCGCACAGTTTCCCCCCCGAAGCTTTCCCTTAGAGCCCTAGCCCTAGGGCTTAGCCTTATTAAATAGTTTCCTGATCTTTTCCCTAAGTTTTTTTAGCTTAGTATTCTACGAAGGAATTTTTCGTGTTGAGGTCTTGGTTTTGACGGGACAACTGTTCTCGAAGGCTTCAGGGATACCTACGGTTACTGTCTCCGTCGCTTACTCCAGACCTTCAATTATTTTGATGCTTTCAGGAAACGTTTCCAAATTCCTCCTTAGGCTATCCTTGTAGATATTCCAGGAGGTCGCTTTTGGATCCCTAAAAGTAACGCATTCTTAGGTTGGTGATGCTCCAATCACAAACATAATGTGCTTGTGATCAAACATCGAGTTTTCGCTATTAACATGTCAGTCATTTATACGCCTGGACATGTTATTGGTAGCAAAGGTTATATCTAACACTTCTTGCCTAGCACGCGTTACAAAGTTTGGTGTATAAAATGATTAAAACTACTTTTACGGATTTTATCGCGTTTAATTTGAAATAAATTATTTTTATTTTTAATTCCCGACGTTTCGGGTGCTTTCCAGCACCCATGGTCACGGGGGACTGAGGTGACTGACGTCCCGATGTCATTGTTAAACCCGGAGTACCTTCAGCTATTTTTAATTATTGTTTATGGTCCGATCTATGCAAAATGAACTGACTATGTCTTGAGGTCTTGCAGTGGTATGATTGGGTTTAATTTCAATTTTATTGATTATGGGGTCCGAAGCAGGTGGTAGTACACAGTTGAAATTATGTTTTTTAATTTCAATAGCCTCACGTATCATCCTTGGTAGGAATCGGTGTTCTTTCGCGAGGATTTGTGGTTTATCAAATCTGATGTAATGGTTGGGGCCGTCTAGGATGTGACGTCCCTACAGTGGAGGATTCTCCAGAGCGCAGTATGGAGCCCTTCATTTTGTGCCCTCAACAGCACAGCCGCCTCCTCTGGAGTCAGCTTCGCTGCGGGGCAAGTAGGTAATGCCCAGCTGAGGCTTAGGCAGTTCGCCCTCGGGTATTATCGAGAGTTCTGCCTGCGGCCAGAGCTTCAGTTTTCCAATTTCACCCACAATCCAGTCCTGGCTTGCCTTATTCGCACACATAAGGCACGTTACCAGAATCCAACCCGGCTTTTGGGTGAAACCCGAAAATTTTGGACCCATTCCCGGTTGCGCCCCACAGACCGTCTTAGCGATGGCCTGTGTTAGTGCCCGGTGGACCAGCCGCATCTGCTTCAAACTCATAGGACTCAGACCGACTGCGTTTTTTCGCCTGCGGAACTGGGGGAGGCTCGGGCAGAGAAATTTCGTCCCAGGGCTTCTGGCAGAGAGAGAGGGTCACTTCGGCTCCTATCCCAGCTGCTATCATCCCTTGGTAGCTTTTCCTTGCTGCCCCACTAAGCTTATAAGGCCTAGCGAACTTTTTCTTTTCCTGATGTGGTACTTCAGGGTATGGAACTTTTTATTCCTTCCTCTGTGGTGCCCATTGGAGGCAAATCTCAGCCATGGTTTGTTCGCTCCTGTAAAATAGCATCATGCTATAAGCAGGAGTGCTCCCAAGCCTGGGCTGACGCATCAGCGTCCAGGGATGTAAACACCAGCGCTCTAAAAAAGAAGTATAATTCCGCCTCTAGGTCCTTCAAAAGAGTCATTGCCAAGGCAAAGTCAGAGCACATAGGCAGAATTGGCGAGAAACTAGTTCGTCTTCCTTCTGGAACCCGTGCATTCTGGTCTCTCGCCAAGGCTGTCCAGGGGAATTTCTGTCAGCCATCTCTTCCATCTCTGCACAGGGAGGACGACTCACTGGCCCACACCGCAAAGGAGAAAGCCGATCTTCTAGGCTCTTTCTTTGCGTCTAACTCGACTCTCGATGACGGGGGGAGAACGCCGCCGACCATCCCGCGGTGTGAGTGCTCCATGCCGGAAGTGCAGTTCACTCAGCGCTCGGTTCGCAAAGCGCTCCTCTCCCTGGACATCCACAAGTCGAGTGGGCCCGACGGAATCCCCCCAATTGTGCTGAGGACGTGTGCTTCAGAGTTGGCACCGGTTTTAACGCATCTTTTCCGGTACTCCTACTCCCTAGGCGTAGTCACAAAATCATGGAAGACGGCTTTCGTCCACCCGATCCCTAAAAAAGGCGACCGCTCAGACCCGTCCAACTACCGGCCTATCGCCATCACCTCCTTGTTCTCCAAAACAATGGAGTCCATTGTAAACTGCCAGCTCATGAGGTACCTTGAGGATCACGGTATACGGTTTTCGCCGTGGTCGGTCAGCTGGTGATCTTCTGGTCTACCTAACTCACAGATGGGTGGAGGCAGTAGAGTCCAAGGGGGAGGCATTGGCCGTTAGTTTGGACATTGCGAAGGCCTTCGATCGGGTTTGGCACAAAGCGCTTCTTTCGAAGCTCCCTTCCTACGGGCTTCCCGAGAAATTGTGCGATTGGATCACCAGTTTTCTTGCAGATCGGAGCATTAAGGTCGTTGTAGACGGTGCAAGCTCCGATTGCAAGCCTATTAATGCTGGTGTTCCACAGGGCTGCGTGCTATCGCCAACGCTGTTTCTTCTGCATATCAATGATATGTTGCAGACCCGTAACATTCATTGCTATGCAGATGACAGCACTGGTGATGCTCTTTACACCGGCCGAGCCAATATTTCTCGGGAAAACGTCTCTGCGTGGCGGGACAAACTTGTGTCTGAAGTCGAGTCTCTGCTGAACAGAGTCTCGGATTGGGGGCGACTAAATCTAGTCCAGTTTAACCCCCAGAAAACACAAGTTTGCGCGTTAACCGCTAAAAAGAACCCCTTTGTCGTATCCCCCTTGTTGCCTCAGCCAGTATCGGAATCCTCGGCGTCGACATATCGAGTGACGTGCAGTTTCGTGGTCACTTGGAAGGGAAGGCCAAATTGGCCTCTAAAAAGCTTTGCGTGCTCAGCAGAGCGGGACAGTATTTCATGCCGGCACACCGCCTGCAACTTTACAAGGCACAGGTTCGGCCACACATGGAATACTGTTCCCATCTCTGGGCTGGGGCTCCCCAGTACCAGCTCCTTCCACTTGACCGCATCCAGCGCAGAGCGGCTCGAATCGTCGACGACCGAGTGCTTTCCGATCGGCTCGATTCACTGGCACTGCGAAGAGATGTTGCATCCCTTTGTATTTTCTTTCGCATATACCATGGAGAGTGCTCTGAGAAATTGTTCGGATTAATCTCAGCCGCCAAATTTCGTGAACGCACTACGCGGCAAACGTCCCGATACCATCCACACCATCTGGATGCTTGGCGGTCCACCACTGTACGTTTCAAAAGGAGTTTTCTTCCGCGTACAACCTCTCTGAGGAATAATTTTTCCGGAAAAATCGCCGGTGGTAAACCTGGTCACTCGATATGTCGACGCCGAGGATTCCGATACTGGCTGAGGCAACAAGGGGGATACGACAAAGGGGTTCTTTTTAGCGGTTAACGCGCAAACTTGTGTTTTCTGGGGGTTAAACTGGACTAGATTTAGTCGCCCCCAATCCGAGACTCTGTTCAGCAGAGACTCGACTTCAGACACAAGTTTGTCCCGCCACGCAGAGACGTTTTCCCGAGAAATATTGGCTCGGCCGGTGTAAAGAGCATCACCAGTGCTGTCATCTGCATAGCAATGAATGTTACGGGTCTGCAACATATCATTGATATGCAGAAGAAACAGCGTTGGCGATAGCACGCAGCCCTGTGGAACACCAGCATTAATAGGCTTGCAATCGGAGCTTGCACCGTCTACAACGACCTTAATGCTCCGATCTGCAAGAAAACTGGTGATCCAATCGCACAATTTCTCGGGAAGCCCGTAGGAAGGGAGCTTCGAAAGAAGCGCTTTGTGCCAAACCCGATCGAAGGCCTTCGCAATGTCCAAACTAACGGCCAATGCCTCCCCCTTGGACTCTACTGCCTCCACCCATCTGTGAGTTAGGTAGACCAGAAGATCACCAGCTGACCGACCACGGCGAAAACCGTATACCGTGATCCTCAAGGTACCTCATGAGCTGGCAGTTTACAATGGACTCCATTGTTTTGGAGAACAAGGAGGTGATGGCGATAGGCCGGTAGTTGGACGGGTCTGAGCGGTCGCCTTTTTTAGGGATCGGGTGGACGAAAGCCGTCTTCCATGATTTTGTGACTACGCCTAGGGAGTAGGAGTACCGGAAAAGATGCGTTAAAACCGGTGCCAACTCTGAAGCACACGTCCTCAGCACAATTGGGGGGATTCCGTCGGGCCCACTCGACTTGTGGATGTCCAGGGAGAGGAGCGCTTTGCGAACCGAGCGCTGAGTGAACTGCACTTCCGGCATGGAGCACTCACACCGCGGGATGGTCGGCGGCGTACTCCCCCCGGCATCGAGAGTCGAGTTAGACGCAAAGAAAGAGCCTAGAAGATCGGCTTTCTCCTTTGCGGTGTGGGCCAGTGATTCGTCCTCCCTGTGCAGAGATGGAAGAGATGGCTGACAGAAATTCCCCTGGACAGCCTTGGCGAGAGACCAGAATGCACGGGTTCCAGAAGGAAGACGAACTAGTTTCTCGCCAATTCTGCCTATGTGCTCTGACTTTGCCTTGGCAATGACTCTTTTGAAGGACCTAGAGGCGGAATTATACTTCTTTTTTAGAGCGCTGGTGTTTACATCCCTGGACGCTGATGCGTCAGCCCAGGCTTGGTAGCACTCCTGCTTATAGCATGATGCTATTTTACAGGAGCGACCAAACCATGGCTGAGATTTGCCTCCAATGGGCACCACAGAGGAAGGAATAAAAAGTTCCATACCCTGAAGTACCACATCAGCGACAGAATCCGCAACAACGTTGGGATCGTCCGGCGAGAAGCAAACCCGCCCCCAAGGGTAGGATGCAAAGAAAGACCGCATCCCATCCCAATCGGCTGACCTATAGTGCCAAACACGGCGGCAGCCTGCGGAATGCAACCGCGATTTCAGCGTGAGTGTCACCACACTCCGGATAAGACAATGGTCCGAGGAGCCTAAAGGGGCGTCGACGGAAATCTGATATCCGTCCGGGTGAGAGGTCAGCAGAAGGTCTAACAGGGAAGGTGCATGATCCTCAACATCTGGAATCCACGTAGGCGAAGTAACCAGTTGTGTCAGACCATATGCCAAGGCAAAATCATGAACAGATCTCCCCGCATGATCGGTTAAACGTGAACCGAGCCATTCGGCGTGATGGGCGTTAAAGTCGCCGAGGATCACGATCTCTGCGAAGGGGATCTGCTGTAGCAACGAATCTGCAGCCATTTGGACGTGGTCGAAGAGTCCGCTATGGGACCTATAGAGGCACCCGTAGACGCGCGGATGGTCGTCGCTGTCTACGCGTAGCCAAAGGATGGACAGGTCCGAACCTTCAAGTCTGCCGAGGCGTCGAGAACAGATGAGGTCTCTGACGTAAACGCAAACTCCAGCCCGAGGCACAAAGGAGTGTTTGTACCCCGGGTAGGAGAGATACGAGACATCAGCCGTAGAGGACACCTGCGTCTCGGTCAGAAAGAGCAGAGCCGGCCTCGCCATCTCGAGATGGTAGTGGACGGCGTTTAAGTTAGAGTGAAGTCCCCTGATATTGCAGAAATTCACGGACAGCGTGGCAGGGGTCGCCTTGGTCTTGTTGCTCCGTTTGCCCCGAGCGGTTGTAGTCTTGAGCGGCATTTTGCCCCCCCCCCAATACGCGGGGCAGCCTGAGCACCCACGCTCAGAAGTGGAGAAACATGGTCGTGGATGCTCAGCGAGGGATTCTCCAGGGGTGCTGGTACCCTCCTGGGGTAGTCTATCATTGAATTCCGCTACCATGTTGATGGGGGGGGGGGTTTGGGCCTCCGGCCACCTGCACTCACCAGACGAAACGCGGAAGCAGAGCTTCCACTTCACGCCGGTATTCTGTGAGGTCGTGGTACCACCCCGGTTTGGGCCGGCCCATACGTGCGACAGCAAAGCTGCCGCGTGGCTCTACCACTGTAAATGCTTTGCGATTGTTCAAGGAGAATGTTTTAGAAGTAAAAGTGTTATTAAATTCATTGCAAATAAGTTTAAATAACGTTCCATACAAAAAAATTGGATTATTTTGGTATGAAAGTAATGGAAGTTTTTTTACTATGTTACTTCTAAACTTCTCCAAGCGATGTGCATTTACTGGAACAAACACTACTTTTTTATCTATTTGCTTTTTGTGAAGATAAGGTAATGAAACTTATTGTCCACAGTGATCAGAGCTCAATTTTTGAATTATACATTTATTGAACGGCTTAACATTCGTAAAAATGGTATCTATACATGTTGCACTAGATTCAGCAATATGTGTTGGCTCCAAAAATAAATTTAAAAGACCATGAGATTTAAACAATGATCTAAATTTAATATTGGTGGAGGAAGCTTCTAGGAGATTGATATTAAAGTCTCCACATATTACAACAGACTTATTCTGTTTATTAAGCTTAGCGAAAACTGCCTCCATAATTTTTTCGAAAGTATCATAAAATGAACATGAGGGTCTGTAAACGCTTACAACAATGAGGTGCTCAAACTCAACACATGCCATTTCTATAGTTCGCTCAACAGAGAGGCTCACAATATCTTTACGTTCTTTACATGATAATAATTTACTAGCTAAAATTAAGGAACCACCTCTTAAAACCGTTTCTCTACTGAAAGAACTGACCACCTGGTGATTACTGAAGTTAAACATTAAATTATGAACTTTTAACCAATGTTCAGTAATACATATAATATGAATATTGTTGCTATTTAAGAACAATTCAATTTCTAGTTCTTTGTCTATCATGCCTTGTATATTCTGATGTACCAGGTGTAAGCAATTTTTATTATCATTTTGTGGAGTTATACAATTGCAACTATTCAGGATTTGTAAGCTACATTCTAAATTATTTAAATTATTATAACTGCTAGCAGTTATAATAATTTAAATAATTTAGATTACCTCTATTGTCTCATTTTCTAATTTAAATTACTTGGAATGGATTCCAAATTACATGTCAAATCATTATGCTGCTCAATAGGAGCAGATGTCTGGGTAGCCAAGTCCTTGGCTGAGTTAATATATAAAAAATAAGATAGCACATTTGCTATCTGTCTTAAATTATATTTGGATAGGCAATACCCATCTGTAGTCAAAAATTTCTTAATTAAATTATTAATGTCTATTAAATTAATTCAATTGATATAATTGATACAATTAAATGTCAAATTTAAATTATTATTACATGATAAATTATTCATTAATAAATTTAAATCATATCTTATTTTATTCTCCTGTGGCCAACCCTGTATGTAAGGCAATGTAAACAAGATTATTTTGTGTACACTTAAAGTATTGAGGTAATCAATATATTTTAATAATTGATTTTTGTTTACATTGCCCCTTCTCCCAACAAGAATTATTAATGTGCTATTAGGACAATACTTACTAGTTAAAACTTTATTCATTATATGACTAAAGGATGCTTCAGGCATACAATAATTACTAATCAGTTGTCCTTTTAAATTGTTATTTAACATCAAGCCCAAATTTTTTCCTATGTCATCACAATACATAATAACTTTATGTTTTTTAATATTTGATTTGCACTCTGATGTGACATTTGATTCTCACTCTGATGTTTTATTAAGGAGTCAAAGCGCTCCTCGTTGTATTTACATGACTTTACCAGATCATTCATGGCCAATGTTATTGGTAGCAAAGGTTATATCTAACACTTCTTGCCTAGCACGCGTTACAAAGTTTGGTGTATAAAATGATTAAAACTACTTTTACGGATTTTATCGCGTTTAATTTGAATTAAATTATTTTTATTTTTAATTCCCGACGTTTCGGGTGCTTTACAGTACCTATAGTCACGGGGGGGGGGGGGGGGGGACTGAGATGTTTGACGTCCCAATGTCATAGTTCGTCCGGCTACCTTCAGTTTTTTTAATATTAATTTTTGATCCGATTTACGCAAAACGAGCTTATAGTATCATGAAGTCTTGCAGTTGTATGCTTGGGTTTGGGTTTAATTTTGTTAATTATAGGATCCCAAGCAGATGGTAGCACCCAACCATCTTCTCTATTGAAATTTGGATGTTTTTTAATTTCAATAGCCTCGCGTATCATCCTTGGTAGGAATCGGTGTTCTTTTGCGAGAATTTGTGGTTTATCAAATCTAATGTAATGGTGGGGACGATCTTGAACATGTTCGCAGACTGCAGACTTCCCGGAGCGTCGGTGCTTCACATCAGCTATATGTTCCTTCACGCGGGTTTTTATAGATCTCTTTGTTTGACCTATGTAAGAGAGACCACATTCACAATCTAGCTTGTACACACCTGCATCTTGTAGAGGAATATTACATTTGATGGATGGTAAAAATTGACTAATCTTCTTCAGCGGCTTGTAGTATGTCTTAATGGACGCTCGCTTCAAGATGTAGCCAATCTTGTCTGTGACTCCTCTGACATATGGTAGTAGAGAAGGCGCGCGCTCGACTTTGGCCGGTTTCAATCGTTCACTGTGACGTAGGCGCGGGACCCGAAGCTTGTTGTCTTGCAATACTTGCTTGACGTGCTGAAGCTCCGCGGCCAGATGTTTTCTGTCACAGATCCCTCGTGCTCTCTGAAACAAAGATTTACCCACGGTAGCTAACTGTGAAGGATGATGGTGAGATTCACCATTTAGATATCGGTTGGTATGGGTCTTTTTCCTATACACAGTGTGACCAATAGTGTTATCAGGATTTCGGATGACTAAAACATCTAGGAAGGCTAAAGAATTATTTGCCTCTAACTCCATTGTGAATTGTATTTTAGAGTTTATGGAGTTAAGGTGGTCTAAAAATGCAGTTACTTTGTCAGATGGTAAAATTGTGAAAGTGTCGTCTACGTACCGCTTGTAGAACCTTGGATTTACAGGAGCAGTAAGAAGGGCTTTCTCCTCAAAGTCCTCCATGAATATGTCGGCAACTATGGGAGACACAGGTGAGCCCATCGCCACACCATCTACTTGCTTGTAGAACTCCTCCTTTCACAATAAACAAAAAAGATGTGAGACAATGTTCAAGTAGTATTGCATATTCTTGAGGCATGTTATTTTCTTCTAGCTTCCTAGTTACAATTGAGATGTAGTCCACAATAGGTAGGCATGTAAATAGTGACTGAACATTAAAACTGACCATAGTTTCATTGTTAGCGAGATGTAGGTCTTTTATCTCACTCACAAATTGGTACGAATCCTTTGTATGTGCTCTGGTATGTCCGCTCAGTGGTGATAGTATTTTTCCTAAGTATTGTGCCAGCTTATAAGTTGGTGAATCGATCTGGCTCACTATGGGACGTAGTGGAGCGTTTGGTTTGTGTATCTTCGTAATAAAAATAAATTAAAGTAATTAAACGCGATAAAATCCGTAAATAGTAGTTTTATTCAACTAGCTAGCAGACTTAGTTCTGCAGCATATGCTGTGAAAAAGATTAGAACTCTTACCAGTGTTGAAACAGCTAGAATAGTTTACTTTAGTTATTTGCATAGCATTATGTCGTATGGTATTTTGCTATGGGGACACGCGACTGACACTGAAATTATATTTATTTTACAGAAGAGGGCCATTAGAGCAATATATAATTTAAAACCAAAAGAGTCACTGAGACAAAAATTTAAGGAAATTAATATATTAACTCTGGCCTCTCAATACATTTATGAAAATGTACATTTATGAATATGTATGTGTTTTATGTACGTACACAAAAATAAAAGTAGTTTTGCGAAAATAAGTGATATTCATTCTGTAAATACTAGGAACAGACACAAGCTAGTAGTACCAGTTACTCGACTCCACCGAGTCAGTAATTCATTCTTGGGGTGATGTATACGCTTTTACAACAAAATCTCAGAAAATATACAAAATTTGTCATACACGAAGTTCAAAAATGTTATTAAACTAAGTTTGTATAAAAAGGGTTATTATAATATTAAGGAATTTATGGATAATAATAACCCCTGGGAAGGGTGATCGCTACCAAGCTATTTCTAATTTGTCTTGTGTTGTTTGTTGTAAACATTACTGTAAGCTATTATTGGAAAAAAAAATAGTTCCGCTGGGTTTCTTGCTGGTTCTTCCCAGGACTGAGTTTTTTTTGCGAACCAGTGGTACATGAAAAAAGTAACTTTCAATAAGTATTGTTATAATCTACATTGAATAAAAAAGTTTCTGTTTCTGTCTCTGAAAGCAATAAAATAATTATTGTAAAAAAAAGTTATGGTGAAAGTCTGTACAGTAAAAAAATTATAAAAAGTTCTTTAAAATTAAGACTATAGCTACAGTGGCGCTACCCCTATTTAGCGTTTTTCTAGGGGCACTTTTTATACAGAGTCTGTACTCCTTACCTCTACACCATGAAAGTTAGAGAACAGGAGAACGATCACCGTAGAAAATAATGTCCAATATGGACACCATGAGTGAGCACTGCGATCGCTCGAGGTTCGGACAATAAAAGTCATTTTGAGTCTATTTTTCCGATCAGATGCTAAACCACTTGCACATCCACGCTCAATAAAATATTTCTCCATTTTTTAATGTTTCCTTTTGTCAAAAATTACAAAATTACGGAGCATGAAAATTTTCTCATTAAAAATGAAATGAAAATTTGTACCCACATTATTCAACTAACTTCATCTACTTGTAATCATAAACAGCTAACTTCGCAGTTACTATTCACCGACATCGGCGCCGCTATACATTCTGCAATTTTCAAGGACAGGCGGGCTATGCTTTAGTACGTATGATCGTTCTCCTCTTCTCTAACCTTCATGCTCTACACACAATACTCTACACTCCACGACTACACTCCATAATTGCTTGTCATATACCTTCATTTTGAATTTGACTTAATACCTAAGGGATGACAGGTATATATGACAATATATCGATATTTGTCGTATCGATATTTTTAAACAGTATATTTATAAGTATCGATATATCGTTATATTTTGCACGATTCAGTAGGATGAGGCCCAAATTTCAACGATGAAAAAACCACAACACAGCACATGCAGTTGCTTTTGTTGATTAATATTTTGTCTTTTAAATTATAAAACAACATTTTGAATTATGTCTAAGTTAATACTCTAAAATAAATATCGGAAATCTATAAATTGCGATTAAAAATATTGACGTCAAATATCGGTAATTTTGTGAGAAAATGTCGACATTTCGAAATATCGATATATTTTCGAGCCTATATTAAATGTCAGTTATGTCAGGTTGTCAGGTCAGGATCAGGTGATTGAATTGGAATGGTAAAAACTGGAAACAAACAACAAAAATAGTATATTCTATGATAATTTTTTTAGTAGAAATGTTTATTTACTTGTTATTACACATAAATGTGAAAGAAAATCGCATAACCTTGAACAACCTATAAAATGAATTGCGTAAACTGCAAACTTAGAATGCATATTGTAAAACAAAAATAAAATAATTAGGTTCAAAAGCGATGTTGCAGCCATCGCAGGCATTTTCAAATGGATGGGCTATTGATACAACGGCGCCTGTTGACCTGGACAACTCGAACGATAACGTAAGTGGAGCCCCCTGCGGACTTGTTTGTCTTAAGATAATAGCCCCTTTGTGACCTTATTATGACCAAGGCTCCTGCAACAATCTCCCGAAGTGTCATCAATATTTATTTATATATATACAATGAGTCTCAGTAAGTATTATTAGTATTAAGTACAGTCTACTTCAGTTCTTCTGTTTTTGTAGATAACAATGGAGGATTTTTGCCAGGTATTTAAAGTATACAGTAAGATTTAAATGTAACAAGACAAGTAAAAAAAAAAAATATTGATGAAATGTTTTGAACTGCGGTCAATCAATGAAATAAATAAGTAATACCTAATGCAAACATATTAGGTTATTAATTTTGCTCTCTTTTATTCAAAATCCAAAATCAACTTTATTATGCATAAATTTTTAAACACATTTAATAATAAAATTTTAATACTACTTTAAACCAAGCAGTTAATTTTTATTTGTTGAATTAATTAAGTCTCAGTGATTTTAAAGCAAAGTCAAATGTGATTATCAATAACAATATTATACAAATAATTAAACCTTTGACTAGGATATCATCTAAAAATATTTATTAAATTAATTAAAAACATTGCCTCTAATTTTCCATCCTCAGTGACTTTCTTCTTCAAGTTTAAATGAGACCTTCCTTGAGGTATAGCCTATTTAATAAAAAATAATCATTTAAATTGGTCCAACCGTCTCTTACAAATTTATGAACATAAATAAATGTTGCTACTAAGTGGTAGGTGTTGCCTTAATTGTAACTGAATGTAAAACCTCCTCCTTTTTTGAATATGGAATCACTCCTAACATATTTCAGATTTAATTAAAAAAATCATTAAAAATCAATTCACAATTGATGAAGATATCACATTACAAACACAAAAAAGAGAGTTCAATTGAGAACCGCCTCATTTTGAAGGTGCCTAAAATAAATATGCGTGTAAAAAATTAAAGACATACCTTAACAAGAGGTTTTGGGATTCCTCTCACATAATTCCTTCTTAATTTAATACATTTTCTCCAAGGTTAGTTAAATAACTTTCACTAATTATTATTTTTATAGAAAGATTACTCACTAGTTTTCTGCACATCCATTACAGCATATAAAAATCCACTGCCGAACATAGGCCTCTCCTATAGATTGCCTCACAGGGAGAACTTTGCTATAGTTTTCATGGTTGGAATTGTTATCAGCCCATCATTTGTTCCAGTTTCTCTCTGCCACCTCTTAAGACACCCATAGAACAATATAAGTTAGTGAATTTTCTTGTGGATGTTACTTATTACTTACACTGTCATTGTATGGTATATCAGATAATGTTAACCAGATATTGTTATCAAGTAAATAAATATAGAAACTGGTTCTTACGATGAAACAGTTTGTTTTATAACACAAAATCTTCTATTTCATTACCCCAAGTTTTGCAAATTCATATTTTTGGTTAGCAATTATTGAAACTGTGCCCTGCATGCATTGAAATGCCTTTTTGTCAGAAGCATTTGCGAGTACTGGCACAATATAAGATGAATAATATGAACATGAATATGGGACAAAAAGAACATTATTTTTTATATAGTCTTAAACTCCATATAACAAACCCCCACTTAACAAAAAACTTGATTGAATTTTTTTATTTGATTGTTTTTGGATGGTTTCCCATAATTCTCATACATTGATACATTGATTATTGATGAAAATATTAAAAGTTATCAACAATTATTCCACCAAAACTCCAAAATGTGAATGATATACAGAAAACAATTTAATTTAAATATCGGAACTGCGTAAATGTCTGACAAAGATAACAAACTATACAAAATAAGGATGTTATGTAAGAGCTTTAATTTAGATAACATTTGTAAATTAGACTTTACTGGCAAAATTATACATAATGTTGTTTTTTTTCTAATTTACGTTTAATGATAACTCTCAGTAATGTATGAAAATGCTGTCCCTTTAGTTTTGCTTTATAGAGTTGAAACTGTCTTTAGAACATTTATTGAAGCTATCAAACCCTATATTTAATTGACTGAAAGGATCCTTATTATTCACAAAGTTTTTATTACTTGATGGTTTTGATCTTACACCTATGTAAGTTAAATCGAAATTTTGACAATTCTATGTTGGTTGTTTACAATCTTTGGAGCCTTAATTGATAGATGAGGAGAGCCATTTGATAGTCATAGACATTAATATTTGGTCTTACGCTTTTTACAATCTTTTTATAAATGTTTATCTTACAGATAATGAATGCCTAAGTTATATTTTAGATTAACCTGATGTCACAAGAACTTAATAAACAACAGTTATGTTTGTTGAAATACTTATGTCGCGTTTGCTTACGTAGGTTAATATTAATCTTCAAATACATTTGCATCATTCTTTGATAATACATAAATGAATTATAATTTAATGCTTGATAATAATCTCATTTAAATTTCATCAAACATGTTGTGAATTGTGATATTGTCATGGTGTATTTCTAGCAGTGCGCACTTATACCTTAAGAGGACTGTGAAGTGCCCATATGCGGCGCGAGTAGGTATTTTCGAAATGCTATCTATTTCATACCGGTCCCTCCGTATCGCCGTATCGTGCGATAGAGAGAGTTGCAAGTCTTGGAAGCAGTTTCCTACATTTCCTTTTTGAAATATTGTTTTGAAATGAGACAATCTAATTTGATTCACCTTAATCAGGGTCTGTACATTTTTCTTTTTTAAGAAATCAGTTAAGTTTAATTTAAAAAAAAATCACATTTTGTATGAAAATTTACAGCTTTGAAATCCTCTTAATATAACACATTCATTGTTGTTTTGTCTTACTTTGTTTTCTCAATAGCATAAACTTGTGCTATTGAGAAAACTGCATTATTTGTTTGCTACATGAGGTGTTGCCATTATTTTTTTACACTTAATAAGCATGTCTCTACAGTATATTAGACTTGCTATTGCTCTAAGAATGTTCAAAGATATTATGGACTGTAGTACTGTTGTGAATACATAGGTCACTCAATAAGTTTTGAGATGCTCGAAATTTAAAATGGAATGCACCTGTGTTATATCTTTCTAAAAAGCAAATTTATTTAAAAATAGAACTCTATAAGCCAATTGTTCAATATTAAAAAAAAACACAAAGTTGTATTAATTTTCTTACAACGCTTCTCGCACTTTTCATTTAAAACGATGGATCCTTACTGTGAACATTTGCGCGCTATGATCTATTATGATTTTAAATTTGGTTTAACCGAATAATTAAGTTTACAACGATTACAATCAGCATTAGAGGATTCAGCTCCATCATACGCAACAATTTTTAGGTGGTTTGCTAAATTTAAAAGGGGTAAAAATAAAGATGACTTAAGAACCGGGGCCCCGCAAACAGCAGTAACTGCAGAAAATGTATGGACTACGGAAATTTTGGTGCGAGAAGACCCACGAATCACATATACGGACATCAAAAAGATTGTAGGCATTAGTTTGGGGAGTATTCATACCATCCTACATCAACATCTTTGAGTGACGAAGCTTTTTTGTCGATGGATCCCTCGTTCCGGAAAAACAGACTCGTGTGGATTGGTGCCATGAAATGCGTCTACGTTTTGAATACGGGGCATCTAGGCGTGTTTCTATCAATATGATCCGGAAAATAAAAGGCAATCATCGGTATGGGTCTACTTAGAGTAGTACGTAGTTACCGACAAAACTGAGAAAAAATATAAGGCAAGTTTTTTTCAAGTGCCGAAGAAGCCATGACTGCATACGAAGAAGCGATTTCCGACCTGTCAGATCAAGACTGGTAAAAGTGTTTTCAGAGTTGGTTTAGGCGAATGGAACTTTGCATTGAGCATGATGGAGAATATTTTGAAAAGATGTAAAATAAATATTAATAGTATCTAGAATACTTTTTGTATATCTCAAAACTTATTGAGTGTCCTACTTATGCCACAAACAACAAAAACATTTATAAGTTAATAGATGACTATAGGATTGCAAAATGTAAGTAGTAGTATTTTTAACGCACGCAATTTGTTTTATTTTCTTTTATAAGAAAATGGCAGATGACACACATGAAAGATTTGCCTATAATAACCCCGCTAGGTTGAGCGAAAAGTCGATATCCTCGCGCTAAAAATCCTAGCTATACTAGTTCAATACTAGCCTATAGGATTTAATTTTGGCATACTTGGATAAATCGTTCAAATTGGTGCTGTAATAAGTCGTTCAAAACGTAGCTCTACGTAGTCGTTCTAGCTATTTCTTATGGCTGCAGTATGAATCGATTTAACCGGGGAAGAACCACGCTCACGGAATACCAGCGTAAAATAGCAGCTTATTTCTGCTGTGACAATGCATCTGCATTTTGATTCTAAATTGAGGAAAGATATAGGTGTCTACGGGCCATAGAATCCACTTACCATCAAGTAGAATGTATGCTCGTTTGTAAACCTTATTATATTAAAAAATTGTGTCCTCTTTTACACTGGCTATTAAAGCGGCGTACTCGTTACCCCCTAGTTAGTACAAACTGCGATAATAATAGCGATAGCTTATCGGCTGGGGTTGTCCAACACGACCTTAGTCCCGGCTCACTCGCGGTCGTCTGCTGATAACGCCTCCTATAAATTACCTAACGATATCTCACGGTGCAGTAAACAGAAGACAGTACGCGGTCAGACACCTTCGTGAACACAGTTTTCGTTTTATTTAAAACTATTTAAACGCTTCAGTTTTGCGTGTCATTTCATTTTCAAATCGTTTTCATTTCTCTTTCTCCAATGGCTAAATTCGTTAATTACAGTGACTTTCTTTCTCCTTTTTAATCCTTTCTGTGTGAAGACGAAATACTGAACTTTAAAAGGACTCGAGTGTGCAGTGGCTCAGGTTTCTTTAAAATTCTCACTGGCAGTAGCATACATGCATTACTATTTGAACGAGCTTCTACAAAAAATGACAATTACGTTAATGTACCGCATCAACCCTATCTATTATTCGGACTATTCGGATACGATCTAAAATCGATTTTTAAATTATTTTTAACAAATTCTTACCTCTGTGATTGGCTCTACTATTTCGAATATTACAAATTTGGAGTCTATCCAAAAGATATTACTTGACGCTTCGCTCCTGCAACCTATTTTCAAAGGATTAACAAATGGATATTGTGGCAAATGTAAGTTGTTCACTTTTTAATCAACTCATTTATATTCAGCCGGCAACAGTATCGTTTATCGAGTTTTATTATACTGGCGAGCGTGATTGGGTCAAAGTGTATCGCGAAGCTTTAAATACATGGAATGTGTTAGTAACATATAATATTATTTGCTTACAGTACCACCCTGTCTTCAAGGCGTTCCTTGCGGGATCGTTCTCGGGTACTTTCAGTACGATACTGTTTCAGCCGTTGGATCTGGTTAAGACGAGATTGCAAAATCCGACTCAACATGTTGTTGCAGCAACTGTCAAGTAAGTATCACACAAAATAGCAGAAACATTATAAAGAAATCATTTAGTCAACAAAATACATTGTAACGTTATTGTTGTAAAGCTTGGTAAAATTTATCATGCCATTTTATAATCTCCGTTTTAATGGTAGATGTGTTACTTGATTTTATAATTGTATTTTAATTTTCTACTTGTCTTCACTCTTTCTTCTTTATTTGTAGTATTCAGTCTTAATTTCAGAAACAGGCATCTTCAATTTGTTCGATCATTATATAGTATCTTTCATACTACAGTTGCCCACAATGTAATTTTAATATCTCAGATCCAGGTTTCCTTTCTATCATTACGCATAGGTATCTTCTTGTGCTTGGTTAATCAGCACTTAATCTTACAATTAAAAATTTTATTGGTTTAGATTTTTGATGTTGGCTTAGCTATGGCTATAAGTGGTAGAGCCATGCTGCACCTATACCATGGTTGTAGCACGAATGGGTCGGCTTGACCGGAGAAGGACCACGCTTTTACAGAATACCAGCGTCAAAGGGCAGCTCAATGCTACTGTGTTTCGTATGTTGATTGTAGAAAACCGGAAACCCTTTTTACTGGAAATGAGGTATTCCATCTTAGTCCTCAGAGGTGGCAACGCATCTGCATTATTATTTTTAATCGAGGATATATGTAGATGTCTATGGACCTAAGCATTCACTTACCATCAGGTGGACTGTGTTCTCATTTTCACCCTTATTATACATATATAAAAACATATTAAAACGAGCTTATCACTTGAGCTGCCATTGAACTTATCTTGTATTAACAATTATATTTTAAACACAGCAACCGAATTCAGCCCGGAATGATAACAATCTTCGCGAACATCGTCCGACACGAACACATCGCCGGACTATGGCGCGGAATGGTGCCGTCGATCGCTCGCTGCGTACCCGGAGTAGGGCTTTACTTCTCATCGCTTCACTGGTTGAAGTCAAAACTTGGGAAAGAAGACCTCGGACCCATGGAGGCGGTGTGTCTCGGAGTTTTAGCTAGATCTATGAGTGGAGTCGCCTTGATTCCTATTACAGTTATAAAGACTAGGTAAGTTTTAATTTATTTTTGATCGTAATAATATGTTTAAATATGAGGAATTTTCGGTAGGTATTATAAACAATATAAAAGGGGGTTAGTTATCAACTAACCAATAGAGAAGATAGTGCTATTACAATCTTGTTGATTTCGAAGTAAAATAGACCGGGGACGAGGAGTTGATTGAAAGGCGTGAGAAGTGAGGCGTATCACGTGAAACGCGCGATCAGATGATTATGTGATGATGATCAATTTTGACAGAGTAGTTGCGGTGTAGGAATATCCACTAAAGTCCAGTCGCGCGGCAGGAAGAATTTCGTACTATGACCTCATTGACTACTGACAGTGGTCACAAACATTTTTTGTGTTAAGTGTAGTTTATATGAAATATTTTAAGGAGAAAAAATAAATTTACTGACGTATTAAATAAATTATTGGTATTATATAAATTTTTTATTTTGATTTCAATATAAAAATCGAGATGCAATTACTAATTTGGCAGAAATAAAAAAGAAAAATTTAAACTTCATAATCTGAATTCTTTGTATCGGAGTTACTGCTTTCCGATGACGTCCCGCCTGTCACATTTAATACAAACGAATCAACAGTTTTGTCTACATTAAACTTAACAAAATCACTTAACAATTAAAACAAGATAACTTAAATTAACAAACAACAACGACTAAGAATAGATAACTGAGATAACTGTGTTCGAAAACTAAGCGATCACTAACGCATCCCAAGATGGAATGTCGTTTGTTCGTTATTTATATATTTAAAATTATTAATTATGTAAAGCAAGTTAAGTATTTCTGGTCGTGTCTCAAGGCCAAACAAAAACCACGTGCTGTTTGCACGTCTCAGGTAAAATGTTTACAATCTCTGAGGACTGCGGTAATTGCATCTGTGCGAGCGAGACGCATTATACTTACTCGGGAGTGACAGAGACGGGTAATAACAGGTCAACGTACGGAATTCTTCCCTCTTGGCATCCGGACTATACCCCATATCGTTCCGTGGGTGTCGTAAGAAGCAGCTATGGGTAATGCAGCTCCAATTAAAAAAAAAATAAGGCCTTAAGGCGATACCCCGACCAAAATCTTGCGATAGTGCGTTGTTCAGAGACTATTATCTCATTAGTTATGAGAAATAATCTACACCTATAAGCACATCATTAATGTTCGATATCCTATCATCACGTTCCACGTTCTAATTTGTTTTATGTGTTATAAATACATTTAAAATCAACCTCTAAAAAATGACTAAAATTATTGATTACATGCATCTGTTGCTAAAGGCAACGCTCTAATCATTTGAGGATTACACTAATGGATAGATAATTTATATTCACGTTTTATTTAATTTCTTAAGTTCGCTTTTCTTTTTTAATTGCGATAATTCCAAATTGCACTATATTGCGTAAGAAATACGCCCAAATTTTAAAATATTTGCTTTATAAAATCGAATTTTAGTCCTCTGAAAAAATTAAATAGATCAAAATGTTCATTAATAAATTGCCTATCCATTAGTGTCAGCAAAATAAAATAATGCTTACTTTATGAGGAGATGCATGTTATCAATAATTATTTCGCATTTCTGTGGTTTAATTGTAGGAAGATTCGTCAAGTATAGTAAAAAAAATTGGAATTTGCTATTATGGAATCAAGATTATGTACTTACTTACTTACTTACTTATCTTCACGCACAATCCCTAACGGGGTAGCCAAAGAGAACAGATCACCAAGTGTCACGATCCTTACATACCTCTTTCGCTTCTTTCAGGTTCATTAACTTCTTCATACATGCACGTCTAGGTATCCGAGTACTCTTGACCCTCCCCTCTTCGAGCAATTTGCTCACATGGTCTTCGAAAGTTAGTCTCGGTCTACCTCGACACCTTTTAATATTTACTTTCGCTCTATATATTTTCTTCACTACTCGGTCTTCACTCATTCGTTCAACGTGCCCAAACCATTGGAGTACGCCCCTATCAATTTTTGTGATAAGGTCATCTTTCAATCCTGCCATATTGCGAATCTCTTCGTTTCGCTTTCGGTCGGCTATGGTAACGCCACACATTTTACGAAGAGATCGCATCTCCACTGCATTCAACTTGCTTTTATGCTTCTTCTGGCATACCCAGGTTTCGCTGCCATATAAAAAAGTCGGTACCAACACTGCGTTATGTGTGTATTATTATTGCAAGGCGTGCACTCTTCACCACGCCTTGCCTTTTGACTAATGCATTAAGGGCACCATTGACTTTGTTTCCGGCAGCGACACGCCTATCCACATCTAAATCACATCTTCCATCCCGGCTGAAAGCACTCCCCAAGTATACAATTTCATTTACCTGTTCTAGACATTAATTATGTAGAAATTTAATAGATTTTTTTAGTTTATATATCTCCTTAATAACAAGTAGATGGCTTCTAAATACCTTACAAAAAACGACTAGCGCGGCATTTTGCTCAAACACGCACCTGAAAGGAATTCCCCGTGGTCTCTAGTAAGGGTGAAATAACACGGACTTCTTTAACCGTTTGGGTTATCCTACCCGGAACTGTGGGAGGTTTTAATAGTTTATATATTTTCTTTTACACAGGTACGAATCTGGAGTCTATAAATATAACAGTTTGAGCGGTGCTCTAAAGGCTATATACAAAGCTGAGGGCATAAAAGGCCTGATCTGCGGTTTGGGACCAACATTGGCCAGAGACGCTCCCTTCTCTGGCTTGTACCTGATGTTCTACACGCAAACGAAGCGCGCAATACCTAAGGGTAAGTTTGTGTTTGATAAATACATTGGATACTGACTTAATGCGGTAGAGTTACGCTGCAGCATTATTATAGCTACATCACGAGTTGGCAAGGTGAGGTAAGGACTACGCTTACATATATTACCAGTGTAATAAAGCAGTATATATTGTTGTGTGACGTCACGTCTTAGGTGCTGGATGTCATGTGTTTATTCATCAGGTAGAGTTTACCCATTTTATCATTACAGGGTTATTTTTCAAAGAGTAGCCTAATTTTAAACTTAAGTTCAAATATATAAATAATGATATACCGTTATTGCAATTTTTGAAAATACGAGTAAATAAGGCTTCTGCTTTTATTTGAAATTAACCCAAATTGAATGGGATTTATGAACATTTTTGCTTACCGATCGACTCTTACGAATGTATGCTTGCGCTGTAAAATCAGTTAAGATAATGCATTACCACGCTTTTGAATTTAAAAGGTAAAAAGAACAAAACGTTTGAGATTTTTTAAATTCATTTTTCTTCACCATTTGCCTATACTACTTATTTTGAACCTTTGCTGCAAATTAGACCGGTTAAAGCAAAATAACCCTGAACCTATAAAAAAACTCAAAAAAATTAGGTAAGGTTGCCTTTCACGTGTTGGGATGTCCTACTGGTTGAATTTCTCCCACAACACTCGAATCTTTACACCCCATCACAATTCCACAGCTGAATAAAGGCAACCGTCGACTTCCTTCGTCTTTTACCTGGTCGTCGCTCTATCTAGGGGGTCCCAAGGGTATAAAATAGGTTGTCGTATAATGCCGTTAGTTACCAGTTACATAATAACTGACTGAGCACATTATTATTATTATTACATTATAACTACGAAAGACGGAAATTGACTCCTATTAAATATTATGTTAAGATGGCTCTTATATTATACCTATAATAAAGCGAATTTTAGGTAACTTATTTATTTATTTAGTAATAATCATTCTCCAGATGCATGTTTAGGCAAAAACTCATTAAGACCTGATTTAGGAGTTCTAATTTGTAGATTCTATTGATTAAAGACCAACAAAAATGATGTATTATGTTAATATAAAGTTAGTTCACATATTCATTAAACGGTAAATTTACAAATTGCTTCCCGTTCATTGTACATTCATTATTTTTATCAGTATTGTGATATTAGAAATAATCAAGTTGGCTTCAAAAATTGAAAGTGTTCGTGAGATACGTAACCCGTAAATAATATAACGAGTTTTTCTGTTTCTAAAAAATCGTAATGTGTTTATTTTAAAAATACGACATATTGACATGGAAAAAACAACACTTATCATTTAAAAATCTCCTATCTCCAACTTTGTTGTTTGGTTAAAATTAATCTCGACGATCTAGTAGTGGTAATAAGTTCGAATCCTGGTTGGGCCAAAAATCAGTTTTTTGGTCAAGAAATTCTTAGTAGCGGTATGACACCACCAACTTCCTGAATCCGGCGTATAAGGCCATTGGTCCTGCGCCTGATCTATCTCTGGTCGTGTTGGATTGCCGTCTAATCGGATCATGACAATGTAGGAACAGAGTGCACCTGAGCTTGTGCACACACTTGCACTGTAATTCTCAGTCTTCAAGTTAATATAATCTAATCCAATAAGTACCTATACCTATATGTATGACAAAAATCAAAATGTCCAATATGCAATTTATTTTATTCTAATATATCATGTCCAGAATAGTTATATAGTTTTTGTAATAAGATAAACTTAGTATATGTTGCGGCGAATACGATAAAATACACTAAATTACATATTTTATGCATTAAAATTTTATTACTTACCTATAACATATTTTATAGTTGAGAAATTCTTTGCAAGTAAAATGATAAAAGTCCTGCGATAAAAACTTGATTTAGGTACATTAACGCTAACGCCGCTTTAAAATTAAAATATTTAAAGGGTGACGATGTGACAGGTCGCCACTCATCGCGTAAATAGTCCATTGTACTAATTGTTTTAATATGCCGCTGATACAAATACTTGATGTATATTTAAAAGCGGTGCGTAATAGACATTTACTAATACGTTAAGACGTTGACGCCGTAAAAATTTTAATGGTTTTAAAATCATCATCATCATTACAGCCCTTCACAAGTTCACTGCTGAACACAAGCCTTTCCCAAGTAAAGATCCAAAGCACGGTCCTGAGTCACCAGCATTCATCGACTTCCTGCAGTTCATACCATATCGTAGCTCCATCTAGTGAGAAAACGTCATACACTCCGCCTACCGGTATGAGGCTGCCACTTTAGAACTTATGCTCATCGCTTGTCTATTCGTTGAGCTATATCAGTTTCTCTGGTTCTACTACGGATATCATCGTTACGGATTCTATCACGCAGAAAAACTCCGGATTATAGCCCTCTCATAGCTTGTTAAGCGAACTTAAGCTTCCTCATATAGCCAGCAGGAAAGCAAGACGTCTCAGTTATAATAAAACCTTTGATAAAAGTTATCTTAACAGATACAAAGGCGTTTATTGTATTACAATATAATGTATATTTTAATCGTATTATATTTATACAAAGTTAATGGAACAATTCCTGATGTCGAACCCCGCGTTTTTTTGGCGGTTGATTATTTTGCCCACCAATTTCTGTCGTCAAATAGCAGTGCGTGAGTTATCATAGTCCTCAGTAAGTGGATGTTGTGGCTCATAGACATCTACATCTATCCTCGATCATAAATCAAAATGCAGATGCGTTGTCACCCGTGAGGACTAAGATGGAAAGCCTCGTTTCCAGTAAAAAGGGTTTCCGGTTCTCTACACTCACCATTGGAAACAAAGCAGCATTGGTCCTTCCACGGTTAATCATGGCTCTACAAAGTATATTTAATTTTATAAAAACATCATTTCTGATTTAATAATTTAACCCCTGATGACGCATGTAAAGTCGATGAATGCTGGATAAGGACCACGAGTGACAGTCTATAAGGAAGCAATAAATCCATTTTATTTGGATGGGGCTGTGAAAAAAGGGTTTTAAATACACTGTACCTTGTTTATGTTGATGCCCAATGGGTCGCTTTCTTCATTTTTGTTTTTTTTAGAAGTCGCAAATTTTCGACCTAGTTAGAATTATAGATAATTTTATGCGTTATAGTGACAAATAGAGCCGTGGTAGCTCAGATGGTTAACGCTCGCTGTAAATATAACAGAACGCGAGTAATCTGGGTTCGATCCCCGCCGGCACCAATGAAATTGTTAATTGCAATTTTAAGTGCTGATTTACCACATGCTCGGCGGTGAAGGAAAACATCGTGAGGAAATCCGCATGTTTGAGGAATAGGAAAAAATATATTTCGAAGACATGTGAAGTTCGCCAACACGCATTAGGGCAGCGCGGCGAACACTTCCTTGCCCTAAAACCCCTTTCATAAACGAGGAGAACCCTGTGCCCAGCTGTGGGACGTATATAGACTGTAACTTTATAGTGACAAATGTTATATTATTTAACTACCTCGAGTCACGGATATTATATAATGGTAAACATTTATGTAGGTGAAATAAATATTTATTATTCATGTTACCTGCTTCACGTGTACATCGCGAAGACAAAATAAATTCGTGAGATTTGTTAAGTTGAATTTAATCCTGAATCTTAATATAACATGTAGGTTACGTTAGGGTTAAATCAATAAACAATGTTACCATTTTGCAGAATGGCTAAACACCCCGAGCACAGCGAGCGTGTTGCATTTCTCGTGTGGCGTAGTGGCCGGCGTTGCCGCGTCGCTGGCGACCAACCCGGCCGACGTCCTGAAGACGAACATGCAGCTTTACCCTGACAAGTTTCCGAACGCATTTAGTGCAGCCGTCTACATTCACCGGGTAACATTAACAACCTTTGTTTTCTATTTGTTATTATAATAATAATAATGTCTTCCAGACCGAATTTCGGCCACGGCGGCCTGCCTCAACAGAGCCTAGCCATCGTATGCGCAAGCGCAGGTGCACTCTCTATTCCCTCACTCTCGTAATCCGATGGGACGGTAAACCGACACGACCGGAGAGAGATCAGGCGCTGGACCAACGGCTTTACGTGCTTTCCGAGGCACGGGGGTGAGACGCTGCTAACTTCCTGACTCCGGGCAGCTACTGAGAATTTCTTGACAGAAAAACTCAATAATTGATTTTTTGGCCCGACCCGGGACCTCATGATCAGCAGTCGCACTACTACAACCACTAGACCAACGAGGCAGTCAATTGTTATATTTGGATTTTATAGGCAGCTATTTCTATATATTGCCATGCGGTGACGGTACGGTGCATACGTGGTAAAGCCACACTGCAGCTATATTATGGTTGTAGCTCGAATAGGTCGGCTCGACCGGGGAAGGACCGCGCTCTCACAAAAGAATACCAGCGTGAAAAAGCAGCTTAAAACTGCTGTGTTTCGTATGGTGAGTGTAGAGATCCGGAGACCCTTTTTACTGGATACGAGGCATTCGATCTTAGTCCTCAGGGGTGACAACGCATCTGCGTTTTGATTCTTAATCGGGGATAAATGTAGATGTCTGTGGGCCACAGCATTCACTTACCATCAAGTGGACTGTGTGCTCGTTTGTCACCCTCATTCTATAAAAAAAAATCTACCATCTCTACTTTTCATGGGTGTCGTAAAAAGCCATTATGGAAAATACCGAAAAGAATTTGGTAGTGTATGAATGTTACATAAAATACCGCGTGACCGCATGAACGCGTGACATAAAATACCAAATCGCTGAAGTGGAGCAGTGTCAGAGATAAGAGAAGTCTGATACTGTGATTGCTAATTTGCAAGCGCATTAGAGATGCGGGAGATTTCTTAAAAGCATGTAGTGAGGCCCGCATTCGGGAAAACTTTTTCATTGGTCGGTAGGTAACGTGGGGTGTGAGAGATTTCTAAATTATCAACTCGAACTTGCAGATTTAAGGAGATTTTGCAGACATAGACATCTACATCCATCCTCAATTAAGAATCAAAATAAGATGGAATGCCTCGTTTCCCGTATAAAGGGTCACCGGTTCTCTACACTCGCTGCTATTTTAACGCTGGTATTCTGTGACAGTGCGGCCCTACCCCAGTCGAGCCGACCGTGCTACAACAATAATAGTATACCTGCAGCGTGACTCTACCACGTATAACAAAGGTGCAGTGCAAGAAATCTCATTGGCCTAAAACCCTTTTAGAAATGAAAGGCAGCCTCAGAAGCTCTAAGGTCGGCCACATACCTACGGAATTTCGATTCGGGATTCCGAAGGCAGCAAGTCCTACGGTAGTTTTCCATTCGAAATTTTGCGGCCAAAACAGGATTCCGTATGCTTATGGCCCTTTCGTTCCATTTAGGAATTCCGAAACGTAATTCCGCATGTATGTGTCGGACCTAAGAAATGGCGCCCAGCTGTGGGACGTAACTGTACTTTGTTTCTTTTACACATTTTAATTGTGTCGAAATTTCTATCACGATCTCGGCATGTGGGGTGCCTAGGTCAAGACGATTTGTTAATTATACGCTTTTTGTCAATTAGTTATGTATGATATAACTATCTGCCTCATTAAATCTTTATGGGTGACTGGAGTTTATCATACAATAAATAACTTACTGATCAAATAACTACCTATTAAATATTAAATTATTATTTATGTGACTTTTAGAACATAAAGTTTGTATTTATTTTTTGTCTAAACCGTAATTAGGTACTTTGTGATAACACTAATGTTAATTTTTCGACCAGGAAGGACCACGGTAGGCAATGTATACCGTTACAATTACAAGTCCCCTGCGGTACATAGGCCTCCACTATGGATTGCCTCTAGGGGAATATTTGTTATAGTTTGCCGCTTGGCAACCGCTGGCTTTTATTTTAGACAGACGCTGCTGCGCATCTGATTTGATTCTCTCGGTAGCCTCTTACGATACTCACGGGACGATATTTGTTTGTGGATATCTTCACACCAACACTACACGGAAAAATGTATACCAGCATGTTTCTATTAGGGGACTGTATGGATAAATTCCTCCTTTTATCTATGTTCGTCACCAAATAGCCTGCACTGCTGCAATTCGGTCTGATAGGGTATAGAGCTAGTATAATACTGACTATGAGGTGTTCCATCTTAATCTTCAGCAATGATAACGCAGTAGCCTCCTTTGTTTGAAGTTGGCTGTAGGTGTCCACACTGCAGTAGCCACTTTCCATCAGGTGGACTGTAGGTTTGTGTGTCACTTCAGTTTAATAAAAAAATAACAAGAATTTTTTTTTGGAGACCCGTTTTACTGGTTTCACACACATCCCACCTGGTGGTAAGTGGATGCTGTGGCACATAGGCATCTCACACATTTATCCTTGACTAAGAATCAAAGTGCAACTGTATTATCACATCACCCCTGAGGACTAAGATGGAATGCCTAGTTTTCAGTAAACAGGGCCTATTTACAGGCCTATTGCAGCTATTTTACGCTGGTATTCTGTGATAGCGTGGTCCTACCACGGTCGAGCGGATCCATTAGTGCTACAATTATTATAGCAGCAGCACGGCGCTACTATGTAAAGACGCGCATCTGCTTTTTGACTCTTAATAAAGGATAGATTTATATCTCTATAACTACCATTAGGTGGTTTCTTAACTTATTTATCACCCTTCTATAAAAATATTTCCTTATAATTTCGATTCGATTTTTATATTTGAAATATAATAATGTATGCGACTAAACATCCTAATGAAGATCTTTACGTTTTACGAGCGTTTTCAGTTATATTTATTTTTAGTTATCAAAATAATTTTATGGTTTAAAAATATATGTATAGCGTTTTAAGATATTATCACAAAAAAGTAAAGAGCTGATTAAGATTCCAGGTCTATTTTCTCTAATATGATTTTAGCTAATTCAATCTAAGTACTTATTTTAATTTACGACGTATTTACTTCTTCGTTTTAGTACAAGTAACGATTGTGCTAATGAAAATATTTCTTAAAACATATTAAATTCATTTTCCTCTTATCACACAATTCTTTAGAGACTTTAATATGCTTGAAAGTGTTTTAATTCGAGAAACACGCATAGATTATACTTTTATATGTGTGATAGATATATTATGGAACATATGCCTTTCTGGAACATTCTATTGTAATGATTATAAATTGCGTGTTCATAGTATGTATGCACTTATCGAATTTATTTTTTCCAGACTTATGGCGTGCAAGGTTACTTCAAAGGTGCTGTGCCAAGAATGTTACGCAGGACCTTAATGGCAGCAATGGCTTGGACAGTGTTTGAAGAAATAACTCGATCTATTGGCTTAAAATGACGGCACACAATACTCGAATAATTCGATTTGTGAAACAAAATTGGGTGAAACTTAGCACTTTGAAGGTGCAGTTCCTTTATTAGTAGGATGTATGCGTGATACGTGAGTGAAATAGGGTAAAAATTATTTTGTTGATGTACTATATTATTAATAATTTCCTAAGGAAAGAAATAGTTATAATTAATTTTAGTAATTAGCCAATAGATTGAGTGATGTAAATTAGGAAAATATTTATGAATCTGTTATCTAATATAAGAGAACCATTTTACTCATCGCCTTGTTATATTTTTAAGTAATAAAATAAAGGTAATTATAAAAAAAACGATTTGTTTTTATTAATGAAAATTAGTTGATATGTAACAAAAATGTATTTTTACATATATACAAAACATACTAACAAAATTGTTTGCCTATTCTTTTCTGTTTCATAGAAACTCTAAGCCTTCATATTTTAAATTTTCTACGAATGTATCCTGCAGTAATACTTTTCCATCAGTTCTAAATGCAGTTATGTAGGTTGCCGTCTTCCCGTCAAATTCTGTGGTTTTTAAAGCGACTATAGCCTCGTCTTTCGAACCAGGAATGAACTTGAACGAAGAAAAGCCATGTTTTGGTTGATGTTTCGTTATCTGAAAAAGCGCCATTCACAAGGATTGATTTACTTCTTTCACATATTAGTTTTACCTGAAATATGAGAGATGGCAGCTTAATACTGCTTTGTTATCGTATGGTGAGTATGAGAGATATGGAGACCCTTTTTTAATGGAAACGATGCATTTCATCTTAGTCCTAAGGGGTGACAATGTTAATCGAGGATAAATGTAGATGTCTATGGGCCACAGCATCCACTTACCATCAGGTGGACTGTGCGCTCGTTTGTTACCCTTATTCTTTTCTTTGTATAAAGTTGGCTGTAGGTGCCATGGCTTTCAATAACCACTTACCATCACATACGACTTTTTCTCGTTTTAGTGTTTTAAATAAAAATTATACAGCAGACTCAATAATTGAGATTTCGAGGCGACGCCTCGTTGGTCTAGTGGTAGTAGTAATGCAACTGCTGATCATAAAGTCCTGGGTTCGAATCCCGGGTCAGGCCAAAAAATCAATTATTGAGTCTTTTCGTCAAGAAATTCTCAGTATCGGCCTGGAGTCTGGATGTTGGCGGTGTCTCACCCCCGTGCCTCGGAAAGCACGTAAAGCCGTTAGTCCTGCGCCTGATCTCTCTCCGGTCGTGTCGGTTTACCGTCCCATCGGATTATGAGAGTGAGGGAATAGAGAGTGCACCTGTACTTGCGCATACACTTGGACACTATAATCCTGTCCTGCGCCGATGGCTAGTCTTCGTTGAGGCAGGCCGCCGTGACCGAAATTCGGTCTGGAGGATTAACACCAGACGTAGATACTAGACGTAGAGACGAAATAAGCTGACCGGCGAAGAGCAGCACCGGCAAATAGGCAAATTAAGACAAATCCCACCTACCACTAGAGGTGCATGTCGAACAGTGTAGTTATACGGGTGATGAAGATGAAAACTGAGTTCATTTAAATTAATTATTAGATGATGGGAAAATAACATTAAAAATAATTATAACTTTTAACAAAAAGCAAAAACCGACTTCAAATTCATAACAAAGAAGTTATTTATTTGCTACACTTAGAGATGGATTTTTTTTTCCAAATTTACATGGTACCACCCTTGAAGCTTTTTTAACTTATATATTAGCTTTTTTAACTTATCTTATATATATATATATATATATATATATATATATATATATATATATATATATATATATATATATGTATATATATATATATATATATATATATATATATATATAAGTGGCGGGTTTATTAGTTGCCAACCTAACTAAATTTCAAATTTTTTTATATTTTTAAAAAAGAGGAGTGTGTTTTTTTGTATGTATGTTACGCGATATCTTCGCAGATTGTTTTGTTTGATATATATATATATATATATATATATATATATATATATATATATATATATATATATATATATATATATATATATATATATATATATATATATATATATATATATATATATATATATATATATATATATATATATATATATATATATATATATATATATATATATATATATATATATATATATCAAACAAAACAATCTGCGAAGATATCGCGTAACATACATACAAAAAAACACACTCCTCTTTTTTAAAAATATAAAAAAATTTGAAATTTAGTTAGGTTGGCAACTAATAAACCCGCCACTTTTTCGATCGGTGTTTAGAACGTAATGGAAGCATCTAGAATTTCTTGCAGCAATACATTATAGCAATAGTTAATTGTCAGATCTTTCGCATCTGGACATGGAGTAGTGAAACTATATAGTAGTTTGAATATATCTTGTAGAAAATTTTATCTCTTGCACTTGAATTTCACTTTCGTCGAAAATCGACTTAAGCAGTGCATGGACGAAGGTGCGATCTCTAACGACAACTTGGTGGTACTTAGTCTTAGGATTACTTATGGACATTTACCACTGGACCAATGTCCAGAAGATTTTTGGACGAAAATTATGATATGCGTGATGAGCCTTATCCAGGATGACCTCTTACAAAAACATGAAAGAAAACAAAAACAACTCCATGCTATAGAAAGAAAAGTTGTAGAAGAATATTTCCAGTTTCGTTGCCGCATGTGCTAATGCTGCTTTGACCGCAGAAGAAAGCCGACATGTGCGTGTAACCACTCAGTTACCGTCATACTAATTACCGTTGTTCTTGCGTGAAATTAAACGTACCCTATGTAAGTTAATTTTCTGCGAAAACGCCTGTCTGTAGAGCGTAGAAGTAAGGAGTACAGACCATAGAAAGGAAAGTGTCCATAGAAAACCTTTAAATAAGGGTGGCGCCGCTATAGCTACGGGGTAAATTTTAAAGAACGCACCGAAAAATATTAGTGGGATAGACGACTTTTTCGAGGTTATATTTACTAAATAAAATTATTTTAGATTTTAGAGCTATTGAGCAGTTTAGCAGCACACTTAAACCGTCGACAACTGCTACGTTCATTTCATCCCAGTAGCTACTCCAGCGCTGTTGTGGAGAGTTTTTGAGCTGTTATTTACTGTTTACGCCACTTCATCACTTCATGGCCACTTTTTCAACTATTCTACTATGGGAGTTGGTACTCCTTGCTTCTACACTCCATACGCCAGTGGCTTGGAGCTGAAGAAACGGGCATACTGACGTCAAAATCCGACATAAATGGGAAAATTCTTTAAAATGTGCAATGGTGAATAAACTATGTATTTAATGGGATTTCCCTCAACTATCAGAGCATATATCGATTCGATCATAAAGCAGCGATATTTCTGACATATAGCAAGATATTTATGAAAAAAAAATTCACTTGGCTGGGCTGTCCTTCCCCACCCACGGTACTCCAGACTAGTAAGGTACGTGAGGGTAATATAGTCTACGTGAGGGTAATATAGTCACCTTAAGCTTTGCTGCGCTATAAAACCAAAATTAGAAGGACGATAGAGACGAAAACACGAAGTCGAAAGCTTCGGGTCCCGCGCCTACGTCACAGGGACTGCCACAGTCGAGCGTGTGCCTGCTGTTAGAAGAGTCACATACAAGGTTAGTTACATCTTGAAGCAAGCTTCCATTAAAACGTAACTACAAGCCGCCGAAGAATATTAGTCAATTTTTATTTTTTACCATTCATCAAGTGTAATGAATTTTCCCTCTTGAAATTCCTCTACATTACAAGATGCAGGAATGTACAAGCTAGATCGTGAATATGGTTTCTCTTACATAGGAAAAAAAAGGTCTATAAAACCCGCGTGAAAAAACACATAGGTAGCTTAAATGAAGCACCGACGCTCCAGGAACTCTGCAGTCTGTGAACATGTCCAAGATCGTCTCCACCATTACATCAAATTTGATAAACCACAAATCCTCGCAAAAAGCACCGATTCCTACCAATCATGTTACGTGAGGCTAATGAAATTTAAAAAAAAACACCCTAATATCAATAAAGAAGACAGATGGGATAAATCTAAATGCAAGCATACCACTGCAAGACTTCAAGATACTGTAAGATTGTTCTGTGTAGATCGGATCAAATATTAATATTCAAAAACTAAAGGTAGCCCAGGCTATGACATTGGGACGTCAAACATTTCAGTCCGTCTCGTGGCCATGGGTGCTGTAAAGCAATCAAACCGTCGGGAATTAAAAATAAGTTAATTAACCGTGATAAAATACGTATGAATAGTTTTATTCAATGTGTAGTGTTCTCGTACATATAAGAAATCATTATCGACTAAAATTTTTACTATAACGTCATCTGTCAAAATGGCGTCGATAAAGCAGCGCCCTTTTGACCCATTATTATTTGTTTGACTGATTTAGAGATATTGTATCACAAAGCCGTCCGTACAAATAGGCTTTAGTTTTTGAGTTATAATAAAGTGACCATATTAACCAGATGACCATATTACGAGGGGCACACTGAAATGATCGGGAATAGAATATTTCGGATTGAGTTATAATAAAACCTTTTTTAGAATTTGAATACTGGCCTCTTAGAATGTTAATGACATTCAAGCAATTAATAAAATGTTTACAAACAAAAACTATGTTGGTTTAAAGTTGACACGTCGTTTACAGATATGGAGCTCACGCATGATCATTTTTGTGCCATAATTTATCAAAATTTTTGTCGTGGCTTATCTCAAGATAATATCTCAGCGAACTTGTTTCCATTTATGATGTTGAAGCACCGTGTCAAACGATAATATACCACCGCTGGTATGCCGAGTTCCGACGCGGTCGTGTGTCGCTCAGCACTGTTTCTTCTGCAGGTCAACTAAGAACAGCGGTCACGCCTGAAAACATCGCAGCTGTGCGAACTATTATATTAGATGACCGTCATGTGACATACGAGCAGATTTCGGCTGCTATCAGTATCGGAATGACTGCAATTCAGTCGATATTACATAATGAGCTGTGTGTACGAAAGCTAGTTTCCCGCTGGGTTCCCCACAATTTCTCCGAAGAGCAAAAGGCGGCTTGTGTAGATTGGTGCCGGAATACTCTGCAACGCTTCAACGGAGGGAAGTCAAATGCCATTTGTAATATCGTCTCAGGTGACGAATCAGACGAAAAAGAAAACATCAGTCAGCAGTTTAGGTCTTCGAAGACGAGGTCAAACCAACGAAAGTGGTTTGCTCCCGCAGCGTGTCAAAGAAAATGGTCGCTACGTTTCTCTCAAAAAAGAGGCATATTGCTACAATTCCTTTACAGGAACGCAGAACGGTTACCGCTGAGTGGTATATCACGGTTTTTTTTGCCAGAAAACCCGAAACGTCGCATCATTTTACATCACGATAATACGAGCTCCCATACGGATCGGAAGGCAAATGATTTTTTGAAGCAGGAAAACGTTGAGCTGATGAGCCATCCTCCGTACAGTCCTGACCTGAGCCCAAACGATTTCTTTACATTCCATAGAATGAAAGATTTATAACGCGGACAACGGTTTGAAGACCCCGAAGCATTTGTGGAAGCGTACAAATCAGCCATTTTGTCAACATCAACTTTAAACTGGAATTACTGTTTTAATGATTGGTTTGCACAAATGGAAAAGTGTATTAACTTGAACGGAGAATACTTCGAAAAACAATAAAATACAATTTAGCTATACCGTGAATGTAATTTTTCTTATTCCCGATCATTTCAGTGTGCCCCACGTACCCTCACATACTATAACCATTTAGTCCTCTCTAGCTCATTACTTGGATAATAAAAAAATTATAAATGAAGACCACCCTAAATTATGGTCTTACTCTTTAGTTATAAGCTTAAAACTTTTACAATGATAGCATTCTTTGCCTGCCAACGTGATAGCCATAGAAGATTTAAAATGACAGTGACGGGTGCCAGTACATAATAGACAGGTCATTGACTTATATACGTATATATGTATATGTATCTTACTGTGCCATTTTTCATACATTTGTGTTAACATAAAGATTTTAAAGGCAGGTTTTAAATGTCAAACTAATATTGATTAATAAAATTAAATAAAAAATATATTAAAAATACTTGCTGTGCTTTTTCAAATTATACATAATTATATTATGATATGATAAAACACCGTAATGTATACTAATTGACAGATGCTTGTTAAATAGAATAATTAAGCATGTGGCTTTTTCAAAATTTGTCTTCAATCAAACCTTTTTGTGTCATTCAAACCTTCAGTTGATTTTAAAAGAAGGCCAAATGTGTGGCAATGGTACTTTTATTGGTCGAAAGTGGTCATAATCTTTTATTTATTAGATGGCTACATTTTTGTCGTTTTTTCACAAGGAATCTGACATGCTTCAGAAATAAATACATATTTTGAAGGAATATAAAATCAGTCAAAAGGCTACTCATACTTTAATAAAGACGAGACCTGTATGCCTATGAATTATTTACAGGCCGCGGTAATATGTAATCTTATAATATTACATATTTATCAGTTTATTATGATAGAAAAGAAAGTAAAGATTACCTCTACAGCTTGAATGTTTTTGAAATTGCTGTCTGCAGTTATTAAATAATTGCATCCCATCACTTCATCCTTAGTTTCATTGTATGGCTCGTGACTGCATCTCCTAGGCAAGAAATGCCATTTCTTTGTAACAGGAGACCAGACTCCAGATTCGTGGATCATATATCCCGGCCATTGAATGCCTATAGAACTCCTTACAGCTTTGTATTGATTAACCCAACTTAAGTGTTGTACCTGAAACGGTTTTTTGATTTATGCAAAAGAGAGGAGGAACATCTTAATATTGAGTTGATCAGTATGATGAAGATAAATTCCACGTTGTTAAAATTGTTATTAACAATTTAAGTTCTGTTTACCACATAATAAAAAAGAAAGAAAAAAACGTCTATAAATAATTATAGTTTATAGATAGTGATCTAACAAAAAAAAGCACATAAAATGAGACTAGTTTACATGCAATATCCTTTAGATTTAATGGAAAAAAAACCACATGAAGATGGCATGCAACTTTAAAATGATGATATGGATTGTAGGGCCTTTACTTTAATTACCATGAAAATAAAAAATCTTTATACATTCAGGTTTTGAAACTGAATATTTACATATTATATAATATATTATTACCTCTCCATGTATATTAATAGCTTTCACCCACATTGGGTCATAGGTCTGGAATTCGCCACTTGCAGTTGTCCATTCTTTGCCCATTGAACCAACATACAGAATCTCGTCTTTTATCGTCGCCCACTCTGACTTGAAACCTTTTTCCGTGTGACCATTTCCATCCGGCAGTATCACCCATGGCACCATTTTATTGTTAAAGATCTCAAATACCTGTGAAAGAATTAAAATATAAAATTTATTAGTCTATTCGTAATAGTGGCTACATTTAGGATTAATCAATATTGGTATTTCAAAATTATCTTGATCAGCTTTAATTATAACAACATTTTAATCAATTACTCTAAAATTGTTTGATATATATATATATATATATATATATATATATATATATATATATATATATATATATCAGCTTTAATTATAACAACATTTTAATCAATTACTCTAAAATTGTTTGATATATATATATATATATATATATATATATATATATATATATATGTATTATTTAGGGATTTTTGTTCGTTAACATGTCAATCCCATTAAAGCTAACTTAAAATCTATACATTTGTTATTAAATCTGCACATACTTAATGCAATATCTGAGGTGGGAGCATGTAGGATGCCCTGCGCAATACCTATATTGTACACATTTATCTTATATGACCTTAGAAATAATTCCCTTGCCCCTCGGTTCCGCTCAAATTCCATTAAAAAATGATGTAAGTCTTCAATTACTCCACAAGTTTCACAGTTAGGTTTATCGGTTCTTTACATCAAATAAGAATTTTTTTTGATGGAATGTCCCCTGTTTTTACTCTAAATATTAATTTAATAGTATATCTATTTAATTTTGTATATATAAACCAAGGTATTCGAGGCGGTTCACTCTGTATTGTTTTATACCAAATACCTTTCGTTTTAGAACGTTCGTTGAAAAATTGTTTCCATTTGTTATGGCATGAATTTTTGAATTTTGGTAATACTTCTGAGTAGGAAGGGTCAATATTGTACTCTACACCATTTACATAAGCAGAGTTCGCTAACCTTCCTGCCTCCTCGTTACCCAATAAACCAATGTGTGCTGGAATCCATTGCACTCTTACACAGATGCCGCATAGACTGAACTGATTTATTTGGGAAAGTATGTTATAGGTTATCGAAACACCTCTGATTCCAGAGGCGGATCGAGCCAAATGTTGGAGAGCAGTTTTGCTGTCCAAGTTGGGGAGCTTTTCGTAAAAGAAAAAATACACATAGCCATTCTAAGTGAAACATGATTAGACAGCCATGATAATATTAATAATAAAGGTTATAATATCAATAGACGGGACAGATATGACTCTTATGGTGGAGTTGCAATTGTTACACACAACTCACTTAAAAGCGTAATAAGTATAATTCGATTAACTAACCCAGGCACAGAAACCATATATGTTAAATTGCACAATTGTGATTTCTTACAAAATATTATATGAGTCTATTGTCCATCTTCAGTTAGAACTCAAGTATCGGACTGGAAGGAGCTATTTTTCTTCTTCCCAAAAAAATCGTTAATAGCAGGTGATTTTAATGGGCACTACACCAATTGGTCGTACAAAAACAATGCACGAGGGGTGCCATGAGTAGACTCATCGATAGAACATGGTTATTTTTCTCTTAATAATGGAATGCCAACAAGAGTTAAACTTGTCAATGGGTTTTTACAAGAAACTTCCCCAGATATTTCTTTTGTATCAAATGATATTGCTATAAACTTCGATTGTCAGGTGCTCAATGAAAATCTAAGCAGCGATCATCTATTAATTAAATTAAGAACTAATAGGGCGGGGGTTAGTCTACTCCTAACTTTTGATATTATAAATAGGACTTGATTAACACCTATTCTGCTCTCCTGTCCGGCGAGCAGTTTGGCGTATGGCTCTGGGGGAGACCGCAGGTCGTGTTGATCCCCAGGGCAAGTCTGAGGAGTTCTCCTTCACGTGGTTGCCGCCTGTTATTTGGTCTGGTTCAATAGGAAACAGACAGAACAGAAACACTCGGACGATCCTCTTTTTCTTTTCTTTTATCCCTCTCCCTTTTCCTATCCCAACCCAATCCAAGGTGTCAAGCGTACCGTGCCGATGGTTGCGTGGCTGGAGGGAGTCCAGTCACAAACGGTGCCTACCCGAGACCAGGGCGATTCAGGTAGTATTTCCCTAGATACTCGTGGGAACAAAATGGATGAAAACCGACATTTTGTTAAAGACAGTGAGAAGTCTCCTTTAATGGAATTAGCTGCAGGTTTGGAAGAGGCTCTTTTAGCCTCACCAATACCCTGTAACAGTGCGCCCCAACCTGGGACGAGTCGTGAAGTAGAGGGCACGTTTGCAGCCGAACCACAATCGGAAACGAACCAGGGCGGGGAAAAGAAAAAGTTCGCTAGGCCTTATAAGCTTAGTGGGGCTGCGAGGAAAAGGTACGGAAGGCTGATAGCAGCTGAGATTAGAGCCGAAGAGGCCCTCTCTCTGCTAGAAGCCTTGGGACGAAATTCCTCTGCCCAAGCCTCCCCCAGTTCCGAAGGCGAAAAAACGCAGTCGGTCTGAGGAAGAGTCCCCCAAAGACCAGCCCAGGAATACTGTGAAGCTGGCAACGGAGGAAAAGAAGCTCAGCTTCAGTGCCGTAGCTGGCTCCGCGCGTATAGGAATTCACAATTCGAATCCTATGAGTGTGGAGCAGATGCGGCTGGTCCACCGGGCACTAACACAGGCCATCACTAAGACGGCCTGTGGGTCGCAACCGGGAATGGGCCCAAAATTTTCCGGTTTCACACACAAGCCAGGTTGGATGCCTGAATAAGGCAAGCCAGGACTGGATTGTGGGTGAAATCGGAAAACTAAAGCCCTGGCCGGAGGCAGAGCTCTCGGTAATAACCCGAGGCGGCTATGCTGTTGAGGGCACAAAATGAAAGGCTCCATACTGAGCTCTGGAGAATTCTCCACCGTAGGGACGAGGAGAATGGGTTCCTAGTAACCTTTTCTCTGGACGACCCATCGCCGGAGGCTCTTCGGAAGGCAGGCGGCAGAGTCATCCTTGGCTTTAAGATGATAACTTTTAAAGTCAGGGGAGGCTTTGACGCGGCAATGGAGCCCGAACCACCCCAACCCCAACCCCAATCCCCTCAGCCCTCCACCTCTCGGGGTGAGGCTGGAACGCCACCGGTGAGAGTGACGAAGACCCAAGGCGCAGATTTCGCCTCGGTCCGACGGCCTCCGCCGGTGTCGTCCAGGCCGGGGGGAGGGGAGGAGGGAGCGGTTCGAAGAAAGGTAAGGCGGGGTCAAGTTCGCAGGAAAAGGAAGTCCTCGTCCTCAACAGGCGGAAAAAACCCCTGCCCCCCCACGCCCATAAATGGCTAAACCAAAGGGTAAGACGAGGGTCCTCCAAGCAAATCTTTACCATGCAGCAGCTGCTTCTGCCGTGGTGGAGGTTTGCTTTGCAGAGGACAACATTGACCTCGACCTTATATAAGAGCCTTGGGTTGCCAACGGTCTAGTTCTGGGATTGGCGGCTGCCGGTAAGATTCTTGTCAATACCAAAGGCAGTAGACCCAGAGCTTGTATAATTTATAACAAAAAATATTGAACTTTTAGCTGTTCCAGAGTACTGCAACGATGACCTGGTTACAGCCTTCATAAATCTCAAGGGATGCACAGGGGCCAGAGTCATCATTTGCTCAGCCTATCTTCCCGGCGAAAACGCAGATCCTACCATCGAGTTAGAGTGAGTGGCGGAGTTCGCCAGAAAACACAACGCCGAACTTGTGGTGGGTTGTGATGCTAATGCTCACCACACAGCCTGGGGAAGAACCAACATCAATGAAAGAGGTGAGTTACTTTATGATTTTCTCACCTCCAACCGCCTGGTATGCCTAAACTTAGGTTGTACACCAACTTTTGTAACGCGTGCTAGGCAAGAAGTGTTAGACATAACCTTTGCTACCAATAACATGTCCAAGCGGATAAATGACTGGCATGTTAGTAGCGAAAACTCAATGTCTGATCACAAGCACATTAAGTTTGTGATTGGAGCATTACCATCCTTTGAAACCGTTACTTTTAGGGATCCGAAAGCGACCTCCTGGGATATCTATAGAGATAGCCTAAGGAGGAATTTGGAAACGTTTCCTAAAAGCATCAAAACAATTGAAGGTCTGGAGTTAGCGACGGAGACAGTAACCGTAGGTATCTGTGAAGCCTTCGAGGACAGTTGTCCCGTCAAAATCAAGACCTCAACACGAAAAGTTTCTTGGTGGAATTCTAAGCTGAAAGACCTTAGGAAAAGACCAGGAAACTATTTAATAGGGCTAAGAAAACCAAAGAGTGGGATATTTATAGTGCAGCCCTAACTGAATATAATAAAGAAATTAGGAAAGCCAAGAGAGCATCGTGGAGGAAGCTATGCGAGGAAGTCGAGTCTTTGCCTCGCAGTGCAAGACTACAGAAGATGCTATCGAAAGCTAAACCTAATCAGATCGGGCTTCTTAAAAAGCCGGATGGTAACTTCACTAATAGTGAAACAGAAACATTGGAGTTACTAGCGTCAAGCCATTTCCCAGGGTCATACAAGACTTCAGCCTTGAACTCTTTCAGAGCCCTACGAAGGCCTTGCAATGAGGACTGGCGTAGGGCTGCAAAGATAATAAGGCCAAACCTGGTGCAGTGGGCTGTTGACTCCTTTGAACCATTTAAATCAAGCGGGGAGGATGGAATAATTCCCATCCAACTAAAGAGGGGTATCGACATCCTTCTTCCTTATCTGGTGAAAATCTTCAGAGCAAGTCTGGCATGGGGATATATTCCAGAACGATGGACAATTGTCAAGGTTGTATTTATACCTAAGGCTGGTAGAAAGGACTACGCTTTACCAAAGTCCTTTAGACCTATAAGCCTATCTTCCTTTCTTCTTAAGACATTGGAAAAGGTTATAGATAGATATATAAGGGATGTAGCTCTAGCTACAAGGCCCATTCATTACAACCAGCATGCTTATTGCAGAGGCAAATCTACGGAAACAGCCCTGATCAGTGTCATTGACAGGGTCGAAAAAGCACTGGAGGATAAAGTAATAGCTCTTTGTGCCTTTCTAGATATTGAGGGCGCCTTCGACAGTAGCCCTACATCACTGCTGACTGGGGGCCTAACATCTAAAAATGTTGACCCCACAGCCATCAGATGGGTGAAGTCGATGCTCTCAAACAGAAAGACAAAAATAGCGCTGTTTCAAACTTCGATTGAGGTTGCAACTACAAGAGGCTGCCCACAAGGAGGTGTTTGAGGTGTTTTGTCACCCCTTCTTTGGACTCTTGCAGTTGACCAACTATTGTACAAAATGGCAGACCTACGCATTGACACATTGGGTTATGCTGATGACCTTGTGATCATTGCAAGGGGCTTTTGCCAAAGTACTTTATCGTCAATAATACAAAGAGCCCTAAACACCATAAATAACTGGTGTAGGGATAACAGTTTATCAGTTAATGCTGATAAAACTGTTGTAATACCCTTTACCAAAAAGAGACGGTTGGACAAATTAGTCCAACCAAAACTTAATGGTAAAGAAGTACCATTTTCCACGGAAGTTAAGTACTTGTGCGTAACAATCGACCAAAAACTAACGTGGAACTCTCACCTTAGCAACGTATGCCATAAGGCAAAAATTGCTTTAGGTACGTGCAGTCGTTTGGTCGGGAACAACTGGGGCTTGCGTCCCAGTATGGTCCTATGGCTGTACAGCAGCATAGTGAGGCCGATTCTCACCTACGCCTCTATTGTCTGGTGTAACAAGGCCAACCAAAAGACGACTGCGGACAGACTAAAATAGTCTACAAAGGACTGCCTGCCTAATGGCAACTGGAGCTATGCGATCATCGCCTGGAGCGGCTCTTAATGCACTTCTATGCCTAACGCCCCTTGATCTCTATCTAGACAAGGAGGCGAGGGCTAGTTTGTATAGGATTAATGCCCAGGGCGGTCTGAGCTTGCTCTCCTACAGATTGAGATCCATGCTCGACTCAATTAAGGAATCACCAGTCTTATGCATGATCTCAGATATCATGCGTCCACTATACACTTTTGATAGAAAGTATATAGTGGAATTACCCTCCAGAGAAGACTGGCTGAATGGCCAGGTTTTCTATGAGGTCGGTAGCCGCATATGGTATACCGATGGGTCTAAAATGGGCCTCGACGTAGGCTTTGGAATTTACGGGGAACGCCCCAAATTCAAACTTAGTATGAATTTGGGTAGATACACCTCTATTTTCCAGGCAGAAATTTTCGCCATACTTCGGTGTGCGGAAATCAATCTGCAAAAACACTACGTCAACCATAAAATTTACATAAACTATAATAGTCAAGCAGCACTCCTAGCGCTGAGATCAAACTTAGTGAACTCAAAGCTAGTTGGAGACTGCGTGAACCGTTTAAGCGCCCTGGGTTGTAAAAACAGGGTCGTTTTAATATGGGTTCCGGGTCACGAGGGTATTGTAGGCAACGATTTTGCCGACAAACTCGCACGGGAGGGCTCAAAGTGCACACAATTTGGACCCGAGCCATTTTGTGGAATCTCAAGAAGCCTAGCTGGTTGACCCTTGAAACTCTTTATCACAATAAATCACTTAAGATCTGGTCTGATACACCAGGCTTAAAACATTCTGAAACCTTAATCCGGGCTTTTGATCGTAAATTCGCTTCAGGAGCCCTGGGATTAAGTAAATATAAATTGCGCATTCTGGCAAGAGCCCTAACTGGACACTGTTGTCTTAAAAAGCACATGTCCATCCTTGGACTAAGCAACTCAAGGATGTGTCGGTTCCGTTCCATAACGGAAGAAACGCCTCTACACATCCTTACCGTTTGCGGACCTTTAATGCGCAAACGTAACACTCATCTGGGACACTATCTACTCCGCCCAGAAGAAGTGAAATTGCTCACGGCTAAGCAACCCCTTCGATTCATTGAAGACATAGGGCTTAGCAGTGAACTATAGCCATAGCAGCGATCACAATAGATCTTCTAGGTCGCAGTGATACTGGTCTCTTTACCTAGACCTGCATAGCTGCTCGCACATAATAAAATAAAATATAAAGAACTGAAATCCATAAACACTATAATGGCATTCAGAAACGTAATTTTAAGAAAATTGATTGGGTAGCCTATATTAACAAAATTAAAGAATTCTTTAGTGATGATTTATTAGATATTGATATATATGATGAAACATTTATTCAAATGTATAATTTTCTACTTTCTAAACTTGATAAAGCGGCCAATGCTAGTATAACTACTATAAAACTATGCATTGACCCAGCAACAAAATTCAAACCCCAAAATTATTGGAAACCAACCCTGTCTAGAGCAGTTGCTTAAAGAAGATTAGCCCTTAGGAATTTTAGACGTAATCCAACTTCCAACTATTTGACTCACTTAGAAGCAAAGACTAAAGAAGCCAGTAAACTTATAGTAGATGTAAGACATACTCATTGGCAGCACTTTTGCGAATCGATAGATGGAGAAACTTCAATGTCAAACATGTGGCAGCGCATGCGATGGATGAAGGGTATTCGTAAACAAAAATCATTCATTCCATTAGATCAGCAAGAAAAGCTTCTACTTTCACTCACACCAGATTTTGCTAATATATATAATTATGATATATAATTATGAGTACCCGGTTGACCGAGCTTTGCTCGGTATTTATCGCTCGATTTTTTTTTAATTCGTGTGTTTTGGAAATTATATTTAGATACAAATTACATACTGATGAAATATAAATAATATTTTTTGATCTTAGCGACATAACAGAAAAAACGGAACTGGTTATTTGAATAAAAAATCATGAGTGCAATTATTTTAATTAAAGTTTTTGTGTTTTTAAAAAATACTAAAAAAGGGCTCGGAAAAATAGATTTTCTCAAAAAAGAAAGGAACTTGAAAAAAAAAATAAAAACAAAATCGGTCGGTCGGTCTAGGCTCGAACCGGGGTTTTACGATTCTGTGACCGCCCATTATACCAATTAAGCTATTTATAATCATTAACAATCTGTCAAAATTTACCTTCTTATTCTAACGATATTGTAGCAGTTTTTCATTGCCTAAAAACACGGACAAAAAGACATTTTCTAAAAATAAATATGTACCAATTTTATGTCTAAAAATCCTTCATTAGAGACTGATTTTACAATGGAAGAATTGAAAAGCTGTCTTAAAAAAAAAGATACTGCTCCCGGAGATGACGAAATCACGTCTAGTATGATATATAATCTTTCCGATATCGCTAAAAAAATTCTTTTTGTCTGAAAATATACCAAGTCAATGGTGTAATGTGCTGGTTATACCTATACCAAAAAAATAGTGGCCCATCTAATTCTGATGTTAAGCTGAGACCAATTTCCTTAATTTCATGTCTTCGTTCATTGAAAAAAAATTGCATATTTTCGCCATCGACAGTTGGATTTAGGAAACCACAATCTTGCTTAGACTGTCACTCTCATTTGGTAACATTTATACAAATTGGATTTACACAAAATATACCCACTTTAGCTTGCTTTTTGGATACTGAAAATGCTTATAATAATGTTGATATAAATAGTGTCTTAAAAATATTAGATAATCTACAAGTTGGTAGTAGATTTTGTACATATTTATGGTCATTCCTAAGCAAAAGAAATTTACGGGTACTCTGGAACAAACACATTAATGAGATTACAGAAAAATGTAATAAGTTTTTAAATATACTAATGGTAATGTCTGGGTCATTGTGGAGAGTTCATCCCAAACATATTCGTCAGCTGTATATTTCGTTAATAAGAAGTAGTATCGATTACTGTAGTTTTTTATTTGATAATTGTGCTAATGTTCACTTATCAAAATTAGATAAATTGCGAAATAAAGCGTTAAGGGTTATTGGTGGTTTTATCAAAAGTTCTCCAATACATGTAATGGAAAGGGAACTTAGTATACCTCCATTGTATATTAGAAGATTATATCTAGGTTATAAATATGTTTTAAATCGAATAATGTATCAATTGATTTGTTGAAGCAACTTAGCACTCTCTGTGAAACAAGATATTGGCAAGGCAAGAAAATCCCACTCTTAGTTATATCTTTTATTAAGATTAAAATTATGAAATACATTCATCTCGCATTGATATTGAAAATATAGTATTAAGTGGATTAGAGTGTGTTGCACAATCCAAGAAATCCTATGATATATTTTGAACCATTTATTAATAATAAAACCCTATCAACTGCCCAGGAGATATTAACACCACATATATATAAATAAATAAAAAAGTATCAGCTAAAAGAGGACAATTACATTTTATCCTTATGAGATGTACATATATGAAATATGCTTGGGATATATTTTTTGGAACGGCCAGTAGTTCTGCTATAAGCCATTAAAAGTTTATCCATTAACTACCAGGACCCCAATTTATTTTAATTTGTCTGCTGTCAGTCTATTTGTCCAGGTTAATCTTTGAAATGGCTGAAGCAACTGTAATGAAACTTCACAAACATCTTCAAAGCAATGCCATGAGTGATCTAGATAACCTAGATGACTTTTTTGAGAAACCATAAAATTGATACAATAAGTGGTCTTTGGTGATTGCCATAATCTAAATACCATAATAATAGATCCCACTCAGGAAAAATCAGGTTGCTTGTATATAAATAAATTCATTTAGTTTCATAATAACGATTTTCAACATAATTTTTTTTATAGAATAGGGTGACAAACGAGCACACAGTCCACCTGATGGTAAGTGAATGTTGTGACCCATAGACATCAACATTTATCCTTGACTAAGAATAAAATGCAGAAGGTTTGTCACCCATAGGACAAAAGATGGAATGCCTCGTTTCCAGTAAAAAGGGTATCCGGTTCTCTGCACTTACCATATGAAACACAGCAGCATTGAGCTGCTATTTTACACTTCTGTGGTCCTACCCTGGTCGATCCAATCCATTTGTGCTACAACTATAATAATATAGTTGCTGCATGACTCTACCACATATCATTTATTTACAGTTAGAATAAACATTAATAACTACATATATAAATACTGTGTGGGTATCAAATAGACAAAACAAAACAATTTTATACACTACTATAGGAATAAAGTTCCACAAGTTCAACTAGGTTTTTTGTAAACATGTTTTTCTTAAATACTATGCACCTCTAGAAATAAATAAAATTAAAATGTCTGTTTGTAATGTTAAAATAACAGCTTTTTCCTAAATGCATATAAAAGTATGTATGGTACTTATACAGAGCTATGGTAGCTCCGATGGTTAGCGCTCGCTGTAAATTTCACAGTATGCAAGCAAACTGGGTTCGATCCCCGCTGGCACCAATGAAATTGTTAGTTGCAATTTTAAGAGTTGATTTACCACATGCTCAGCGGTGAAGAAAAACATTGTGCGGAAACCTGCATGTCTGAGAAATAAGAAAAAAAAATATTTCGAAGACATGTAAACTTGGCCAACACGCATTGGGGCAGTGCGGCGGACAATTCCTTGCCCTTAAGCTTGCTCAGAAATGAGCGGAGGCCTGTGCCCAGCAGCAGGGCGTATATAGGCTGTAACTTTAACTTACAGTACTTATAACAGAAAAAACACTTTAAATTTTTTATATGTCTACTTGTTTCGGCTAATGTTCCAAATGGTCGAATTTTTATCTGACTATCACTGGCAGATAACTAATGTTATATGGAGTGATTTAGGCTACATTTATTTTAGAAAAAAATTAGGGATCCGCGAAAAAAATTAAAACCTTTGAAATTCAATTGTAATAAATTTTAGTGAAGCACTAGTAGGCTAATGGCAAAGTGCGGAACTCGAAATCAAATAGTCGTAGGTTTGGAATTCATCATTAGACTACTATTGTAAATCACACCTAATACAAGTATTTTAAGCTTACCGGGAATGGTTAAAGTGAATATTAGCAATGTTGATAACATCACTAGTATTATTAAGAAAAATAATAAATAAAATCTACATGGACTAAGTCACAGAGAACAGCCATTTTTCCATAAAAAATTATAGTCATTTATGAACAGAGCTTTAACCTTGTCAGTATAGATTCTGCAGACTGGCCTGTGTGATTACCCAAATTGAGACACAGAAAAGAATATACTATAAGACTAGTATCATGCGACAAATTTAAAAATGACTTACCATGCCTGAGCGATCATCAAATGTTAACAATCTTCCATCATATACAATCAGTTCAGAAAGTTCCATGCCTCTTCCTTTATGAGAATATGTCGAAGAAAGTAGAGTTGCTGGCTGGGTATCCCATGTAACAGATACATATTGCTTCACAGGATCATAACTTAGCAAACCTTTTTTTAAATAACTATTGAATGTATTAGCCTTGGAATTACTCTTTGAGTTAGTGTCTAAATCTGCAACTATACCTATTCTATAGGTTATAATATCACCCGACTTCAATGGTGTTGAAAATGGATATGTTGCATTGTAGGTTCTCGCAATACTTGTCCATCTATATGTAGGATGAGTCTGACTACTTGTCCACCAATTATAATAAAATAGAATTAGTAAAAGTAAACCGATTAGTGCGACAAGAAACACAAATTGTGGTTGGATCCTTACAGCATTACCAACTCTATATGTGGCAGGAGTGCGGAGAGCCTTTCGCCAGTCACGAAAGGTACCTTTCATTTTACGATCTTCCAATTCGTAATAGTCGTACATAACGTAAAATATCTAATTCATTATTGTTATACTCATATATCACAGAGAAATAAAAGGACTAGTAACTTTTCTTCTCATAATTTACTGGAAATGAAGGAGCACTTTGTTTCGACAGATGTGAAACAGAAAAAAGTGTAGAACATTTTGGAATTATCTAATCTCTAAAAAATTTTGATTAGAATTTTAGTGATTAGAATTTTGTATACAAAATACGATGATTATGACCACAGAAAACTAATACCCTTAGGCGGGTATGACAGATATTGATGCAATGTTACCAGCTTCTCAAAGAAAAATACCCCTATATACAAGACTAAATACCTTAGGGTGTACCTTAAATGAATAATTGGACCCCCCTCCCCCCACAAAACCTGTAAGTATTCAAACGTGTAAACAAAAAAATGTTTTAAGGGTAAATATTATTCACCTACAACAATGTACAAAACTCTACGATGAACAGTACTATGCATACATTATAATGAACCTAAAATTAAAATAGCTCACTGTCTAATTTACGATACGCGTAGCAACAAATCATCACACAAATGCAAACTAATATCAGTTATATTTTGTTTGTTTTATTGATTGCGTCAGTGACTTGAATAGAATTCCTGTTATATATTTTCAAATTTGCCTTTGCTTGAAAAATTGCGATAAATTACTTAAAATAGGGATTTTTTTTATTAATTATCCACATAGGACCGTGTATTATAGGCCATCGTCAATTAATCTCAAGCTTTCTTATTTAATTTTATACGTATTAGCGTTTGTACGTTTATCTTCAATAATAGGTGCCCCCGCAATAAAAATATAATTAGTTTTTATTTCAAAGAAATCAATGATAACTTTTGAACTGAAAAAATACAGCACGTGTTATTATTTTAAAACCTTACCAGTAAACAAAATATATTATTTACACCATTTTGGATTATGTCGTACTTCAATATAATCTCTTCTATAAAAAAAAAAATAACTCGTTCTAAATTATTTTCAGACGTCAAACATTTGCTAGAAGTCTTATTGTTTGGTTTGTTAGATAGCTTTGACAAAAGGTACATAATAAAGGCGTACATACAATAGTGAAATATGCAACAAACTACATCAAATGCATTTTATTTTTAACACCTTTGATTAGATTGTTAAAAAAATCCCTTAATTAATTTGGGTACAATAAAAGTGCAATCCGTATATTTTTGGCCCTAGATTCGGGGTGTGACGTCATAAGTCGGTAACCCTGAACTAATGTCAAAGTCAAAACTTGAATGTTGTTTTTTTATTCAAAGGTAAACGATCATACAGCCTAGTCTGACGCGTTCACAATTCTTCAGAATATATTATGCTGATACGTCACTGCGAAACTTTTGGGTTGGAATTTTCATTTTAATGATAAATATATCTACGTAGAAAATAAAACTTATCTATACAGTTTTATAAATCCGTGGTTGATGACGGTAATAAACCATAAACCAATAAGAGTACTATAACGTAGTAATAAACATATTAATATGAAAGTCGTTCATTTCTAGTGATCCGATCGTTCAAGTATCAATTTATCACACGAACCGAACGAACCGTGTCATTGGGGTTGTGATTGGTCATCCCCAATAAAATACTAATTATAGTATTCTACGGTCATTCCAATGGATTATTTGGGATTATTACGGGTTGTTAGTGATACATGGTTCTGTTGGTCATCGGTCGCGAGTACCAGTCATTCCATCGTATACAAACATATATTTAATTTTAATGTTTTTATAATCATGAGTGCAATTAGTTTAATTAAAATTTTCGTATTTTTAAAAAATACTAAAAAAAGGGCTCGAAATAATAGATTTTCTCACAAAAGAAGGTAACTTTAAAAAAATTCCCTGGACACTAAATTTTATGAAAATCGTTGGAGCCGTTCCGAGTCCGAGAATTCGATTATATAATATATGTATACTATATATATATATATATATATATATATATATATATGTATATATATATATATATATATATATATATATATATATATATATATATATATATATATATATATATATATATATATAGTAAAGTAAAGTAAAGTTACAGCCTATAAACATCCCACTGCTGGGCTCAGGCCTCCCCTCATTTCTGAGAGGGTTTAGGGCAAGGAAGTGTCCGCCGCGCTGCCCAAATACGTGTTGACGAACTTCACATGTCTTCGAAATATTTTTTTTCTTATTCCTCAGACATGCAGGTTTCCTCACGATGTTTTCCTTCACCGCCGAGCACGTGGTAAATCAGCACTTAAAATTGCAATTAACAATTTCATTGGTGCCGGCGGGGATCGAACCCGGGTTACTCGCTTTCTGTTATATTTACAGCGAGCGTTAACCACTGAGCTACCACATAGGTGTTACATTGCGGAAATCCTTTATATTAAAGATGTTAAAATACAGTTAACCTATCATTCACCACAATCAATCATTCATCAAAGTCAATCTTCCCATCAATGACTCCTGATAATTTTATTAAGCCAAGGGGTCACAAGGATACCTCCACCGTGATGTTAACTATTTACAACCAGGTAATAATCAGCTCAGAGTCCATCTTATAGTAAGTTGTCTTCTATTCTCTGCATTCACTATACAAAACATATTCTCTGAAAGCCTGCCCTTCACTGGTCGAATTTAAATCAAATGCTATTATCTATTCTGCGCGTATGCGTAAGTTAAAATGCGTAAAGTTAAATGAGATATTAAAAACAAAATATTATAACGCTTCTAAAGTATGTACCTACACTAATAACTAAAAAAACCTATTTTAATGGTAATATGAAGTGTAGAAGCAAGGAGTACAGACTGTGTATTAAAAAGCGTCCACAGAAAACCGTTAAATAATGGTGGCGTCACTATAGTTACGGGTTAAAATTTAAAGAAGCTGCCGAAAAATATTAGTGGGATAGACGACTTTTTCGAGGTTATATTTACTAAATAAAATTATTTTAGATTTAAGAGCTACCGAGCAGTTTAGCAGCACAATTCAAACCGTCGAAACTGCTAAGTTCATTTCATCCCAGTAGCTACTCCAGCGCTGTTGTGGAGAGTTTTTGAACTGTTATTTACTGCTTACAGATGGACACTTTTTCAACTATTCTACTATGGGAGTTGGTACTCCTTACTTCTACACTCCATAAATGGTAAGATAATATTATGTAGTCCAATGTATAGTGATGTACCTTAAAAACTTTTCAAGGGCAGTCTCGATTTAAGTTTGTGCTCTTTGGTAAAATTTAGCTTCAACTCCCTACTAGGTCTTCGAAATGGAAAAGCCTTATAAAAATGTCGATCGCTGTAGAAATTCAAAATATTCCAAAAACCAAATTTGATACATACTTGACCAAGGTAAGATATTATTATTAATATTTTTATAATCACGGATTTTCATTACAATATATTGTTTCGCTAAAAGTAAGTAGGATTTATATATAAATATACTTATATGTCTTGGACTTTATGGAGTGAACTGAAGGTGTACTTCGGTATCTGCTACTGGAACTCCTCGAAGAGTAGATTTAGGTGTGCACAGATTGTACTCGTTCTGTTAGTTATGATGAGACCTTACCTCTGGACTTGATAGAGTGGCCAGAAGGTGTACTTTGATGGATCCTAAAATAAAATACTGGTTATGATTGGGTGAATAACTTTAGAAACGAAATAAAATTGACGAGAAAAAAGATTTATTAACGAGTCAGGAAAAAAATACTAGTTTTTACGATAATGCCTAAGTAAAAATAACTTAAAATTAAAGGAATATCAAAGGTGATTTCTGATTCTCAAAAAAGTTTTTTCAATTTTTTTATTGGTTAGGGTGACAAACGAGCACACAGTCCACCTGATGGTAAGTGGTTGCTGTGGCCTATAGACATCTGCATCTATCCTCAATTATGAATCAAAATGTAGATGCGTTGTCAGCCAGTAAAAAGAGTCTCCGGTTCTCTACACTCACCAAACGAAACACAGCAACATTAAGCTATAGGCCCCTTCCACGAGTGATGAAACTGCGCAAAACAGTGTCAAACGTAAAACAGGTGACAGTGCGGTACGGTACTAGGTACGGGGAAGTGAAACCATAGCAACAGGCGACGCACTATCCCCACGTAGTGTCTTCATGCTTCCCACATCTTGTGTCATCTTGCGTACTATCGATATCGAAAGCAGCAATTAAAACCTAACGTTGATATATAAAAATATCGTTCCGTTTTCGTGGAGACTTTGATGTGTAGTTATAATGTCGACCTTTGACTTTTAACATATTATAATGTCATAATACAATTTGCATTTTCCTGCGTAATTCTACATGCGCAGTGGACGCTAATTAATATCATGATTCGTGGAGCGACCTATTTTACGCTGGTATTCTGTGAGAGCGTGGTCCTTCCCCGGTCGAGCCGACCCATTCGTGCTACAACTATACTACTAATGTAACTGCAGCATGGCTCTACCACGTACAATTACCAATAATAAAAATATTTTATATGGTTGATTGAGCATTTTTTTCTACATTTTTTCACGATCATATGAGCATCATGAGTCGTGCACTTTTGGATTTTCCAAACTTTTTTATTGACGTTTGACTTAAAATTATTGGAAAATTAGAAGTATAGTAATGAGATTATTACTTATTAGTGAAAAATTGTGTGTATTTAAAATACTTTAAAAAATTGACGTATAATATGAGCGCTTAAGCACAGTTTTAAAATTATCGGAAAATTTGTTGGACTGGGGTTTGTCAAACCCCACCTGGTACACGGAGGGTTAAGAATGGGTGAGTTAACCGTCAAATGCCTTTTGTATGCCGATGATCAAGTTATTCTTGCGTCGTCGGCGGCCGAGCTGCAAATGATGGTTCCATTAATGAACAGATCATTAAAAGAAAGGGGTATGAAAGTGAACATTTGAATTTACAAAAAGTTATTTATTTTATTTTTATTAATATTTTCCTTCAAGATTTGTCAGCTAGTCGTTTTGCCATTTTTAAGAATACTAGTAACGCTATTAACATTATTAATATCACTCCAGGTATGCTTCAAATGTTGGAAGTGGTTCACGACAGTAGTTGATTAGTGAATTCGAATCTCTGACTTTCTGATTTTGCACCCTTAACCAGCGGGGGAAGAGGAGTCTTCCACTGATTATGTATCATTCGCCACTTCGCCTAGTAACATTGTAGGGATGCATCACCGGTGCGCCGGTGGAGACAATGTCGTTATTAAAATGCCACAAAAAACACAAGTGATGCTTTCAATCTTTTTTACAGAATGTACTGCAGAATTTGTAAAAGGGTGTTCACGTGGCGATGCCGATATGAGGAAAGGTGGAACACCGTGGAATTTTAATGTGTGTGGCTGCGACAATCCTTAGATTTCCCATATGTTAGGCATTTCGCTACGAAAAAATGTGTTTTAAGATTACTTTTAGGTTCTATAAATACCAATTTCATCAATTAATTGAAGTAAAAAACGGTTAATTCGTATATAAATATATAAAATGTGTTGTTTGATGTGTGATGTGATGAATTATATAGAAATGAGAGCGTAATCAATTAATGAGAGTAAATGAGTAAGCAGTTTCAATGATATATTTGTAAAGAAGCTGCTGTTGTAGCCACTCTAGCAATCTATTTTATTGTATATAATAACTCTAATTGCAGCCTAATGCAAAGGAGTCGATATAGGACCCACGATAATTATACAAGTTAAATACAAAAAAGCACGTTAGCTTTCACCTTCGGACGAAATTTAAAAGTGATTATCGATCTCCTCACGGACGTCCTGTGTAAAAAATGTAAAAGAAACAAAATTGAATTGAAGAACTCACGGTCAGGCAATTTTTGTGTTGCACTCTTTAGAAATTGATTCGGCGAGAGTGAAACATCCGCTTGGCATCAATATGTAAAGAATAGTTCTTAGTCTACCAAATTGCGTTTGAAATTTTAAATCATTATTAAATCACAACAGTCAATAGCCTGTACTTTGCACTAATAATCAATATTGTAGGAAGTATAATGATCATTATTGTGGCCCGTTGTAATTATCTGGAGTCAAGCTGAGCATCAGTCATTAACAACGCCCGTAGTCTAGAAATACTCAAGTCTTCATAAACACGCACAAGCATAAAAAACCACAAAGACGCGACATGAAAGTTGTTTATTCAAAGAAGTCTTTAGTGTGCTGAGCGAGCAAGTTCAAAGAATCTAGCATGTTTTTTCGCTATCGCTATGCAGGTAGATATAGTGGTGTTTTCGGACCCAATAGTAGAAAACTAGTACATAAGAGAGCATGTGAGGGCTCTGAATGAAGTCCTATATGAGCCTTGAGTTCAGTGCAAAACTTGGAAACATGAAAAATCATATTTGAACCAGCAGCAAATTTCTAAATACGCACCATTAAGTTCATCTCTAAAATAAGTAAATAATTTTTAATTTTTTTAAATTAGTTAATAACTAGATTCTTAGTCGAAACTGATAAGAAGCAGTCCTGGTTTTCCGAAGTAACTCTTGCTGAGCATTCCATACAAGAGTTATAACTGGTCTGTTGGCCAGTGAGTTCAATCTGTTTTTCTAAATTTATAAATCTACGAGACTCATGTCATTATTTTTTAAGCATCCCAAAATATTCACACAATTATTGAGTGAAATAAGTATTGAATTTTGAGATTTTAAGAACTCTGACTATAGCACCCACCGTATATTGTAAACGTCTGTGTATTTTTTTAATTTATTATCGCCGTGAGGACGATTCTAATGATTGATTATGAGTGATTATTATATACCTTGGTTAGGCTATAGTGGGCTACAGGAGGTCACAAGGCAAATAGCACAAGGCAAAGTAATATACATTTAAATGCAATAATTTTAGAAAATTGACCTATACAATCTTTTTGACTGAGTAAACATTAAAAACGAAAGTGTCAAACTAATTATACAGATGATATCAAAATTATGTAAACAAATACAGTGAAAAATAAACATGCAAGGAATATTTACAAATTCCTTATGGTATATTGAGTTTTTAGTGTTCGTAATAGTGCTTGTTGGTTTTTTTAAACTGTTCCTGTACTTGGCTAGTACGAATTACGTTTACTACAGCGCACAACATGATATGAGGCTAAAGTGAGTTTATCACCTTTAAAGTAAAGTTACAGCCTATATACGTCCCACTGCTGGGCACAGGCCTCCCCTCATTTCTGAGGAGGTTTTAGGACAAGGATGAGTCCGCCGCGCTGCCCCAATGCGTGTTGGCGAACTTTTTTTTTATAGAAGAGGGGGCAAACGAGCATGCGGCTCACCTGATGTTAAGTGATTACCGCCGCCCATGATCAACCGCAACACTAGGGGAATTGCAGGTGCGCTGCCGGCCCTTTAGAAAGGAGTAAGCTCTTTTCTTGAAGATCCCCAGGTCGTATCGGTCCGGAAAAATCGCCGGTGGTAAACTATTCCACAGAGAGGTTGTACGCGGAAGAAAACTCCTTTTGAAACGTACAGTGCTGGACCGCCAAGCATCCAGATGGTGTGGATGGTATCGGAACGTTTGCCGCGTAGTGCGTTCACGAAATTTGGCGGCTGGGATTAATCCGAACAATTCCTCAGAGCACTCTCCATGGTATATGCGAAAGAAAATGCAAAGAGATGCAACATCTCTTCGCAGTGCCAGTGAATAGAGCCGATCGGAAAGCACTCAGTCGTCGACGATACTTCGAACTTACGAACTTCACATGTCTTCGAAATATTTTTTTTCTTATTCCTCAAACATGCAGGTTTCTTCACGATGTCTTCTTCACCGCCGAGCACGCGGTAAATCAACACTTAAAATTGCAATTAACAATTTCATTAGTGCCGACGGGGATCGAACCCGGGTTACTTGCGTTCTGTTATATTTACAGCGAGCGTTAACCATCTGAGCTACCACGGCTCATTAACCTTATCTATTACCTTTATCTTGAACATATTTTGGTAGGTTTTGAACGATAAAATGCTTATTTTAGTCACTTAAAAGTACAAACAATCAGATAGTCTATCTGGTATAGTAAGAGTCTAAAGTAGTGACTGATAGTAACGTGGCCTTTGAAGACTAAAATGGTATAATAACAGTCAGTAAATCACAAATAAATATTTTCAAATATTTTTTGTGTGAAGAAATAATTACACGGATTACATCCTAACCGAGACCGCCGCCGAAACATACTTGATAGACATAAACTTGTAGAGAAATAGTGAGCCTCACACTCCCATTTTGGTTTAATTTCCAAGTTTCGGTTCCTAGGTTAACTACGTTAGTTACTTCTATGTTATTAACATGAGCGTCCGGCTATGGTGATATATTACACATTTTTACAAATTTTAAGCCAGTTCTAGATTATAATTCCATCTGGTGATCGGGCCCCAGATAGTAAATTGCACTGTTTTATAGCATAAGCCTATTCATGCTTGACCTTGAAGACACCCAGATTGTAATCGAACGGAAAGACAGTCCAAAAGATTATTCCACTACATTGCTGTACGCATTATGAAAGACGAAACCAACCGCTTAACTCGAATGCGTGTGCCCCTCGTGTATAGCTGCAACTCGACCGGGATAGAACCTGTGGGTAGCTACTGTGTTTCTTACGGTGAGTGTATAGACCCTGAGACCCTTTTACTGGTAACGAGTAGTTCTAGCATAGTCCTAAGGTTTGACAACACAACTGTATTGTGATTTTTAATCGATGCTTCATGTCTATGAGATGAGGTAAACATTCACTTACCATCAGGTGAACTATGTGTTCGTCATATATGTTAAAATCTTTAAGTAGGTACTTAATTTAAAATAGCTTTTTAAATTTAATAAATGTAAATACTATGTATAAACTATTTAAAAATAGTGCTTAATGTTAATAAGGATTATCACAAATAATAAATTATTACAAATAAAAAATTATACAAACAAAAAGCATGTTAATTTAAGGAATTTTGAGATAATTCGCACAACCTTATCTCCCGCGTAACCCGTAAACCCTTGTCGAACTATATAGAATTTTCAACCATGCCCGATGATATTTAAAGTCAATTTTTGTTAAATAATCCAATAATCTTTAGCGCTATTTTATCCTTAATACTTAGGACTTTTCTGTCACCCTCTAATCTATTTCTGCTGCAAATTTTTCAAATATTTCTTAAGTAAAAGAGTATAAAGGAATGCTTCGGTGGTTTGGTCACGTAGAAAGAATGAATGAGGAAAGAGTGACAAAGCAAATTTATATGGCAGATGTGAATGGCCGAGTCGGAAAGGGACGCCCTAGAAAAAAGTTTATCGACCAAATTGGCGATATTTTGAAAATGGGCCACGTTAGAAGTACCCTTAACCGACGAGCATGTATGCGTAGATATATGGATGTAAAGGAGGCGAAAGAGGTATGTCAGGATCGTGCCAAATGGAAGTCCGTAGTCTCTGCCTACCCCTCTGGGTGACAGGCGTGAGTGTTTATATATATATAAAAGAGTATAATATATAACCGTGTTAGCGCCGTGTAACGGCGGGGTCAGAGTACCTCATTAATTTCTCATATGACCCCGTGAATTTACCGTGAGAGCGAAATGACACAGGAAGCGCGGTAACCGTGTTTGCCAACCCGATTGTTACTTGTGGCTACTATAGCCTACAACACGCTGCAGCACAACTCTACCACGTATACTACAAAAAAAGAACGCTGGGTAAATAACGCTGATATCTTCTCCTCCGGTAAACCTCAGCGCCCTAAAACAGAAGTTTACATTCTGTGTTCAAAGTTAATAAATATTCTTGCTACCTTGTTGATGTTAAGAGGATAGAGTAAGTCAGCTCAAATTCTAATTTCGTCCCCACTTGCCCGCGCGTCGTATGCTATGTACCGACATGTTTGTAATCACTAATACTGCAAGTAGAAAGGTCGTTAGACACTTATTTCATTAGGTTTATCATATTTATGCCTGTTTCTTAACGCCAAGCCAGCCGCTTCTTATTTTTATCACGGCTATTTCCTATTTTAATTTTACGTCGTACTGTTGCGTAATGTATATTCTAATCGTAAGCGACACAACCTCCCCGTCCAAAGGCCGAGGCGTCGTGACCGTGCTGCGAGAACGCTTCAAAAGGCCAATAGTTTAGGTAATTTCTTTTTACAGTAAAAATAATGGTATTTTAAAAAAAGTAAATAACATAAGCACTGCTTTATAGTTAGTTCAGTTAGTATGCAAAGTTTCACGATCTTATTTAAAGTATTTTATGAATAACAGCGGTTTATTGTTTATTTTGGAGGTAACTTTGGATTTTTTTTCTATCGAGAAAATTTTACGAAATCGTGTTTTCGTCTAACATAATCCTTAACATTAATCCTCAACTTTACCATATATTTATTTCAAAATTAATGCTGCTATATTTTCGGCATAACGAAGGATCTTGCTAAGCTATTTGACATTATATTTCCCCTTAAACTAAGGAACCGTAACATTGTTGTTTGCTAAAAACGGCTATATCCAGACGTGACACAAGAAACAATTTTGACTTAATGTGATGTTTGTTTTTACTTTCTGAATTAACTAGGTACATGGCTGATGGTACATGGTTGCTTCAAAGCTAAAGCGATGCAAAAAGCTGAGGTGACAGGAAAAATAATCGTGTGAGTAGTAAGTTTGCAATTCTTTTTCTTCGTTCTTGTATTATAAAAGCCGTAAACATAAAAAATATCAAAGTATTTTTTCGAGCTTAGGGTTCGTGACAATAAAAACTGCCGATTGAATTACCTAAATCGACACTTTAATTACTGAACACAAATTAAAACTTAAATAGCACTAATAATTAAACACACTGATCACTTTAGTTCACTTTATTCCGCTCCGAAGCTTCATTTGTATCGCCAATTCAATACCGATCAGGTCGCGGACCCACAACGCCTTTATATAGGCCTTTTCTACCGAAATATCTAGATTATTCCAGCAAATACCGGTCCCGACCGACTAGGTGTAGAAAGTTCGAGTGTGAAGTTTTCTAGAAAGCTTAGTTCTTCTATTCGATACTAGATGGCGCTAAAGGTGGAAGGTTCTAGCATGGCATTTTCTAGAAAGCTCTCCCCACTCCGCTACCCAACACTAGATAGCGCTAGGAGCATTAATTATGGCTTGCAACAGTATTAAGAGTTTATTGATTCAAGTCTCTTGTAAAGCTAGCCTACTGTTACAGCCTATTAAAATCCAGTTTTGAACACAGACCTCCCCCATAGATTACCTCATATTTGCCGTTGTTGCCACACTTGGAAATCGGGTTCGCAACCGCAGTTTTTATTTTTAGTCGTTAATAAGAAGACGAAGCTGCCTATCTTCTGATTTGTTTCCCTCTGACGCCTTTTACTAAACCCACGAGATGATATTATGGCGTAATTGATATTCTTACGCCGCCACAACACGGTAAAACGCTAGCCTAAATAATGGTTATGTGCCATAACAACCTCCTACTTCCACTGACATGTTAGTTTTTGGGTTTTATGGTGGTTATGACTGTTCAAGTCTACGACATGAGTCCACAGAGTTAGAAAATAAAGAAACTTACTAACTTCAATAATAGCGGGCTGGGACCCGGGAGGCATTCCATTCCTTGGAGGTGACAACGCATCCATAGCCTACTTTGTTTGATGTTAGCTGCGGGTGTACATGGACTGCAGTAGTCTCTTGACATTAGATGGACTGTAAGTTTGTAATTACAGTTTTATAAAAAACATTAGTAGAGACACTGAGTGACGAGCCTACAGCAGGGGAGTGGAGCGGGGTATTCGTCGTGTATTTTATTATAGGATAATGGTAACAAGCGAGCACACAGTCCACCCGTCGGTAAGTGGTTGCTGTGGCCCATAGACATCTACATTTAACCTCGATTAAGAATCAAAATGCAGATGCGTCGTCACCCTTGAGGACTAAGATGGAATGCCTCGATTCCAGTAAAACGGTTCTCTTACATTTATGACAAACGCGCTCTCTTATATTTATATATTACATTGATTTAATATGTCGGCGCCGCTACGCGGCACGTTTTCCTAAACGCTCTCCGCTTAAGCCTTTGCATAGAAAGTAAGTGACGAGCGTGCTACGACGCGGGGTATTTGGCGTGCGTCATATACACTTGCTGCTGTACATTAAAAGATAAAGAGTTTAAAAAACTTAAATAACACGCATTTATCATGAGCTGTGATGATCCTTATAATTATTTTATTTTATCCTGGTGATGCTTCCTTAATGCAAATGTTCAATTCATTCGGCCGTCTACAAGTTGGTAAAAATTGTATTATAAGTTTCCGTTGCAAATATAATCAATAGATAAACACGAAGCTTATAAAAGCGTGTTAAATAGAAGTAGGTATTATAAATATAACAAATAATTCAGTGTCCTAAGTATCAACCGCTTCACCGAACTCCTCTCCACTCAGACGTAATAGCTTAATAGATACTAAACATAAAATAATAATAGAGCATACATTAAGTTAGCGCCGTCATAATCATACGTTTTGCGCAGTTAATAACTTCCGACATCGTCCGGAAGTTTAGGGCGTAGTCGAAAGTTACCGGGCGAACTTGGGAAACTCACTATTATTTTATTTTACATCCTTTTTTGCTAAAGATACTAGTGATTCACCCCGGCTTTGCACAGGTGATTTCTAGAACTAGGGTCTAGACAACAGCGGCACCTACCGTGTCCAAATTTGAATATAAACCATCAAAGTCGGTCGAGCCTTTTTTGAGTTTTAGCGAGACTAACAGACAGCAATTGATTTATATATAAAATATATTTATATATATATATATATATATATATATATATATATATATATATATATATATATATTTTAACACAAAAAAAACATAAACACTCACGCCTGTCACCCAGAGGGGTAGGCAGAGACTACGTACTTCCATTTGGCACGATCCTGACATACCTCTTTCGCCTCCTTTACATACATATATCTACGCATATATGGTCGTCGGTTAAGGATACTTCTAATGTGGCCCAATTTCAAAATATCCCCAATTTGGTCGATAAAATTTCTTCTAGGGCGACCCTTCCCAACTCTGCCGTTCACATCTGCCATGTATATGTGCTTTGTCACTCTTTTCTCATTCATTCCTTCTACATGACCAAACCACCGAAGTATTCCTTTCTTAATCCTGGTTACAAAATCATCTTGCATACCACATTTATCTCTTATCACGCAATTTCTCACCCTGTCATTCAGATTCAACCCTGGTATACTCCTTGAAGACCGCATTTCTACAGTATTTATTCTACTTTCGTGCTTCTGCCACACCCAACTTTCACTGCCATACATTAAATTTTACCATATATTATATATACCATATATATATATATATATATATATATATATATATATATATATATATATATATATATATATATATAAATTTCAGTAACAAACGACGGAAAATCGCTTATGGTAAGCACTGAAAATATCTCTCGGCTCTATCATCGAGACTTCTAACTCTGCGAAGATATCTAGAGTTGGATAGATAAAAACGTCACTTCTTGTTTCAGAATTCCACATGGTGTTAACAAAAAATGCAAACCCAAAATTAAAGAACCGAATCAGAGACCTGTGTGTTTTGATCTAGGCTGCATTTGGTTCTGCAGACTGATAGGCAGTATCGTCACGATAGCCGTGTGCTATTACTGTGCATATACACTAATATCAGATACTAAACTGAAGTTTGGACTATTCGTTCCCTAGATACATGAAGATGAACACAGTTGAAAATAAACAACAATCTTGAATAATGCCTTTTTATTGTATAATTTTAATGCTGATCTATTCAGAATGAATCGCGTAATTTCAGACTGCAGTGCACTTAGTGGTAGGACGTAAGAGAATTGTCGTAAGCGGCGACTATGGGAAACACCATTAGACATTGCGCTATGAAAATCACTAAAACAAACAAATCTACTTCTTTCATCATTGGTGAGACTTCTTTTTTTCATATAGTATAACGGTAACAAACGAGCACACAGTTCATGAAAGTGGATGCTGCGGCCCATAGACATTTACATTTAAGATGCGTTGTTCCATTTGAGGACTAAGATTGAATGCTTTGTACCCAGTAAAAAGGGTGTTTGGTTCTCTACACTCACCATACGAAACACAGCAGTGTTTCACACTGGTATTGTGAGAGTGGTCCTTCCCGTCGAGCCGACGCGTTCGAGCTACAACCACATAATACAGCTGCAGCATGGCTCTACCACATTTAAGAACACGTTTTTTTAAAGCATATTCTACAGAAAATACTGTTGATATATAAAGAGGACCATTGGAGCTTTGCGTCAAAAGTGATTTTAAGAAAGACAGTGAAATCCACAAGACTCAACTCCGTCCATTTAGGAACACATCACAATAACATTCTCCTGTTAATTATTCATAATCGATTGCTTTGCAATTCATATTATGAGGTGATGATGGGTGAACAGTTCTGCGTTTGTCGGTTATTAAGGTTACAGCCTATATACGTCCCACTGCTGAGTCCTCTCATTTCTGAGAGGGTTTTAGGGCAAGGAAATGTCCGCCGCGCTGCCCCAATGCATGTGGGCAAACTTAGACGAATCGAAATATTTTTTTCTTAATTTTCAGACATGCTAGTTTCCTCATGAACTTTTCTTTCACCGCCGAGCATGTGGTAAATCAGCACTTAAAACAATTGCATTGGTACCGGCGGGGATCGAACCCGGGTTGCTCGCGTACCTACTGTGAAATTCACAGCGAGCGCTTACCATCTGAGCTATCACGGCACGATCCTTTTTTACAATTGGTTGTTACAATTTCTTTTCGTCCTCTTTTATTTTATTATTTATACGTGAAGGGAAACCTTTGTACTTACTACTTTTTAAGTAAACATAGTAGTTATATATTTTTTGTTTTTAAGCATACTGTAAAAACTGCCAATTTCTAGCATAATTTCAATTGTAAAAATTATGTCGTTTGTTAACTAAATAATCACTAATATCTCAGGATAAAGGATATCTGTGTTTTATATATTAATGAGCAGTTTAAAGGAAAATATGGCTTGATAATGTATAAACCTAAAAAAATTAATGAATTACGGTCTTATTTCGACGGTAACTCATTGTTTTTTTTATTCATAAACTGCCAAAGTCAAGCATGTAATTTCACATAAGTTGTGTCGTTTGTTGACTAAATAATTACTAATGTCTCAGAGTAAAGAATATCTGTGTTTTATATTATTAATGTGCAGTTGAAAGTGAAATTTAGCTTGCTTAAAATATAAATCTAAAAAATTAATGGAGTACAGTCGAATTTCGATCTTAATTCGTTATTTTTTCTTAAATATATATTTTGAACATAATTATATTCAATGAAAGATTATTGTTTATATACAAAAATAAACTATGATTTAATTTTTATAGCGTGGATGCGTTTTACATACATAAATTGCAAATGAACACACTTCCAGACCACTAGCTATTACTATCAGGTTTAAGTACATGTAGGCCATACAAATATTCTCACAGATTCGATACAACGGTCTCGAAATGCATGCTCTTAGCATTTACGCTACCGATCCATCAATTATTACTTTATTATGAATTTAATCCATTGTCGTATTATATTATTCGATGAATAAGGAAGTTAGATGATCGCATTAAAATTTCATATTATTTACTGGCTGGCACTCATGAAATTGTTTCTAGCAATTTTAGTGACAATTTGCGTTTTATACGCGGTAGATCCACGCTGCAGCTATACTTTTTTTTATAGGATAGGGTGACAAGCGAGCACACAGTCCACCTGATAGGTGGTTTCTGTGGCCCATAGACATCTACATCTATCCTCAATTACGAATCAAAATGCAGATGCGTTATCACCCGTGAGGACTTAGATGGAATGCCTCATTTCCAGTAAAAAGGGTCTCCGGTTCTCTACACTCACCATACGAAACACAGCAGCATTAAGCTAATATTTGACGCTGGTATTCTGTGAGAGCGTGGTCCTTCCCCGGTCGAGCCGACCCATTCGTGCTACAACTATACTACTAATATAACTGCAGCATGGCTCTACAATGTATAAAATATTATTAATGAAAAATTAAAATTTTTATATATATAAATTACGTGTCACGTTGTTTATCCGCGATGGACTCCTAAACTGCTTAACCGATTTTATTCAAAATTGCACACCGTATGACGTTTGGTCAAACTTGAGAGATAGGATAGTTGTTTTGCCCATGAGTGACCCACAATTTTTTTTCGCGAATTTAAGGATTTTGAATAGGACATGCCAGGGTCGTCGAAAAGGGTAGAACAACGTCTGCCTGGCAAGCTAGTATTATATAATTATGAATACCTATGCGAGTGATTACTATTGCTAACGAAATGCACTTCTATCTCCGGATTCATCATTTAAAATTTCATAATTATTGTTTTGTTTCAATTGAATTTCACTTGAGCTGAACGTTTTCATTAACAGAGTTACATATTACCTATTACATTTGCAGCACCATTTTGCAGAAACCCAAATATATTATAGTTGTAGCACGAATGGGTTGGTTCCGGGCAGGACCACGCACTCACAGAATACCAGCGCAAAATAGCAGCTTAATGCTGTTGTGTTTCGTATAGTGAGTTTAGAGAACCAGAGACCTTTTTTACTGTAATCCATGCATTCCATCTTAATCGTAAGGGGTCACAACGCATTTACATTTTGATTCTTAACTGAGAATCCACTTACCATCAGGTGGACTGTGTGCTCGTTTGTCACCCAATGCTATAAAAAAATTGTCACGTGTCGATTTACAAACTAACTTAACTTTTATTTATCCTGAAAATCGTCATGACTCTTCAGATGATTGAAAGCAGTCGAAAGTGACAACAAGAATCTTCTTTGTTTTCATTATGAGTCTGTAAAGTTTCGTCGTTGGACATGGATCTCTTGCATTGTGGGTAAAATTTGCCAAAATTTACACGATTGACAGGCGGATGGGCGATCGTAATATCAGATGCTTTGCACATTTGACGCTAATCACCGTTGCCGATCTAGGTAATTTTGACATATTCAACGAGGAAGTTTATTTTTTATTTTTCGGATCAAAAAAAAAAACGTACAGATGGATCTAATTAACATCTAAAAACCGCGGAGGTCTGACTAGATGCTAAATAATTAAGTTTAAGTATTATGTACAAATCTCAGTCTAAGTAAGTAGTTAGGTATGTGAGTAGGTAGTAGGTATAGTAAGTATATAAAGGCTAAGAAGGTAAGTTAACAGCTTTGTTGAAGTCAGTAGTAGAAAGGTAAACGTAAGAGCTAGGCAGGTAGGTAGGTTATTAAAAAAGTACACCGCTATCTATCGGAGACTACGAAATTATATTGAAATTTCTCATAGTCGCATTTTATCTTGTTTGCTTTACTTACTTATTATAAATAGTAAAATTAAACATCGTGAGGTAACCTGCATTTTTGTAAGATAATTGTGTATGTATTTTATCAATATCACAAGGATGTGTAACATGACTGCGCCCTTGGTTTAGTGGTTATAAACGCAACTACTGACCATATAGTACCGGGTACCAATCTTGGATTGGTCAAAAAGTAGTTATTGGGTTTTGAAATAGAGCGTACACCTGTGCTTGTGCATATACCCGGCCACTGTAATCCTGTCTGGCATAGTTGGTAAGTTTCAGTTGAGACAGGCCGTCGGTCCGGAGCCGGCCGATCAGCCGTAACACAGCGGCCGCAAGAAGACACCCGTTTTTACGATGACGACACGTGGAAAGTTCCATCACCGCTACGGCCGACCCTTTTAAATAAAACTTCACAAACGTATCAGATACAGGCGAAAATGGATAATCTCGATTTCATTAATTCATACAGCCCTTCACAAGTCCACTGCTTAACACATGCCTACCCCAAGGAATGTCACAAAGCACAGTCCGGAGCCATCTGCATCCATTGACTTCCTGCATGTCTTACTGTGTAAACACTACATCAAGTAACGATCTCGAATTAGCATTGATAATTTACTTGGAGAAAATTAAAAGAGGAAAATAATCGTATGGAGGAAGATGATTTGTTCAAAAGAAAGCTCGCGGTACAGAAGGTGCATTTGAAATTTAGTACCTCGCCGTCTACGGTGCAAAGACGAGAAATTCAGGGAATACTTATGCATAACCTACTGTAATGTTAAAAGCAAATAATTAGTGAATTTAACATATATTTTTTATTTAGAATTTTCCCGATTTCACACTGCAAATTCTGTTTTAACTGGGTTTATCTGTATTTCATACATTTTATATTATAAAAAACGTCACGGTTACGTAAAAATATATTAATATTCAATAATTTTATTAAAGTTGGAGCTCATTTTGTTTATCGTCATCGGTCACCACCAAAGAGTATGTAATAACTACGTTTTAGTAAAAAGTATCGAGAAAACGTTAGTGAATTATCCGGCACTGTCAAGACGGGCGTCATGCTAATGACGGCAACAGTTTTTGATGTTACGGTGTCCAATGCCGCTTTCTAGAAAACCCTCAGAGTAATTACTATGTATGTAATTGCTCTAAGAGAAACTCCGCTACCTTGTTTACATGGAGAACGTTATAGTGTCGTCATTCGACGCTTTATGACGGCCATCATATGGTGGCACCGGCATCCTAGGAAACCAGAACTTAATAAACGAAGTAATTGCGTTGTAGTGGCGGCCTAAATGAATCCACTACCCCGTATTATTTACGTAGGTTTCGTAAGAGGTGACAGAGGGAAACTGAAGCAGATGGGTAGCAGTATCACACTGTTAAAAGCTAAAAGTAATAAAACGCTGTTGGCATTTAGACTACAGATTTCTGGAATATGTTATGTTTCCTATAAAGTTTGGCAACTCTGGAAAATTTTATGTTCCCTAAGAATATTTTATACGTGGTAAAGCCACGCTGCAGTTGTATTATAATTGTAACACAAATGGGTCGGCTCGACCGGGGAAGGACCACGCTCTCACAGAATACTAGCGTAAAATAGCAGCTTAATACCGCTGTGTTTTGTACGTACAGTGTAGAGAATCAGATAGTGGTAAGTGTAGAGATCCGGAGACCCTTTTTCACTGGAAACGGGGCATTCCATCATAGTCCTCAGGGGTGACAACGCGTCTGTGTTTTGATTCTTAATCGAGGAAAAATGTAGATGTCTATGGGCCACAGCATCCACTTACCATCAGGTGGGCTGTTTGCTCGTTTGTCACCTTTATTCTATAAAAAAAGTAATCTATAGTGGAGGCGTATGTTTAGCAGTATCCGTGCAGGGGAAATCATGTTTATCCATGGACCCACTGTAATGCAGTTCATTGTTCTAGATTTATATACTACCGAAACTTAACTTTCGAAACGTGATACCACCTTCCCTCCTTTTATCTTTCCTATATATATATATATATATATATATATATATATATATATATATATATATATATATATATATATATATATATATATATAAAGAAATAAATGTCCGCGGCTTTGGGGTGGTCTTTGGGACGCCGGCCGCATCTCAACCTGCTGTCACTGTGCTTCGTATTTTTGACATACGGAAACAGGAACTACCCCTATATCCACAGATGAGTGAAGCTGATGGGTGCACGGGTTGTATGCTTAAATAAGCTTCCTTCAAAGAATTCTGATACAGACGGAAGTAAATTTTTTATTTCTTGAAGTTGAAAAAGCTTTTTTAGTTTAATCTACGTGTACGTCAGCTTTAAAAATATTTCATAAGGCTCAAATAAATAGAAATAACCAATTAAAATTAAAACAGTAAAAATGAAAGTGATTCCTTAATAGACAGGTGCCAAAGCTGCCAAACAAAGATATTATCGGATTACCTCTTAGTCTTTGCTCGTTGTAGTATTAGATCGTGACTGGCGTTTCCATTCATTAATAGTGATTTGCTCATGTATTGTTGTGTGTATACTTTTTAGTTTTGTATTTCTTAGTAATTGTAGTATGCGACTGTAGCTGAATTGTTACTTAGTTCACGAGAAAAAAAATGTAATTGATGCGTTTAATTATCATCGAGCATGTTTTATTATGTTCAGTAATTTTTTAATCTTTCTTGACTAATTACGTAAATACTGATACTGCAAAAAAAATTTACTACAAACGTTCTTGTGTGAAGTAGACTGTATCAGCAGCACACGTAGAACCGTAGATTGAAAAGATTTTTATCATAAATTGAAAGGTACTTAAGTGAATTTACTTAAGGGAAAATAATAAGCTCAGCAAATTTTGGAAAGTTACATTTTTTGGTTTTTATTCTATTAAAAGGCAAAAGTCATCATCATTGCAGCCTATCAAAAGCCCACTGCTGAACATAGATCTCAACTATAGATTACCTCATAAAGACCATATTTGCCGTAGATGCTTCGCTTGGCTGGTGAGTTGGTAATCACAGCATTTCATAATTTTGAGCTGTTAATAGAAATATGTTGTTGTCCATTGCCACTTCAGTTTCTCTCTGTCATCTTTTACGACACTGCAGTTATATTAGTAGTATAGTTGTAGCACGAATGGGTCGGCTCGACCGGGAAAGGAGCACACTCTCACAGAATACCAGCGTGAAATAGTAGCTTCATGCTGCTGTGTTTCGTATAGTGAGTGTAGAGAACCGGAGACCCTTTTTACTGGAAACGAGGCATTTCCATCTAAGTCCTCACGGGTGACGACGCATCTGCATTTTGATTCGTTATCGAAGATAGATGGTAGATGTCTATAAGAAAAAAATTAATAGCAAACAAACTTAGGGATTCTTTTTATAGAATAAGAGTGACAAACGAGCACACAGTCTCCCTGATGGTAAGTAGATGCCGTGCATCATAGATCTCTACATTGATCCTCAATCGAAATGCAGATACATTGTTAATCCTGAGGACTGAGATGGAGTAGCTCGTTTCTAGTAAAAAGGGTTTCCGGTTCTCTACATTCACCATAGGAAACACAACAGCATTAAGCTGCTATTTTACGCTGGTATTCTGTGAGAGCGTGGTCCTACTCCAGTCGAGCTGACCCATTCGTGCTACAACCACAATATTGCTGCAGCGTGGCTCTACCACGTGTAAACTATACCATATATAATATACTGTCAACTGTTAAAATGACGTCGTTAAAGCAGCGCCTTTTTGACCTTTTTATATTTGATTGACTGATGAAGAGCTGTCGTATTACAGAGCCATCTATGCAAACAAGGCTGTAGTTTTTGAGTAATAAGAAAGTGACAATTTTAACCATACCAACCATAGTATCTAGTTACGGGGACGACCGCTATTTTCCTTATTCTATAATTCTTTTACAATGTAAGACTGAAATGAAACTAGTTTTTAAGAATTTTATCGCGTATATTTAACTTATTTAACATAAAAATATTTCTAAGAATATTTTTCCGAGAATACACAAAGTGACATGCATAATTTGAAGGATTTGCTTATTGTTACCCTGCTGGCCTTGCGATTTAGTTTAGCGAGCGCGAGCGATGAGGACAGCTCCATTATCCTTGCATTAGTGACTCTATTCCTCGTCATACGATACAGGTGAGACTGTCAGATTTGGTGTCTGGATCTCGAAATGGTTCTACCACCACTGTTGTTTTGCTTGCTAGAGCCTCAACACAAGACTTAGACTTAGACTTAGAGCACTATTGAGTGTTGGTTGAAATGACAATGAATGAATGTTAGACCTACGTACATTGACAATATTTTGCAAAGGAAATATAACCGTAATGTTGGAGAACAAGTTAATTTTACACCCAACAACGTTTTCTTTTGAATAAGCATACTTCAAGCGCTTGCAAGGAGAAGTTTGTGCGGTCGATTACCATCGTACGGTATTTTGTTCATTGTGCTAGTATCGACGTAAGTATTATTGCCTGTGGTATGTTACTATGATATTTAATCAAGTTATGTTTTTTTTTTAAATATTTTCAAAGTAAAATCAGCAACAATTGATAAGTTTCTAACATTTTTAGATGTAAGAACAAATTTTGATGTGGTTGTTATGAGATAGAAAATGTTGGGGATCCAAGTTTGAAGGTTGATGTTGAAAGCGACATACCCAGTGACAATATCGGTGTACCTACAACGAACAATCATCGTCGGAGCGTGATGAGGTTCCTCTTGGATCAAGTAGTTCCACTACATTGATAAAAGACAAGTAAATTATGTGGAATTAAAATATACGTATATACGTAAATTTTTTAGGCGGTAGAGCTATGCTGCTACATTATGGTTGTAGAATGAATGGGTCGTCTCGACTGAGGTAGGATCACACTCTCACGGAATACTAGCGTAAAATATTAGCCTAATGTTGCTGTGTTTTGTACGGTAAGTGTGAATCAGAGACTCTTTTTATTGAAAACGAGGCATTCCATCTTAATCCTTAGGGTTGACAACGCATCTGCATTTTGATCCTTAATCGACGATTAATGTAGATGTCTACGGCCGCAGCATTCACTTATCAGGTGAACAGTGCGCTCGTTTGCCATTCCTATTCTATAGAAAAATATGATATTATAAAATTGGGACGATGAGGATGGTTACGGTTGTTTCCCACTTAAACTACTTTTGACCGGTGAAAACAGTCAGAAGTATTTTACACTAAATAGTTGTATCAAAACTTTTTTTAGTTAGTTTTAAAAGAAAAATTTGTATAATAAAGGTTTTAATTGCAAATTATCGGATAAAAGTAATTTTGACCAAGAGTGTCAGTTAAAATTACTTTTGACCAGGAGTATTTAGTAACGAAAAGTGCCCTATTGAGTTCAGCCAGTAACGAAAATGCTTTTGACTTCAGTAAAAACTAGTTTTGTTCGGAAGTTCATATAGATACATAAATATAGAAGCTGCCTAATTGTTTAATGTAACTGAGTCCTTATGCTTGTTATTAAAGTATAAGAGTATATGTTTATTTTATGCTGAAATAAATATTCCTGATATTACAGGTACATAATAGACTGCTAATTAAGTGCAGCAAAATACTGCATACACGAAGCACTCACGTAATTTCTAAGGGTGCGAGTTCCTGGATTAATGTAACGTAACGTAATGGGATCATAACGACGCCCTCAAGCAAAAACCAGTAATGTGCTATTATGGAGTTTTTACTGTTATGTCAGATTCGTAATCTATAGGTTAGAATACACATTGGTATATTATTTTCTGATTTTTCCTAGCTTTGTTTTAGGAGATATAACAAATAACACTTTTATTGTAGGTATGAAAATTATCAAGCATTTTAATGACTAGAAAAATAAAACAATGACATTTTTTTGTATTTTATTTGGTAACTTACTATTACTGCAGTATTGGCGTAGAGAAATAATAATAAACATACATAAACATAAACACTCACGCCTGTCACCCAGAGGGGTAGGCAGAGACTACGGACTTCCATTTGGCACGATCCTGACATACCTCTTTCGCCTCTTTTACATCCATATATCTATGCATACGTGCTCGTCGGTTAAGGGTACTTCTAACGTGGCCCATTTTCAAAATATCGCCAATTTGGTCGATAAACTTTTTCCTAGGGCGTCCCTTCCCGACTCGGCCGTTTACATCTGCCATATAAATTTGCTTTGTCACTCTTTCCTCATTCATTCTTTCCACATGACCAAACCACCGAAGCATTCCTTTCTTAATCCTGGTCACAACATCATCTTGCATACCACATTTATCTCTTATCACGCAATTTCTCACCCTGTCATTCAGATTCAACCCTAGCATATTCCTTAAAGACCACATTTCTACAGCATTTATTCTACTTTCGTGCTTCTTCTGCCACACCCAGCTTTCACTACCATACATTAAAGTAGGGACTAACACAGCATTATGAATTACCATACGTGCCTGTTTTGACACATTCTGGTTCTTCATAATAGAGGGTAGTGCGCCATTCACTCTATTCCCTGCATTTACTCGTCGTTCTATATCCCTATCATATCTACCATCCCTACTAAATACACATCCCAAATACACAAACTCATCCACTTGCTCAATTAACTCTCCTTCTATTCTTATTTCACATACCGTTTTGCTTTCTCCCCTTTCAAAAACCATCACTTTCGTCTTACATGCGTTCACTTTCATTCCCCTTTCTTTTAATTCCCTGTTCATTAATGTAACCATCATTTGCAACTCAGCCGCCGATGACGCAAATATGACTTGATCATCGGCATACAAAAGGCATTTGACGGTTAACTCGCCCATTCTTAACCCACATTCTTCATCTTTCAAAGTTTGCAAACACCGGTCCATAAATAGGTTGAACAGCTAAGGGGAAGCTACACAGCCCTGTCTGACACCTTTTTGGATGCCAAACCAGTCCGAGTAGACCCCATTAATCCTGACACAAGCACTAGAGTCCCTATAAAGAGACCTTAATGCCTGTATCAAACCATCGCTCAACCCATATGAGTTCAGTGTTTGCCATAACACATTCCTGTCCACTCTGTCATAAGCCTTTTCCAAGTCCATGAATGCACAAAAAACTTTCTGGTTTTTGGCCAAAAACTTCTCCGCAATCATGCGCATGGAAAAGACTTGATCTGTACACCCCATTCCCTCTCTAAAACCCGCTTGCACATCCCAAATTTTTCCATCAGTTTCTTTCATAACTCTTTCAATTAACACCTTAGCATACAGTTTACCCACAATACTAAGCAAGCTGATACCGCGGTAGTTTTTGCAGTCCTGCTGTGACCCTTTTTCTTTATATATTGGTACTATAACTGCTTTACACCAGTCATCCGGTACCCGTTTTAATTCCCAACATAAATTAAACAAGGTATACAGCAGACCTGCCACCACTCCCTCTCCAGCCCTTAGCATCTCGAGTGATACTCTATCATATCCAGCTGCCTTACCTGCTTTCATGCTTTTCATTGCTTTCATTATTTCATCTACAGTTATCTCCATACCCCTTTCCACTTCTTTTGGAATTTCTAGTTCATTTAATTCAGACGACTCTTCACTCATAAATACGCTTTCAAAGTATTCCTTCCATCTGTTTAAATTCGAAACTTCATCATTCAGATTACATCCATTCTCGTCTCTTATAGCATTTATTATAGGCTGTTTTGTATTTCCCCTGGCAGTTCTTACGAGTTTCCAGAACATTTTTATGTTAGCCTGGAAATTATCAGATATCCTTCTATCATTCTTATCCGTTCTTTCTTTCTTTTTCCTTACAACAACTTCTTTTACTCTCTTATTTAGACGTCTAAATTCTGCCTTTTTTCTTTCAATCTCATCATTCATACCAGAAAAATTACCAGCTTTGGTTGCTACTAAATCTAACCATGCTTTCTTCTTTGATTCAACTTCCACCCGTACCTCATCATCCCATCATAACGTATTACTTTTCCTTTCATTTGTTCTCTTACTTACACCACATACTTCGGTGGCGGTATCCACCAAACCTTTCTTAATATTATCCCACACAGTATTCAAGTCTAAATCATTCATACACAACACATTCAAACATCTAATATTTTCTCTCAGTCTACATTTATACTTCTCTTTCACATCTTCATCTTGTAACTTCTCTATTCTTATACGCTGTAACGCAGTGGTAGACACAGATGTCCGATGCCGCCAACGCTTGAAAAGACCATTAATTCGACATAAGACCAAGTAATGATCCGTCCCTACGTTGGACCCCCGGTAAACCCTTGTATCTACGACTGCGCTCCTCATTCTTTCATCCACAATTACGAAATCTATCATGCTTCTATCATCACCTCTTTCCCATGTATACATGTGAATCTTCTTATGACGAAAAAAAGTATTCGTCACAAAAAGATTCTTTTCTGCACATACGGTGAGGAGGTCTTCACCATTCTCATTTATACTTTCATCACCAAACGTTCCCAATATCCTTTCATAACCAGACCTCTTCACCCCAATCCTTTCATTAAAGTCTTCTAACATAATAATATTTTCATTTTCCTTACATTTTGTCAACACCATCCTTACCATGTTCCAAAACTGCTCTCGGATGTAAGTGGGCTTAGACATGTCTGGGTCCTACACCCCTAGCAGGAACAGCTTCTTTAAGCCCACTTTCATTCGTATCCATAGCAGTCTCGGGCTTACACATTCATACTCTTTCACACATTTACCCATTCTTTCTGAAAGGATGAAACCGACTCCCTGGCATGCCCGTTCGGTCTCGCCTACACCAGACCAATACGCGGTATACTTGCCATGTGCAGTGGCATCCTTTCCCTTTCGTTTCGTCTCATTCACACATAACACATCTATTCCTCTGTCATTCATCATTTCGCATACTTCATCCATCTTATCGTTCATTCCTCCACATACATTCAGCGTAGCCAGACGGGTTTCCGCAATCCACTTTTCGCCCCTCCGGGAGACAGAACGTGACGGGTGGCGAACCTCGTCGCCGGTTTTTCTCCCGGAGATTCTTCGCACCCCTGCCCCATTTAAGGGGCGCCGGGAACTCGGGGCCATTTCTTTTATTTGCTGAGTTATGGTGCGAACAAGGGGTGGTGGTAGATTTTACGCCGCTACCATACGGCGAGGAGCCGAGTCTATTTTTTCGGCTTTGTCGCTCGTTTAGCACCATCCGGGGGACACGTGTAGGGTGGGCCTAAGGTTAGGTGGTCGAAGCCTACGGACGCGAGCGACTCATCCCCCTAAATAATAATAAAGTAGTTAATAAACGCCATTGCTATAAATTTGTAGCTTTATTTTGAGTAAAGTGAATCAATAATGTGTTCTAACATTATTTTATAAGAATAATAATTTATTTCTGATTATATATTTTAACATTTACGTACAAATTATTTGATCTTCTTCTTATTTGATATTCTTTACTATGTATTTGACATTAATGTTTTTAACATTTAGCTGACATGAAGCACGCTTCGGGAAGTCTGCAGTCTGTAAACATGTTTAAGATCGTTCCCGCTATTAAATTAGGTTTGATAGACCACAAATCCTCGCAAAAGAATACCAATTTCTATGAATTTAGGAAACATTCTAATTTCAATAGAGAAAATGGATGGCTGCCATCTGCTTGGGATCCTATAATTAATAAAATAAAATCCAAACCCAAGCATCTCTCAACCTCTGCAAAACTCCATACTGTAAGCTTATTTTGCGTAAACCAAAAATTAATATTCAAAAACTAAAGGTAGCCACACTTACTATGACTTCGGAACATCAAATACCTTCCGTGACGCTGGGTGTTGTAAAGCATCCGAAACATCGGGAATTAAAAAGCTAAAAATAAACGAGATAAAATCGGTAAACTTAATTTCATTTAATTAATGATTTATTTTACTGTCCAACAGTTCGCAAATCATATAATCATTCTGTTTCGTTACATACCGTTGAAAAAAATAGATATAAAGAAAGAATTCCAACCGAAAGTACAACAACATTACGACGATTTTTCGATAGCCACAAAACGACAATATGAAACAGTTCTACGTATCAAGTCAAATCAATACGGATCAATGTTCTTCACACTCTATACATATCATCTATATGCAAGAATATTGGTCCTTATTGGTTTGAACAGGCTGACCATATAATAAAAGCATCTCTAGAAAGAAATGAAGATTGGTCACGAACGGGTCGGCTCGACCGAGTAAGGACCACGCTCTCACAGAATACCAGCGTAAAATAGGCTTAATGCTGCTGTGTTTGGTATGGTGAGTTTAGAGGACCGGAGACTCTTTTTACTGGAAACGAGGCATTTCATCTTAGTCCTCATGGATGACAACGCATCTGCGTTTTGATTTGTAATCGAGGATAGATGTAGATGTCTATGGGTCACAGCATCCACTTACCATCAGGTGGACTGTGTGCTCGTTTGTCACCCTATCCTATAAAAAAACTGATTTAATTATCTGGTGGGTGTCGTAAGAAGTGACAAAGACAAATGAAATAGAAGAGAGGCAACAGCATCTTCTTTTATTATTTTGAATTGTTATTCAAGTGCAAAGAACTGCGTTTTGCTACCCGCCTACCATGCTTGATAACCATGGCAAATATTCCATATTTAGAATTATGATAGGCTACGATGAATACTTAATTATGAAATTAATATAATAATGAAAAACATGACATAAAAGACTAGGAAATCTAGATAATTGGCGATACCTCGATGGTCTGATCATATGAAGGTCAGTGTTTCACGTATACAAGTATAAAATACTTGCGATCGCCAGCGACTTTGTCCGCGTACAATTTCTGATTTCTTATTAGGTTATGGAATTTTCTCGCTGCAAAAGGCCTACCTGCATAGAAGCTATAGCTTATGCAAGTATTTATGATGATGCAGTAATGTTATGTTATCCCGTCGAGTTTTAAATATCTTTAAAGGCCAAAATAATCACCGGATGTGCCATAAGAAGAAACACGTATTCATACCACGAATACTTAATACCATCAGATTGAGTCCATCAGAGAGAGAGAGAGAGAGAGAGAGAGAGAGAGAGAGAGAGAGAGAGAAACCAAGACAACCCCTTTGAGTTTCACATTCCACGCTAATTCCACGCGGATCCATTCATCTATCAAGATATTATGGATAGCTGTTACTTTTAGTCTGGTACCACCAAGTTTTAAGTTTCTCAATAACATAAACGGTGTGCCCAGTTTAAGAGTCAGAATATGAGCTGGAAGGCCTGTTGGGTTGAGAGCATTAAACTCGACGGGATAACTTATTGCATTATATACTTGTATCACTGAATCCACAGATTTATAGCTGATTTCTTCCCCTTACACTACTACTTCACATTGAATAGAACGTCACGGGGGTGACTGAGATGTTTGTCAACATAATGTCATAGTTAGTCCGGCTGCCATCAGTTTTTGAATATTAACTTTTGGTCTAAGCCCCGTGACCATGAGTGCTGTAAAGCACCCGAAACGTTGGGAATTAAAAATAAGTTAATTAAACTTGACAAATTCTTATAAACTGTTTCGAAATGTTGCATACAGGTGTCTTTACATGCATCAAGTTTAAGGGCAAAAAAAAATCAATTCAGCAACTTCACTGCAATACCGAAAAAGGCAAATGCCAAAGCTAGTCCGTTATTTTTTTTTTGCCTATGCATCCCGGAGCATCCAAAAAATGTTTGGCCAGTGCCGTTTTCTATATTATCTTAAACTTGTTTATTATTTTGAAATTTTTCTTCGGTTAACGCTTTTTCTCTTTTACATACCACTTCTGCCAATAAATGTCTCTCTGATATACTCTCTAATTTGTATCACATTTACGTGTCTTAAATGTTGAGGCAAACCATGTTTATCTAAGCACTGGCCCTCCTACGGATAAAAATATCTTTTTTATAAATTAGACACTTATTATAAAGTTCATCCATTATCTGAAAAACATTCTCTAGCAAATCTGATTGCACTTGACGCTTTATATCCCCCGACAAACTGTTTTTTACTTATCCTAATGATCGAATGCTTCTGTTAGTTGACAGAAAATTAACAAAACTGTGAATAATTATTGCAATTTAATAGGACTATCACAAAGAGCAGCTTTTTCTATAGTAGCCATTTCCATAGTGCTATAGTGCCGCGTTGGCTTGACGCACGTTAAACAAAATTTTGTTTAACGTGCTGCTTTCGTTAGAGCTAAAAATTGTTGGGAAAACTCTGTCCGAGTAAAAGTCTAAAATATTAAAAATATTTCTAAGACTTGTAAATTCCGTCCACGCGCATTTGACACGCGCTCGGCTCTTCATAGCCCTAAAACCCCTCAAAATGAAAAAAGACCAACAGAGGAACATAATATGTATGCATCTCTGTAACTTTAAGCCTAAAAGAAACGAAAGTGAAATTGCAACAATGCGGTATCGGATAACATTAAAAAGAAGGTATCAAATTTCTGAAATAATAATTCAATTTCTTTATAACTAAAAAATATATTGGTACTGCTAACCACTTCATTTCGTATTTTGTGGTAATAATAGCTGTGAAATATGAAACTAAATAATCATGCAATTTGTTTTATCAGAAATAGAAAGGTGTTAGACGTCACCTTAAAATGATTCAAGTGTTACTTTATATAACCATACCAATCAGTGGATTGATTTTCAAGCAAAAGTAGTGTTACTTGTATTTTAATGAATTTATAATGGACTGGTGAGATGAATACAATCATTTCAATGAAGGAATTAGCTAATGAAGTGAAAGAATAAATTATTTTTCTTGTTTAACTTATTTGAATCTTTTGTCACTACATAAAAACAGTTTACTATTACTGGTTGTATGTATGTATGTATGTACGTAACGCGATATTTTCGCAAATTGTTAATCTTTTTTTCATTAAATAGGCTATTACCTAAGGGATGGTTCCATTCATATTTGAAGAAATAATTCTATACCTGAATTTGAAAAATAAGATATGACATTTTGAATGTAACTGGAGACGCCAGCAACTTAAGGTATCTTCGATAAAGATTTAGTGGACTGTAATTTTGGTGCATACGGCAAAGGGGAAAATAAATAGGTGGGATAGCACGCACTGACCTGATGAGGGCTGCCGCGCCTTCCTCCTGGAGTGTCTGCTATACCGCGAGCTCGCCACGTGGTTCGGCGCACACGCGCTCTCGGAACAGTCTCGTGAAGTCCCACACTCTCCACCTTTGCCCTTACGGGGGCGTCTCACACTTTTATGAGTTACAAAGACACAATGTCTGATGCGGTGAATATTAAACATAAACAGGAGAACTCAATGTTCATCCTGCGCGGTTTGCGGTTAATATATATAAGACGCGACGGGTGGCCGTGCGCTGCGGATGGCGTAATATCCCTTAGTATAATGACGCGCGCCGAGATCCTCTTTTTCACCTCGGCGGCAGCGCGTGCGGTAGGAAAGGGAAGGAAGGAAGGAAACAAAAAATATGCACTAGTCATGTTGATAAAGTAGATATAACTTAGGACGAACTCAATGCGATATGTAATGTAATGTTGATAAAGTAGATTGTTAACTGGCGTTACCATTTCCTCCCGCCCTTAAAGGGTCACCTTTAAAAGACAACCGTAATATAAAAAGTAAAAGGAAAACAAATAAATAAGCGGTATATAAAGTGAGAGGATGCGCTCAATGCGCATGTCTCATCTACTAACCTTACTTGGTAAGCGAGAAAATGTATACATAAATATAATATTGCGGTTTAATACTTTTTTAATATATATAAATATAAACTTAATTCCTAATTTAGATAAATAATTATAATCAAAATAATCGTGATTTATTGTCTTGGGAGAGGGCAAATACGAGCAACAGGACGGAGATATGTTCCCTTAGTAGTTCTCACGGTCACTACTCGAACTACGCCATCCTTCGAAGGATGAACAGACTCGACAATCGCTAATGGCCAAGCAAGGGGCGGTTCATTATCATTTATCACAATTACAACCATGCCTGGTACGATAGCCGTAGACGGGGTGTTCCACTTCTGACGAACTTGTAATCCGTGAAGGTATTCCGTCCTCCACCGGTCCCAAAACGACTGAACTAATTTATCCAGTAAAGAATGCCTGTGTAACAGACTGGTAGAGTCAGATTTGACTTTGGGTGCGGGTAATGACAATAAAGGTGCGGTATTCAAAAAATGACTCGGAGTAAGAGCTGAAGGCTCTGCAGGATCAGAACTCAATACTGTCAAGGGCCGCGAGTTTAGCAAGCACTCAATTTGCGCAAGAACAGTATTAAGCTCTTCGTATGAAAGTAACTGATGTCCGATAACTCGGAACAGATGCGTTTTTACGACTTTAATCATACTCTCCCAGGCGCCTCCAAAATGAGGAGAGTTGGGACAGATGAACTTCCATGTTATACGATTCTCAGCACACTCTTGCTCAAGCTTTGGGCGGTATTCAACGTTTAGAAATTTATAGAGATCGCGAAGATACGAAGCGGCACCTTTAAAATTCGTTCCATTATCCGAATATAAAAACTGAATCGGCCCTCGTCTAGAGAGGAAACGTTTAAGCGCAGCGAGGAAACTAGAACTACTAAGATCTGTAGCGATTTCTATATGTACAGCTCGAGTCGTGAGGCATGTGAAAACACATAAGTACGCCTTCTCGCTGCGTACACCACGACGACGTACAGGAGTGTATGCGATAGGACCGGCATAATCGCAGCCCGTGTGTGTAAATGCCTTAATAGCTTGTCTTACACGACTATGGAGAAGATCAGCCATCAAAGGGTAAGTTGGACGGGGTCTAAGCCGGAAACATATATTACATTTGTAGACTCTGCTTCTCACAGTGCGGCGTGCGGAAAGTATCCAAAATTTTTGACGGAGCAATGACAATAACAATTCAGGCCCAGCGTGTAAATTTTTAATATGATAATAGTCAATGATCATGTTCACTACATGATCACTGCGCGGGAGTATAATTGGATGTTTTTGCGCGTAATCTAATGCGGAGTTCGAAAGACGACCACCAATGCGGATTAAACCATTCTCAATAAAAGGCCTTAAACGATTGAAAGCGGGCGAGCAAGGTTTGTTACCTTCAATATTTAAATATTCCACTGCAAAATGCTGTTTTTGCAGGGCGCGGAGGATTATAACCTCAGAGAAACTGAGATCATCAGCAGTAACTACAGTAGTGTTGCGGCGGGGCAATAATTTAGCAAACTTACACACGTACGCAATTATACGTAGAAGTTTACTCCAAGAAGAGATGCGGAGTGCGAGCTCATAAATCGCAGAATTACAGACGGATGTGCACACAGTGTGCGACAAAATCTTCTTCTCAGGCATATTTGCAATAACCTCATTGTCTAAAGTACGAAGAGGCCATTGAGATGGATCTAACGAAGTCCACTGAGGCCCATGGAGCCACAGGGGGTTTGAAACTAATTTATTTGGCGTAACGCCACGTGAAAGTATGTCAGCGGGATTCTCAGTACCTGCGACATGATAAAAGTTATCAGCGCGAATATTGTCGGTAATCTGAACAACGCGGTTTGCAACAAAGGTCTGCCACTTGTGTGGCGAACTCTTTATCCAGTACAGAGCTACTTTTGAATCTACAAAGGCAAAGACTGATATTGCAAGGTCAAGAGAATAATTGTCGAGTACTCTGCGAAACAATTTTGAGAGTAAAACCGCTCCACAAAGCTCAAGGCGTGCAATAGATAGTGGTTTCATCGGTGCGACCTTAGTCTTTGCACAAATCAACTGGACGGTGTTACCATTGACGCTCTTTACATGTATGTAGACTACGGCACCGTATGCGCGCTCGCTGGCGTCGGAAAACCCCAGTTTTTGGATGCACCAACATGTCGCGGGATACGTAAATCATTAAGAGCTGGTAATTCAGCACAGAATTGCCTCCACATCTTAATAATTGGCGGTGGTGGTATGTCGTCCCAATCTAAATTAAATTGCCAAAGCTGCTTTATTAACAATTTGGCGTACGCTACTGTGGGAGCAACGAAACCCATTATGTCCCACAGGCGAGCGACAGTAGATAAGATGGTGCCCTTAGTGCACGTCACATCAGCGGGAACAGATATCTTAAAATAAAAGGCGTCACTATCGGTAGACCAATGCAAGCCTAGTATTTTATGTGGCATTGATTTATCGAACTCTACTTCTCCTGTAATTTTATGGGAAGTAGGGAGGTCATCTAAAACAGATCGACGGTTGCTATGCCATTTTATCAGGTCCCATTGGGCACCCTTGAATAAGTCTATCAGCTGCCGAGAGGTCTCACTGGCCTCGGATTCACTGGGCATAGAGAACGCGATGTCGTCCATATATAGCGAAGTAAATGCGATACGACTCGCAAGCGGATACTTTGCGCCGTCGTCATCAATGAGCTGTCTTACCGTGCGCAATGCATGGTATGGACTCGAAGTTAAACCGAAGCACACGCGATTGAAGTGGTATAACACAAGTGGGTCTTGTGGACGGAAGCGGTATAGGAAGCATTGGTAACGACGATCAGAATCGCGAACAACTATTTGCAGAAATTGTTGGCGACAGTCGGCTGTCATAGCGATTGGATGTAAGCGGAAAGTTAAAATTATATTGAACAAGTCGCCTTGCAAATTTGGTCCTGAATGCAGAATATTATTTAATGATCGCCCAGTGCTAGTCTTACTGCTAGCATCCAGGACGATGCGCAGACGCGTTGACTTCTTATCTTCGCGTAAGACTCCATGATGCGGTATGACATATATTGGAGCGGGTTCATGAGAGCCATACGGCGGTGCGGGGGATATATAATTTTTAGCTAAGTATTCCTTTATGACGTCATCATATGCTAACCTTAATGTAGGCGAGGCTTGAAGTTTCCTCTCCAAGCACATGAATCGTCGTCGAGAGGTTTCATAAGAATCTCCGAGAGAGTAAACGTCATCTTTAAATGGCAGGCCAACAATATATCTACCAGTAAAAGGATCGCGGGATGTCGTAGATTTATAAAACTCTTCACATTCAATGTCTGAAGGACACTGAATGGGCGGTGCGGAGGGTGGCTGTTCAAGCTCCCAAAATCGTTGCACTAATTTGTCAACGATAGGAGACTCTAGAACTGAGCAGCACGTTAAAGAATGATTTACCTGAAGTGTCGGCACTGAGCCCATAATAACGTAACCAAATACCGTATTCAAAGCTGAGGGCCTGGACAAGTCGTTAGACGAATAAATTACGTCTGGACACAGTAAGTGCGGGAAAAGGGATGCGCCTATCAAAACATCAATTTTATTAGGCATGCTATAACATTCATCAGCGAGTCTTATGCCATGGAAGTGTGATAAGACAGATGTGTCTACCACAGCGGTGGGCAAAAGGTCGGTGATTTGATCAACAACTAGCGTTGAAATATTGAAGTTAATATTCGAGTCGAATCGTGAGAAAATTTTAATATCAATCGATTTCGATTTTACAATTTTTTCAACTCCACCGAATCCCTTTACTACAGTACATTCGGTATCGTGTTGTTGAACGCCTAAACGATGACAGCACTCTTTAGTCATAAAATGGCTTTGAGCCGCGGAGTCTAATAATATACGAATAATTTGTTTCTCTCCCTTAGCATCGTAAGCAAATACTTGAGCGGTTGATAATAAAACAGTTCTCTGCGAACGACTTGCGCGCGCGGGAGGCGGTGAACGTTGAGAAACATTCTTGAACGAAGTACACAGCGCGACGTCTGAACGCGCACCTGCGGTGAGGGGTGGCGAGTGTGCGGGCGCGGGGGTTGTAGACTTCAGTGTAACTGGCTGAAGCGGTGGAGAACGCGCCAGCGCAGGGGAAGCATTATCGCTTCTGCGGTGGAAGTGCAACAATGTGTGATGTTTAAATTTACAAACTCGACAACTATAATTTGAAGAGCAACTAGACACTCGATGACTTAAACTGAGACAATTCACACATGCATTGTTACTCTTTACGCATTTAAATCGTTCCTGCGGCGTCATTTTATTAAAGTCTGCACACTTAAATAGGTGTTGATGCACAATATTATCGCACAGACACTTTGAGCAAGTAGTCGTCGTGCTTACGTACGCCTGATACTTCGGCGACGAAGTATTATTACAGCGACGATTATTACCGTTACCTCGTCGATTGTTTGGTGCGCTATTAGAATTTGTACTAGAATCGGTGCGTTGCAAAACTTTGGAGCGGGTCTTAATAAAATTTACTAAATCATCAAAGGTAGGTACCATCGAGTTATGACTATATTCAAAAGAGCGAATGGTATCCGGGTCCAGCTTCTTAAGCGCGATATGAAGAACTATTAAGTCCGCGAGATTATCTAACTTTAAGTTTTGTAAAGCGCGCACTGCACTTATAAAGTTATCAGTAAATAAATCAAAATTATTTGCGGTGGCCGATTGCAATGGCTTAAATTCGAACATCTGATTAATATATGTAGATGCTAGCATACGCCGGTCTTCATATTTGTCAACGAGTGCTTGCAATAAAATTTTATAATTTTCAGCGCAAGGAGTTATACCTGAGCATACAGATGGGGCTTTGCCCGTTAGTTTACCTAGCAAATAGTATAACTTTTCAGCGTCGGTAAGCGATGTGTTGTCATGGACGGTTGATTTAAAGCTAGCATAAAATAAAGGCCATGAGCGAATGTCACCCGAAAATGGCATAAGTTCGATAGGCGGAAGTGTGAATCTGGCTTTAGACGGTGTACTAGTACTTTGTGAATTAGATTGCGAATATTGTAAATAAAGCCTATTTATTCTACCGCAAAGAGACTTAAACGCAATGAGGCTGTTATAATCAGGTTTAGCAATAGGGTTTATTTTTAATAAATGTGAATTATAATTATCTAAGACCTGTTTAAACTCAATACGTAAAGCATTAATATTAGAACTTCCATCAAGAAAACGCTCCATCGTGGAAGTGTTTGTGAGGATGTCCGAGGACATATCATATATTTTTTGCACTATTTCAAATAAAGCATCTCGTTTAGCTAACAATAAAACCAACTCAGCATCAGGTGTGCCCTCATTATCCGAGGAATCGCTATTATTCGATGCTATTTGTTTTTTAGGCGGCATTACAACTTAAGTTATGCGGCGTAAAATAATATAATTATAAGCGGGTAGTCTGTAAGCGACCTCGCTACGCGGTTGAATTATTAAATATTAGTTTTGTTAACGATGAACTTTAATTGTTAACTTTTATAATAATTATGAAGTTATTTATAACGAATATAATGCTTAAATATATGTGCAAATAATAAATGTAATTTAACAGTATAATCTATAGATGTAGTTAAAAGTTGATGACGTGATGTGAACATACAACAAATAATTTATATAGATAATTATATGCTTATTCATTCTATGAATATAGTTTTAAAATTACTATGAATGTCACCTATTAGGACCTATTCTAGTGTTCTAATAAGGGCGGGGTTAATCCGAAGTCGGATTAAAATATAAATAATTAATTATATAAACGCTTATTACGATAACGATCTAATAAGGGCGGAAAGTCAAGGTCAATCCAGCGAGAAGTGACCATTAAAAATGGAAAGTCAAGGTCAATCCAGCGAGAAGGACCATTAAAAATGGAGACGCCAGCAACTTAAGGTATCTTCGATAAAGATTTAGTGGACTGTAATTTTGGTGCATACGGCAAAGGGGAAAATAAATAGGTGGGATAGCACGCACTGACCTGATGAGGGCTGCCGCGCCTTCCTCCTGGAGTGTCTGCTATACCGCGAGCTCGCCACGTGGTTCGGCGCACACGCGCTCTCGGAACAGTCTCGTGAAGTCCCACACTCTCCACCTTTGCCCTTACGGGGGCGTCTCACACTTTTATGAGTTACAAAGACACAATGTCTGATGCGGTGAATATTAAACATAAACAGGAGAACTCAATGTTCATCCTGCGCGGTTTGCGGTTAATATATATAAGACGCGACGGGTGGCCGTGCGCTGCGGATGGCGTAATATCCCTTAGTATAATGACGCGCGCCGAGATCCTCTTTTTCACCTCGACGGCAGCGCGTGCGGTAGGAAAGGGAAGGAAGGAAGGAAACAAAAAATATGCACTAGTCATGTTGATAAAGTAGATATAACTTAGGACGAACTCAATGCGATATGTAATGTAATGTTGATAAAGTAGATTGTTAACTGGCGTTACCAGTAACTATTTAGACCATGCTCCAGCAATTTTCTTGATTTTGTGATTTTTCTTAGTCTACTCAAAATGATCAATAATTATTTTTGAAGTAAAACTTCTTTAGAATCGTCGTGAATGAAAACTCGACATAATTAAAAAGTGACACTAAAAAGAGACAAACATATACATCTACAGGATTTAGCCTGCAAGAGAATGAGATAGAATAGAGTGTTTTAAGCGACAGTAGTGGCAAGCTGCAGGTTGTGGGTTCGAATCCGCCATTCTACTACTGTCTTTAATCACTCCTAACACAATCATTTTCGGTTTACCATATTAGTAATGTTAATAGCGTTTCTAGTATTTTTAAAATACAGTGTTTTCTATTATTATTTTATTTCAGGATGAAGGTTTCGCCTTGATTGTAGTAGTGATGTGTACCGACAGGCACGTTTGAGTGTGTAACTGCGATTCGTTCGACTCGCGATCGTGACTGAGCGTCCCCGAGATACATACATACATACATATAATCACGCCTCTTTCCCGTAGGGGTAGGCAGAGACCACTTCTTTCCACTTGCTACGATCCTTACATACTTGTTTCGCTTCGTCCACTTTCATTATTCCCTTCATACATGCTCTACGGTTTAGGGTACTCTTAACCTGGCCTTTTTTCAAGACGTCCCTAATTTGGTCTAGAAAAGTCCGCCTAGGTCTACCCCTTCCAGCACTTCCATTCACACTCGCCTTATACACTTTTTTCGTCAATCGTTTTTCATTCATTCTCTCGATGTGGCCAAACCATCTCAGCATACCTTTCTCAATTTTTGTCACTACATCTTCTTTCAGACCACAACGTTTCCTTATCTCACTATTTCTTATCCTGTCACTCAGTTTAACTCCTATCATACTTCTTAATGCTCTCATCTCAACTGCATTTATTCTAATTTCATGTTTCTTCTGCCATACCCAACTTTCACTTCCGTACATGAGTGTCAGAACCAACACCCCCTCATGCACAGCCAAACGAGCCTTGTTAGACACCTTCCGACTGCTCATAAAGGAGTGCAAAGCTCCATTCACCATGTTTCCTGCATTCACTCTTCTTTCGATATCACTCTCACACTTTCCATCTCTTGTAAACTTTGACCCCAGATACACAAACTCTTTCACCTCTTCAATTTGTTCATCTTCAATCACGATATTGCAGTCTGTCACTGCCTCATCTTTTTCAAACACCATCACTTTCGTTTTCCTTACATTCATCTAAGGACAGGATAAGGACTGGCCTGTTGGTCTAGTGGTTAGTGACCCTGACTGCTATGCCGGAGGTCGTGGGTTCGATTCCCACCCAGGACAAATGTTTGTGTGATGAGCACGATCATTTATTCTGTGTCTGGGTGTAATTTATCTATAATATTTATGTATTTAGAAATATATAAGTATGTTTATCAGTTGTCTAGTACCCATAACACAAGCTCTGCTTAGCTTGGGACTAGATGGCGTTGTGTGATAGTTGTGGAATATTATATTATTATATTATTATATTATCTTCATTCCCTTTCTAACAAAAGCTCCACTCATAGCAGTTACAATCTCCTGCAACTCCTCGGCCGAAGACGCAAGTAATACTTGGTCATCAGCATAGAGAAGACATTTGACGAGTAACTCATTCATTTTCAACCCACTTTCATTCTCTTTTAAATCTGTCAAACAATTGTCCATGAACAGATTAAACAGCCACGGTGACGCTACACATCCCTGTCTAACACGTTTTTCGATATTAAACCATTCAGTGTATGCCCCGTTTATCCTTACACAAGCACTAGAATCCCTATAAAGAGATTGCAATGCTCGTATGAGGACACTGCTCACACCGTACACGGACAGTGCTGACCACATTTCATTCCTCACCACTCTATCATAGGCCTTTTCTAGATCTATATATCTAGATACTAACACAATGTGTATGTGCACGGCTATTAGTGGTTTTAACCAATATTTCTCGGGAAAACGTCGCTGAGTACCGGGACAAACTTGTGTCTGAAGTAGAAACTTTGTTGAACAAAGTCTCGGACTGGGGGCGACTAAATGTAGTCTGTTTAATCCCCATAAGACACAAGTTTGCGCGTTTACCGCTAAAAAAACCCTTCGTCGTATCTCCTCAGTTTCAAGGCACTCCCCTTATTGCCTCAGCCAGTATCGGAATCCTCGGCGTCGACATATCGAGTGACGTGCAGTTTCGTGGTCACTTAGAAGAGAAGGCCACATTTCATGCCGGCTCGCCACCTGCAACTTTTCAAGGTACAGGTTCAGCCGCACATGGAATACTGTTCGCATCTCTGGGCTGGGGTTCCCCAGTGCCAGCTCCTTCCATTTGATCCCATCTAGCGTAGAGTAGTTCGAGTAGTCGGCGACGGAGCTCTTTCCGATCGGCTTGACTTACAGGTACTGCGAAGAGATGTTGCATCCCTTTGCGTATTTTACCGCATCCACCACGGGGAGTACTCTGAGGAATTGTTCGGATTAATTCCAGCCGCACAATTTCACCATCGCACATCGCGACAAAACTCGCAATACCATCCATACCATCTGGATTACTGGCGGTCCACCACTGTGCGATTTAAAAGAAATTTTCTTCCTCGCTCAACTTCCTTGTGGAATCGACTACCACCAGAGATTTTTTCGCACCGATAAGACTTAAGAACCTTCAGGAAAAAAGCCTACTCCTTTTTAAAAGGTCGGCAACGCATCTGTAATTCCCGTGGTGTTGCAGTGCTCATGGGCGGCGGTAATCACTTACCATCAGGTGAGCCATATGCTCGTTTGCACCCTCTTCTATATAAAAAAACAACAACCAATATCAAACCTTTATCGTGAAATAGAATAACTATATTAACTATATTTATACTATTAATTATAATTATTATAAAATAAATGATGTAAAAAATCAACAAATTATATATATATATATATATATATATATATATATATATATATATATCAGAAAAAATCAACAAATTATATATATATATATATATATATATATATATATATATATATATATATATATATATCATCATCACCATCATTACAGCCCTTCACAAATCCACTGCTGAACATAGAACTCCCCCAAGTAATGCCACAAAGCACGGTCCTGAGCATCCATCGACTTCCTGCATGTCTTATCAGGTCGTCACTCCATCTAGTGGGGGGTCGCCCTACACTACGCCTACCGGTACGAGGCTGCCACTTGAGAACCTTTCTTCTCCATCGGTTATCGGTTCTTCGAGCTATATGGCCGGCCCATTGCCATTTCAGCTTACTAATCCGTTGGACTATGTCGGTCACTCTGGTTTTACTGCGGATATCCTCATTTCTGAGCCTATCACGCAGAGAAACTCCGAGCATAGCCCTCTCCATAGCACGCTGAGCGACCTTGAGCGTCCTCATACGGCCAGCAGTGAAGGACCACGTCTCTGATCCGTAAGTCATCACTGGCATCACGCACTGGTTGTACACTTTAGTTTTCAGAGATTGAGATATACCTGACGAGAAGATGTGTCGTAATTTCCCGAACGCTGCCCAGCCGAGTTGAATCCGTCGATTGACCTCTCGGTCGAAGTTGGACTTACCTAGTCGGACTATTTGTCCCAGGTAAACGTACTCGTCAACAACTTTGAGCATAGTGCTCCCAACAACTAACGGCATGGGTGTGACATGGACATTAAACGTGATCTTTGTTTTGTCCATGTTTATCTTAAGACCTATCCGTTGGGAGACACCATTGAGGTCATTGAGCATAGTGCTAAGGTCCTCCAGCGATTCTGCCATAAGAAATATATCGTCGGTAAATTGAAGGTGAGTGATGTACTCGCCATTGATGTTAATACCGTATCTTTTCCAGTCCAGTAGCTTGAAAACGTCTTCCAACGCAGCGGTGAAGAGTTTCGGGGATATAACGTCACCCTGTCTTACACCTCTCCGCAGTTGGATAGGTTTTGAACTCTGGTTATGTACTCGAATAGCCATCGTAACCCTACTGTACAAAAACTTCAGCACTTCGATATACCGACAGTCAACTTGGCACCGCTGAAGGGACTGTAGCACCGCCCAAATTTCGACGGAATCAAAGGCTTTCTCATAGTCCACATACGTCAGGCAAAGTGGCAGATTGTACTCTTCGGTCTTCTGTACAATCTGCCGCAGGGTATGTATGTGGTCTATGGTACTGAAGCCTTTTCGGAAACCGGCTTGTTCGGGAGGCTGGAAGTCGTCGAGTCTGCGTGCGAGACGGTTCGTAATGACTCTCGAAAACAGCACGTAGACGCGGCTCAGAAGGGAAATTGGTCTGTAGTTCTTCAAGCGAGCGTTGTCGCCTTTCTTAAAGAACAAGACCACCGCACTTCTGCTCCACGCCTCCGGAGTAGTGCCACCATGGAGGACGGAATTGAAGAGCTTCTGAAGGACTTCAAGTGCCGGTGTTCCACCTGCTTTCAGAAGCTCCGCTGTAATTCCATTCTCGCCTGGGGCCCTGCCGTTTTTAAGGTGCTGGAGAGCCATTCTAATCTCGCTCAGACTGACGTCCGGGATATCATCGGAATAGTGTCGGCTAAGACTTGCTCTTGGATCGTTACTCACACTTGCGTGTGGCTCCAACGACGATGTGTACAACTGCTCATAGAACCTCTCAATCTCACTCAAAATCTTAGGTGTTTGGAGACGATGCTGCCACACTCAGTCTTCAGCTTTGACAGTTGGCTCTTTCTGGCAGACAGATCTCTGGCAAAGACTTTGGAGCCCTGGTTCCGCTCGATCGCTTCTTTAATACGAGTAGTATTAAAGTTGCGTAAGTCTCGCCGCATGCATTTGAAGATCTGTCTGTTCAGTTGCCTGTATGCTGTCAAATCTGTTGACGATTGCAGCCTCATCTCCCGTCTAACAGCCACAGCCAAGAGTGTGATCGGAGAGTTTTTGTGTTCTTCTGCGGCGGGTCTTGCAGAACTTAGCTTCGACCGCATGGACAGTTTCCACGAGCTTGTCATTCATATCGTCCACTGCATTGCAATCTTCTAGGCACTGAAAGCGGTTACGTAACTCGAGCTGAAAAGTCTCGGGATTCTGGATTAGAGCACGAGGGGGACGGAGCGTTGACTTCATTAGACAAGACCTCTCCAACTTAACGTTTGGGTTCAGTGTACCTCTAACCATTCGGTGATCGCTGCCGGTTTTCACCCTTGCGATCACTGAGACATCACTGAACAGTTGGCGTCTGGTCGTCATAATGAAGTCAATCTCATTTTTTGTCGAACCGTCGGGGCTCGACCAGGTCCACTAACTGTGGGGCCGCTTCTGGAAGAAAGAGTTTATCATAAAGAGTCCCTCTTTCTTCATAAAGTCAGCCAGCTGCTGGCCCCTACGGTTCCGTTGCCCTACTCCAAATTTCCCTAACTTCAGCTCACCGCCTTCTCTTGTGCCTAGTTTTGCGTTGAAGTCTCCCATCAACACTGTGTAGTGGGTTTTGGAGGAATGCATGGGTCTAGAAATATCCTCATACATTTCCTCCACCTCCTCATCGGGATGTGCCGAGGTTGGTGCGTAGACCTGTATGACCTACAGCGAATACCGTTTGGTGATTCTGAGTATCAGGAACGCGACCCTCGTCGACACACTCCCAATCTTTACAACGTTGTTGACGAGAGCCTTGTGGACGATAAATCCGACACCTCCTTGGGACAGATGGTCGCCCTCCCGGTGATAGAACAAGTTGCCGGACTCGAGTATTACCGTGTCCTCCCCCTCTCTTCGGACCTCAGATAATCCAATAATATGCGCGCACACTTGCAACTTGTCTTCCAGCTCCAGTATCTTCTCGTCAGTCGTCAGGGTGCGTGCGTTATACGTTGCCAGGTCGAGTCATCGTAGGTGGCAACCGAACCTCCACCGGAGATTCTTAGCACCCCCTGTCCCGCCGTTACCATGGTCGCCACCGTAGGCAGGAATAGCGGGGCCACTGGGGTCTGGGGGCCGTTTATTTGCGTCATTGCTCATGGGGGGATATTTGCCATAGTTGCCACGTTGGCAACCGCAGTTTTTTATTATGTTATTGTTGTTATTAGGAAGATGCTGCTGCCCATCTCCTTTCTGTCTCCCTCTGTCACCTCTTACGATACCCACGGGAAGATATGGGGTAGTGGATATTCTCAGCCACTACACGGCTATATATATATATATATATATATATATATATATATATATATATATATATATATATATATATAATGACCATTTTGAATAAAATTATCTCCAATCCATTCATAAAAATCCACGGTTATATAACTTCAGGCCATTTTTTATAGGATAAGAGTGACAAACGGGCACAAAGTCTACCTGATGGTAAGTTGCTGTGGTCCATAGACATCTATATCTATCTTCGATTAAGAATCGAAATGCAGACGCGTTGTCACCCGTGCGGGTTAAGATGGAATGCCTTGTTCCAGTAAAAAGTGTCTCCGGTTCTCTACACTCACCATACAAACACAGCAGCTTTAAGCTGCTATTTTAGGCTGATATTCTATGAGGGCGTGGTCCTTTCCCGTGCAAGCCGAACCATTCGTGCTACAACTATACTAATAGCAGCAGCACGGCTCTATCACGTCGAATCTCACGCCTGTTTTCGGGTCATGAAAAAATCTAGCGTCTATTTTATATACCAAATTGAGAGCCAATCAAGTTTTGTTGGATAAAATTAACTTTATCTAAAGAATGAAGTAGATGGCGGATTACAAAGCAATTTTACTGAAAAGAAAATATTCTTTTGCTTTATTGCACTAAAAATGGTCTAAAAATAGGATTGCAAATCTTTATTTCCTATAAAATAACATTTTTATCTTATATTTATGCTGTCCTTGTGGTTGAAAATGATCGTATAAAATAAGTCATTTACCTTGAAATATTTTTATTTTTACTTCATGCCGTATGAAAGTTTCACTTCTACCGCGTCTAAACTGCACACATTTTTTTTTTAAATTTTATTACTATTTATAATGTTCCTCATTATGCCCGTAAAGTCTATTTTATTACCTCGCTGAAAAAGAATAAGGGAAGTGAGGTATAGCGGGTAGAGTCTCATCCTTTAGTACATATATTTCTATTCTATAAGAAATTCTAAAAGCTACTTAAGGCGGACTGTGTGACCTTCACTGCTATTCTTACTTGAGTGTGTGTGGAAATTATTTAATATTTTTTATTGTATTTTATAATAATTTAAATATGATTTCCACTAATTATCGTAACTCACGCACTTTACATGTGGTAGAGCCATGCTGCAGTTATAATAGTAGTATAGTTGTAGCACGAATGGGTCGACTCGATTGGGGAAGGAACACGCTCTACCAGAATACCAGCGTAAAATAGTAGCTTAATACTGTTTTGTTTCGTATGGTGAGTGTAGAGAACTGGAGAACTTTTTTACTGGAAACGAGGCTTTCCATCTTAGTCCTCACGGGTGACAAAACATCTGCATTTTGATTCATAGTCGAAGATATATGTAGATGTTTATGGGCCGCAGCAACGACTCACCATCAGGTGGACCGTGTGCTCGTTTGTCACCCTTTCCTATAAAAAAAATTAAAGTGAGATGTGACGACAAATACTCTTGACAATATCACTCCACGTCAATTCTTACTATTTTCAATCAGCCCGCAACAATCCTACCTTTGGCCATGGGCCCCAACCGTCATAAAAAGAATTTGTCAAAATAGTCACGCAATCGTAAATTCACCTGGAATTTGGTAATTGCTGTTTCAAACCTTTCGCATCTTTGATGTTGCTTCCCAATGACTTAATTTCCCAAAAAGATCAGAGATTTTTTAATTAATGTCTAAAGTAAGTTAAGTACATTTTAATGAACGCGTAAAGCCTTATACGTAAATTGTTTTAAACGCCGCCGGAAGGAACGTCAAATTTTATTAAATGGCACTATATCTTTCCTACCGTTCCCGTATATTCTTACTTATATGGTGCTATAATGTGTAGCTCCTGTCTTACGCAACTCTGTAAATCCAATGATCCTGAATGGTTATATTTTATTAATTATATTTAAATACATACTAACATTTATTAGATTCAAAGCAGTTGCTTTTTATACACCGTTTTTAATTAAACTCATAAAAGCAATTAAAGTAGTTATAGAACTCAATTAAAGTTCTTTATATTATTTAAGAAATTCATCGATTATCATTGGGCAATACTGGATGGATTTGGCTGTAACTTTTAGGTCATATGTCCCTCATACTTCATTATCTGTTTACCCTTAGGACTTCTAAAGCAACTTTTATTGGTTTCATAATGAAACCAATAGTTTGCAATCGTAATGTTAAAATATTTTTCTTGTACTATTGTTTTATACGTGGTAGAGTCATGCTGCAGTTATATTAGTAGTTTAGTTGTAGCACGAATGGGTTGGCTCGACCGGGGAAGAACCACGCTCTCACAGAATACCAGCGTGAAATAGTAGCTTAATGCTGCTGTATTTCGTATGGTGAGTGTAGAGAACCGGAGACCCTTTTTACTGGAAACGAGGCATTCCATCTTAGTCCTCACGGGTGACAACGCATCTGCATTTTGATTTGTAATCGAGGATAGATGTAGATGTCTATGGGTCGCAGTAACCACTTACCATCAGGTGGACTGTGTGCTCGTTTGTCACCCGATCCTATAAAAAAAATCAGTATCTGAAAAAAATTGAACATTGTCTATTCTACCTTCATCATATAGTGTTTGTTTGCTTTCACTTTATCAGCTCTTAACAGTCTGCTACTGAGCATGAACCTTTTCTGTTATCGAGAGAACTTTTTGTCTATTTCATTAACGTTAAAAACATTATCTATTTTAAATCCAGTCATAATTTGTTAGAAACAAACTTATACCACATCACTAGTCAAGAGACAAGAAACAATACACGATTTTGTTTTTTTCATGTCTTTCAAGGCTTTTCTACTGTATCGTGAAGGCGTTTTACGTAAATAAATTATACTTGGAAAAACTATACGAACAACGGTTCCGTGTGAAATTCAAACCTTTGGCAAAGGCATTTTCAACCCCCGACGAAAACGGAGCAAGTTATATGTTAGTAGTGTGTACCTGTGCATCTGTGTCTGTGTCATCACAGCTTCTGAACGGATAAACCAATCTTGATTAAGTTTTTTTTTCGTTGAAGGGTGTCTAAATCGACAGTATTCTAAGCTATGTTTCAAGAAAATGCGTTCAGCAGTTTGAAGCTCTCTCAAAAGTTTTTTAAGTTTTCAATTTAAGTGTTTGTAAAGTTTACGAGTATATTGCCAATGAAAAGCCCTACCACTAGAAGAATTTTCGTAAAGTTTATAAATATTTTACTTAAAAGACATGCTGATTGTAAAAGTCTTTTTATATGCTAAAGAAGCGTTGTTAACAATTAAAATTGCAATCAGTAATCACGGTAATGTTGGCGACGAGGACCATTCAGGATACCTGTAACTGTTTTACAAATTTTCATTGACAAATTTTCATTGACAATTCACGCTTATATTAACTGTATCTTTGAAATCACATATTTAACCGCAATCGTTTCTAGAAAATCTTTTACTAATTAAATGGTATATAGATAGGAAACTGCTGTAATCGCAAGGCTTGTACGTTCGGACGTGAATCAAGGGAAACGTGTTAATTTGAGTTTACTTAATGGGACTCAAATAATAATTAAAAGATGGCAAAATTGAGGAGAACGAAGATGGGCTAAAAAAGAAAAGAGTCGACTGGAGCTATATTTGGTGATAACGGTAGTTGCTCGATGATATTTGTTGAGTTTTTGGTCAAAAATTCGTTAACAATGATGGGATGAAAGACTGCGCATTATCGTGGTGCAAAATCAAGAATTTTCTTTTCACATACCTGGCCTTTATCGTCTAATTTCTTCTCTCAAACGTTGCAACGTTGCATAAGGTTCAAATAATATTATTATTATTATTTACCGTTTGACCTCCTGGTAAGAATTCCGAGTTCACAGTATCGCGATAGTTGAAGAAAACAGTCACGGTTTCAGTTCAGTTGTAAGGTGCCACACCGAAGCTTGTTGACTAGTATGCATATCAAACTCGTAAACCCACGTCTCGTTAACAGTAACAATGCGTTTCATGAATGTTGGGTCGGAATTGACTCGTTCTATCATGTCCTCAGCGACTCTTATGCGATTGAGTTTTTGGAGAACATTCAGGTCTTTTGGGACTAGCTGAGCAGCAACATGTTTCATACCCAAGTGATTATTTAAAATGGTTCGACTTATGACAAAAAGTTCGGCGGCTATCTTTCTCAAGCTTGAACAAGGATTTTCAGTCACTATTTCCTTCACTTTTGCGATGTTAACTTCAATTGTTGCAAAAAGTTGCAGACGTTGACGGCCTACCTGAGCGAGGCAAATCTTCCATCATATCTCGACCGCTTTTGAACGCTTTTTACCACTCACAAGCACGTGTTTTTGATAAAGTCGATTCACCGTAAGCCTTCTGTAACATTTTCAGTGACTCCGAATACGAAATTCCATTGGATATGCAAAATTTAAGACAAACTCTTTGTTGGATATTTTTGTTCATTGTGAACTTCGCAATAAATATGATATAACTAAAAACAGCACTGTATTTATTCTAAATAACAGATGCACATCACTTAAACTTTGCGACAAAATGTAAAACAGTTGTGCCAATCTAACAACAGGAATAAAAAAACAAAAAAATGAATTTGGAACTATAAACAAATCATCCATTCCCGATATTTTAATGTATTAGAATGTATTAGATTATTTTAATGATTTTAATCATAATAATATTTTATAGGCTTACTTAGTTTTATGTGGCTTAGAAGAAAAACATCGTAAGGAAACTCGCATGTCTGAGTTATAAAAATATTTTGAAGACCTCAGAAATGAGAGGAAATCTGTAGCCATGTTAAGCTAAGTACATGGTAATAAAATTAACTTATTAATGGGTCTCGTGTATTACCCGTTACACGTCTGTACTTTTAAAGACCTTAATAAATTATGTTTAATACTTTTATTAACAATTTGAACTACTAGGAAATACAGTAGATGTTATAAAATATATGTTGCAGCCAACTAGATTATATAGATTTTCAGTTAACAGCCTAACCTTAAAGCTTGATATTACAAGACTTTTTTTTAAATAGGTTAGGATGACAAACGAGCACACAGTCCACCTGATGGTAAGTGGTTGCTGCGGCCTATAAACATCTACATCTATCCTCGATTATGTATCCAAATACAGATATGTTATCATACGTGAGGACCAAGATGGAATGCCTTGTTTTCAGTAAAAAGGGTCTCCGGTACTCTACACTCACCATACGAAAAAATTTAACGCTGGTATTCTGTGAGAGCGTGGTCCTTCCCCGGTCAAGCCGACCCATTCATGCTACAACTATACTACTAATATAACTGCAGCATGGCTCTATCACGTATAAAATATGTGCAATATTATATGACACGCATCGGCTGAATATCATTCAGGTTGCTAGTTTAACGGCGCCGTTTAGTATAACGCTAGGCTGTTAACTGACAGACATATTAAGTTAGTTGGCTGAGACATATATATGATGTATTAGTGTTATAGTGTTCTATGTTAAACTTTACGTGGTTGTATTTTTAAATATATATTTAATTGCGAGTACTTTTATGTAAATTTTGTAAATCACGTTTGGCCGCTTTCTGTTATGTCCCTTATATTGTTTAACTTTGGGTTATTTGATTAATTTATGCTATCTCGTGTAGAATGTAGATTTGTATAGACATCATTTGAAGCAGTCGCTGTGTTAAGCTCTCTTGTTGGATTTGTAGGACAGAGTAGGCTCTAATGTTTACCGTTCCGTGTTACGCATGTCCTTTTTGAGTATTTGTGTAGCGAGAGGGAGCGTTTTGAGGCTGTAAACTATTATAACACGTTTTTACAAAGTTTTTAGATATTTTATACGAATATCTACAGATAATCTCAGTAAACTAGGATATTTTTAATATGATGTGAACCTTGGGACGTTAGACATAGTTGTAGCACGAATGGATCGGCTAGACCAGGGAGGGACCACGCTCTTACAGAATACCAGCGTAGAATAGCAGCTCAATGCTACTGTGTTCCGTATGGTGAGTGCATAGAACCGGAGACCCCCTTTTTACGGGAAACCAGGAATTCCATCTTATCCCTCAGTAGTGGCAACGCATCTGTATTTAGATTCTTAATATAGATGTAGATGTCTGTGGCCCACAGCATCCACTTCCACCAGGTGGTGGATGTCTATGTGCTTGTATGTTACCCCCATTCCATATTAAAAAAAAACCTTAAAAAATGGTAAAGTAATTCGCAATAGGCAAATGAGAAAACGTAGCATGTGATATAGAAGAATGAGAATTACCTGGCAATTTGTCAACTATAATATCCGTAGAAATTACATTAGAGAAGGTGACTCGGTGATACCATCTGCTTGGGATCCTATAATTAATAAAATTAAATCCCAACCCAAGCGTAGAACTGCAAGACTTCAAGATACTATTAGTTCATACTGCGCAGATCGGATCAAACATTAATAATTCTAATCTGATTTAGCCGTGGTTAACTATGACATTGTGACGTTGAACACAAGTCCCTCCCGTGATCATGGGTACTGTAAAGTGCTCAAAAAGTCGGGAATGTAAAATACGTTAATATATGCGATAAAACGGGATAAAATGCGTCAAAACTATTTTTATTTAAGTGTGTAGTGTTTGTGAAATATAAGAAATCATTATATCAATAGCTGTTATATATGGTTAAGAAATTATTTCAATTTGGGTATTGTTAGCTCTTTCCTATTTAGTTTTCATGCTGCTCTAAACGTGTTGTCTAATTCTTGTGTAAAAATATAAACTTATACAACATGCGAATGATCAACTGGTAAACTTAATGTAGACAATGAGTTTACTTTATTGTAAATTTGTTACGATTTTTCTTTAAGTTTGATCTATTGACCGCAGGGAAGTTCATAAAACTATTCAAATAAAAACTTACAACGATTGTTTGGTTTTAATACATAATTTTACAGATATCAAAATGCTTTGTATAATTTTTCTCATTTATTATTAAAAAAATAATTAGACTGGCTGCTTCACTTCAGACAGAAGATAAATCAAATCAAATATTGTAGGCGATATAGCGTAAAAACATTTCCACCATCCGTAGCACATTCAAAATGTTTTTGAAGGATGGCCATTCTTGAATTTCTCCTCCCAAATGTGGTAATTCTAACTTCGGTAACCGAATTTGTGTATGTGTGTGTGTTTAGATTATTCACTAGACGGTGTATAACGGCTCTTGTCATGTAATGTCTGTTTTCTACTGCCGTGCTTTCCGCTTCATGAATTTCGGCATTTTCAGTATCAATTTCCAGCATTTCAATTTCCGTCTGAATGTCTGAATATTGAAAAATAATATAATATATAGATATGTATATCTAACAATAAAATGTATGAAGTAAGAATCGACCAATAAGTGTCTTATGATGTTTATGTACTCATCGCAAAGATTATATTTTCATATCACTGATGGCGATACGTAAAAGCAGAGCGTTTTAATTTAATATCATATAAAGATAAATTTTTGTATTTCTTTTACATACAGCACTAGAGATTCACCTTGTAGTTTTCTGGAATTATGAGGTCTAATAGTGAATCTACCCACTCAAACACACACAAAAATTCCATCAAAATTCCCTCTCCTTTCGAGTTTTTCCGACACTAACGCACTGCAATTGATTAGATGGATTGCACCTTCGGTTTGTTAGCATTTACATAATACATGTATGAAAGTTGTCAAAAGTTGTTTTACAACGAAAAAAAATACTTAAATTGCCGCGCAAATCGATATTAATGTCTGTGACCAAGTTTAATTAAGCATAACTTAAATAATAATGGTTGGATGATAAAGCTATAGGCTGTTTCCTTCGTCGTATGAGTTTACTTTTTACCGTTAAGACTATAGTTAGCAAACTGATACATTGAGTAGGTGTACAAGAATTTTTTTTGGATATTAAGGCATATTTGTTAGCTAAATACTCGTCTAAATCTGTAACAAATAAAAAAAAGAAAAAAAAAATGGATTTTTGGAATATGGCATTGTAACGTGTGTGTGCGAGCGCGCGGGCGCGCGCGTGTGTGTGTTTGTGTGTGTGTGTGTGTGTGTTTGTTTGTGTATGTGTATTTTACTGCAGAAGCCACTTACCACCATTGGACTGTCTGTTCGCTTGCCACTTGTATGTGCGAGACGTCTGGTACTGCGATTGGCAGTCGTGGCGATTAAGACAAATCGTCCCTAAAACGGGAGAGGTCCATGTCCGGTAGTGGATTCTTATGGACTTTTGTTGATGATGGCATCTCCATCATGATGGTTATCATAAAGTTGTAGCGTTGAAATAGTTCATTAGTTTGCTGCAATGCGTGCTCACGTATTTTTTGAGGCTTTGAAATATTTTTCGTTTCTCTCCCCTCTCAGGTTTCTATACGATGTTTTCCCCGCTGCAGAGAGTGATATGAGAGGTGGCAATGAATTCGAAGTAACCTACCTCGAGGTAAAGTTATGATTGCTTTACTTGAGTTATATAATAAACTTGTTTAACTTTATTTATTATTGATTTATGATGCTTGGTACAACTTCTTAATTCTAGATGCCATTTACATTACGAAAGTACGTAGACGATTTTGGAAGGTCAATGGCATTGTGGAAAAAAAGTAATAAACCATTTCATGACCGCAACATATGGCAAAAAATTAATTTAAGTGCTTGATTATATAAAATAGAGTTCATCTTTGTCTACCTTAAGTGCTCTGATTAAAGTCATAAAATTAATTGCAGCAATATGTTTCTTTTTCTGTTTACTGCAGGATGTTATAAAATTATTCAGACTTCTATTGATATTAATAGAGAGCTTGTTACTATTTTTACTACTTTATTAAATATATTATATATATATATATATATATATATATATATATATATATATATATATATATATATATATATATATATATATATATATATATAATATATATTACAAAATAGGGAGACGATAAAGAAGACGCGTTGGAACATTGATATATTTCAGCCTATCAATAGTCTAATGCTAACCATTTTGCGACACATTCTCTCGTCAGTCATACTCATACCTCAAAATCTCAAAGCTAGCTTGTACACCCAGTGCGTGTAGTAAGAGATGACCAATGGATCTGAGACGTGGTTCTTCATTGCCGGCCGTATGAGGAAGCTTGAAGTCGCTCAGCGAGCTATGGAGAGGGCTATTCTCAGAGTTTCTCTGTGTGATAAGCTTAGAAATGATGATATATATATATATATATATATATATATATATATATATATATATATATATATATATATATATATCCACATTAGTATCCTCATATAGTTGGGATGCATAGCCCAACGTATTAATGAACTGAAGTGGCAATGGGTTTTTATGTTAATAATAATAATGGGCAAAGGTTCTTGAGTGGCAGCCTCGTACCGGCAGGTGAAGTGTAGGGCGTCCCCCACTAAATGGAGTAACGACCTGGGAAGACATGTAGGAAGTCGATGGATGCAGGTGACTCAGGACCGTGCTTTGTGGCAATCCTTGGGGAAGGCCTATGTTCAGCAGTGGACTTGTGAAGGGTTGTAATGACGATGATGATGATGATGATGAAACATAGGTCTCTACCATAGATGGCCACACAGGAGGGAGGAATGCCAGGTGTCACGCTCGGCAGGCAAGTTAACAACCACATTGTTTAATATTTTCAGTTCTATTATAAGGAAGATGATGCTGTATATGCGACACACACAGAATTTTTTATAGATTAAGGGTGACAAACGAGCACAATCCAACTGATGGTAAGTGGCCACTCTGGCGCATAAACAACTACATCCTTGACATGGAATCAAAATTAAGATTACGTTGTTACCCATGAGGAATAAGGGTCGACCCACACGTACCACAACCACATCACATCGCAGCGACAAAAATGTGGTCTCGCGCGAATAGTGTCGCTGCAGCTTTTTGTAGTTGCGTTGTGATATGCGACAAAATGTTGATGTGATTGCGTTGTCGCTAGTAGCTGCCGCTAGTTTTATACTATTCATTTCCAATACTAAATGCGCCCGGCTACATGTTGTGGTTGTGGTTGTGATGGGACTGTGACACGTACCACACGTGTAGGTAGACCTTAAGATAAAATACCTCATTACCACTGCCACTACAGACACATTATTAAGTTTTATTTTACTTTAATTGCAAAACTTTACGAATGTTTTAGGGTACGTGTGACAATTATTTCTGATTTCTTTAGTATAAATATGACATTTTAAGATAACAATATAATACCGCATAGCCGTCCCACTGCAGGGAATTTGTATTCTTTAATTTTTATGTTAAATTAACCTTTTTAAAAATTAAAGAATACATATAGTCTTCAACTTTTGAAAGAGTAATGCATGATTATTATTATATAGATATATTGTTTGTCCTATAAAAATTTCTGATTTGCAGTTTTCTTTTTTTAAATGTTACACTAGGATTTTCTCACGCCACGGAGTCGTCATCCTTAGCCGTCATCCTTAGCCGTTTCCTTTATCGTTGGCTCAAGATTACAGTGGATATCAGAGATCAAAATTCCGTATTCAATTTTAGTGTTACCAGTATTATGATTCGATTGCATGCTATAAAAATAAAATAGAAAATATTTTTTTGAGGAGTGTTTTGGATCATGAAAGAGTCCCTTTGCACGCCCCTGTTTGGCAAATTTCATATGTCCTCGAATAGTTTCTCCGACAAGACTGTCTTCTCACGATATTTTCAAGCACGTGGTAAATCAGCACTTTAAATAACATTTTTTGTAAATTAACATATTAAGTTATTTTACTTATTTGTGAAATTGAAGAAATCTTGGCAACTACTCTAATTAGTAACTACTCAGCGTGTTGAGGCATTGTAGCTTACGATGCACTTTCAGTTTGGAATTGAACGTATTTATAGGACAAACCAAAAGGTTCTACCCTGTAGCAGATTCCCAGCGTTAAACGGCGAAAGTGCACGCACCCTGATCTCGTCAACGTATTATAAACGCGAGCGTAAGAAGCCGCGCGCCACTCGCGAATCGAGCTCGTAAAGGTGCGTGCGCGACCGCTCGATGTCCGTCCGCAGCGCGAGCGACGTTGCGCTAAACTGAAAAAGATCAGTGAAAATTGTGTTTTGAATTTAGAATACCTGTGTCAAAGCATCTTTTTCTCAAGTTTCTTGCCAATATTATACTTGTGAAGGTAAGTCATTAATTACATATTAACAGAATTATTATGAAAAATCGAGCAAAATAAAAATAGCTTTTAAATCGTAGTATCTTTGGTACGTAACTTCGTACTATACTCTGTAGTAGTTTTACATTTACTACTAAGTAGTAAACATTTATTCATGTCGTATAATGACGTAATAATTTTGAATTGTTTATTATATATATGTCTAACATTATCTTTTATATGTTACTATTAAAATAATGTAACATTTCCGTAGATAATTGATAGAATCAGGCGTTACTTTGCGGAAATCCATTATTATTAATATCTTTATTTCAGTAGATTATGAATTTCATTTAATATAGACATATTTATATTAGATGAGTGTTGAAAATTTTACCAACGCTTAGAATGAATATCATATTCAATAAAATAGACGCATGTCACGTTACTACTGACTGCTAAAGCAATTAAAATATTTCACCTGATTTACTTTTTACATATAGTAGACCACACATCAAAACAGCATCGAAATCACCTCATATCCTAAAAAAAATCAATTTTCTGTGCTTTCTTAATCTAAATATGATACCAAATCGATTATTCTACATTCGTGGACGTTACCGTTTTGGCGATAATCGATTAAGAAATCGTTTTACGCACGTTTCCGCGAAAGTGCGATTGTGGATACGAACGTAGAAAGTGATAATTTTTGTGTATTGTTTCCGACTTATTTCTGTTCCTTATAGATATATGCGTATGTTGGTTTTATGACTTACTTTACTGCTTATTTCATTAAACTTAGGATAGCGTGGACAAAGATTGTTTGTAATACACGAAACGGAATAATACAATACAATTATTCTGATCTTTTAACCCTAACGGTGCCAATGTTCAGAGAAGGTTTTGAATAATCGTTGGGATGAAGTTTTGTTGTAATTTTATAATATATTAATGGTACTTAATTAAGACTTTTTTTTTTTTAAATTTTTTTTAAGTTGGCTAAAATAGCAAGCTTACTTTTAATGGAAAGGCAAAAATCTTCGTTCCTATGGTAAATTATAATGCTACTTATAAAAACAAATAATGTAGAGGTTCCTCAGTTACTTAGAGCAAACTCCATTGACAAAGTTTTCAAACCAATTTATCCTATTTTTGGTATCATCACTGAACTAAAAGTCTAGTCTTTGAAAGTACTCTAAATTAATATAAAGGTTTATATAATAAAACCCTTTTGCGATGTTCCACTACGTCGTCGTATGCGTCGTACACGATTACGCAAATTAAGCTCAACACCCACGGGACGATATGGGGTAGCGTATGTTCCTACACAGACACTATAGAAATAGAATTGAAAATAATGATTTGAATTTGATTGAATGTCATTTTATACTTTGACATTGGAAAAACCAAGGAAAGTCCTGGAAGAACCAGCAAGAAACCCACCCACTACAGTGACGCTTACGCTTTTTAAATAAGGCATATAAAAATCTTAAATAAATTACCTGATAAATTATTTTCATTATATACTAAGATTCGATTCGCAATAACAAAGTACACCGTAGCATTTAAAGTTTGAGAAATATCGGCGATAATCTATATAGCAGAACTACGTATTTCCCATGACGCACTAACCTTATATTTCGTTTATTTCACGTTTTGGTAGTTAAAAGGTTGTGGAGGTATGGACTCAATAAAAGAATTTTATTTTTAAGAGTATAGCAAAAAAGAGTAACATAAACACCCCACAGAGGGTACGCGTTAGTCCCATTGGGTTGGGAAAAAGCACTCCACGCGGCATTAGTGCAACTTTATGAAATTAACAGAAGAATATATTTATTTCATGATCGCTTTTTGTACCGTTGTTCAAATCTCAAACCTACATCCAAATGTTGGGTAAACTGTAATAATAGCACCCTTAGCAGCTTCTTCTAAAGATCTTACACAATTTAGTTATTGCCTCTACATTTATTCTCATTTAAGAATCCAAATGAAGATGCATTTTCACCCTTGAGGACTGAGATGGAATGTCTCGTTCCTAGTAAAAAAGGTCTCCGATTCTCTACATTCATCATACAAAACACAACAGCATTGAGCTGCTATTTTATGCTGGGTATTTAGTGAAATCATGGTCCTTTCACGATCGAGTCGACACATTTGGGTTACAACCATAATATGCAACATGGCTCTATCACGTAAAAAACTCAAGTTAGATAGTACTATAAGCCATCAGGGTTTATAGAGTCAATTTAAACAAGTCTTGCATTGCTCTCGACTTCTAATATGTTATTAGAAGTCGAGAGCTATATAGATTATATACATAGTTATGGTATATAAAGTTTATACACCAAGCTTCGTTATCGATCGAAACTAATTAATACGTATTTCCTAAACATCGATTTAAACAATGAAAGTTCGTACGATAAAATTACTAGGCAGCCATGTTATTTAACCTTCTGCGTACCGATTATTGATCATCGGTGGTAATCACATAGATTCCATTTTCAATTTGCGTTGATTTTGAATTCAATAAAATAAATATTTAAAATGTTTTTTCTTCAATGACAGGAGAATTAATGTCTCTCAGTTCTCTGTTAACGTGATAGTGTAGTAAATGAACACTGTGGCCCAAAGACACTTAAGTCTATTATCGATGAAGTGTCACCATGGAAATGTGTCTTCACCTCCGAGGACTAAGAATACTTCGATATAGTAAAACTGGTCGGGCATTATGCTGCTATTTTATGGTGATATTTCCGGAGAGCGTAGTGCTTTCATCGTTGAGCTGACCCATTTACATATCCATAATGTACGTGCAACTTGGTTCTACCGCGTGAAACAACTAATATACATATAAACAGATTTTTTTCAAATACGAACCCCATCATTCGAGCGGTATAATAACGCTGTTCACTTCTAGTCTCTAAAGACTGTGAAGAAATTGACATGGAAAAGCATTCTCATTGCGAGGGTATCGAAACCATTCATCAACTCGCCTACGTACAGGGTGTTGAAATAAACGTATTAATAACTCCATATTTATCTAGTAGTAGATAAAAAATAAAACATGTTCATATTCGAATGCAACGTTAAACTTAAGATTTTGAGTAAACCAAAAAGATTATTAGCTAACATATATTATTTATATGTAAATGGAATTAAAAATAACATTCAGGTACCAGATTACTAATTCCATTAGTTACAAGGTAATAACATTTTATATAAAATAACCTGATTGCGTTACTTAAAATATAGTTTGAGATTTCCATATCTACGTGTATATTAAATTGGCGTTACAAAACACAAGACATAGTTATTAGAAGTTAATTTTAAGGAGGTGTTTGTTTTTATCGCCTCAAAATATACGGAAGTTTAAGATGCAGTATTAGATGAGCATGTTATACATCATGGTTAACTGCAATAATTAAGTATAATCTTAATTTGTTGCAGTTAACTTCTCTGGGTTTGCCTCATCAAACGATCTTTTGTATTAAATAACGTTTTAAAACATGCTTTCTGTAAAGTTTCTTTCTTTATTTAAGTCTTCATTTGTTCTTTTAAATCGAAATACCTCAACTTCCAATTGGATTCATGCACATAAGAAACACTGAAAAATAGAGAACAAAAAAACCTTCCGAATTGTTTTTTGTTTTAATCAGAGAAATGACCAGTTATAACATTGCCGTCGGATTAATATTTTTATTACTACTATTCTTACTAATTTTAATTATATTATTTAAATATATATATATATATATATATATATATATATATATATATATATATATATATATATATATATATTTATATATATATAAATATATATATATATATTTATATTTATATATATATATATATATATATATATATATAATATCAAAAATCTAGAGATAATTCAGCAAAATTTTTGTTAATTTAAAATTATTTCACAAATTCTACAAGTTACTTTTCAGGAAGAGCGACATAAACCACACAGAAACGAAGAATTTGTGAAATAATTTTAAATTAACAAAAATTTAGCTGAATTATCTCTAGATTTTTGATATTATATATATATATATATATATATATATATATATATATACTTTTCAGGAAGAGCGACATAAACCACACAGAAACGATAATTAGTAAGAATAGTAGTAATAAAAATATTAATCCGACGGCAATGTTATAACTGGTCATTTCTCTGATTAAAACAAAAAACAATTCGGAAGGTTTTTTGGTTCTCTATTTTTCAGTGTTTCTTATGTGCATGAATCCAATTGGAAGTTGAGGTATTTCGAGTTAAAAGAACAAATGAAGACTTAAATAAAGAAAGAAACTTTACAGAAAGCATGTTTTAAAACGTTATTTAATACAATTGGATTACATTACATATTATTTATTTATTTATTTATTTTAGATTACATTACATTATACGAAACATTTGGATAAGTTGAGTGGCGGTGTTGACTGCGTTGTTGACGCAAAGCGCGGAGGAAACGAGGTCATCCATATAAATATCCCTTTCCACTACAGAAGCAGCAAGGGGATAGGACTCCCTTTCGTCAGCGGCTAACTGGCGTAAAGTGCGAAGTGCGAGGAAAGGGGAAGAGCGTAATCCGAATGTGACGCGATTAAATTCATATGTTCGTATAGTTTCTTCTGTAGAAAACTGATATAAAATGCGTTGAAAAGCGCGATGGGATTTTTGGACTTCGATACACAAGTACAAAAGTTCGTTTGTAAATATATATATATATATATATATATATATATATATATATATATATATATATATATATATATATATATATATATATATATATATATATATATTTACAAACGAATGAACCGATTTTTATTTTGCAAACAGCATTCGACGTCATTTTTTGAGGTTAAGAGCTGATTAGTTTTTGAAATCGATCGGTAAAGCCGTTTAAAAGTTATTCCAAAAAAACCAAATCTATTCCACATTGAGTTCTTTAGGACGACGCAAACCACATCTCTATCAATCAAGACGTTCAAAAGTTATGGAAGGTTTACATACTTACATACATACATACATCCGTACGGACGTCCACGTGAAATTAGTCTGAATAGCTTCCTGTTATATCAAAACGTCGAGATCTGATGAAAACTCGATTTTCGAAAATCGGAGTGAAACCAATAACTTCCCTATTTTTGAAAAATTTCAATTTTCTTAGCGGCATGTTAAAATAACAGATTTAAAAGGAAATACACATATTGAGTACTTCCCTGGATGGTTTAAATTCACATTTGGACCCGGTAGGTGGCGCTGTTGTCGAGAATCGGAAATCACCCGTGTGGAGCCGGGGCGGATCGCGAGTAAATTAATAAAAATTATACTTTAATGTAAATTTAAAATTTTGTAGGTTTGCTTGTTTGTGCTTAAGTACAGACATCACATTGAAAAGGTTGACTCGTTAATTAATTAGAGACAGTTTCTATACGCAACGCGGTACTGATATGGCAAGTACGAATAAGGCTTAAAGTACGGGTCAGAGGCACGAGCAGAGAGAGTAATAAACGCCGATTAGACTTAAAAGTGTAAGGAAATCTAACCTTACTTATTAAAGCAGGGAGTTTATTTAACAAACTATTCTCCTTAAATAATACATTAGCTTTACAACATAAGTAACATTATAAAAACACAGCTAACTGCGCGTCCTAAAATAAGTTCAGCTTGTATCTCAGGACCCTAACGTGCGATGTTACAAAACGGTTTGTCACTGAACCACATTTACTTTAAGATGTACAGAACACGGATTCTGTTTTCTATGCTACTATACGATAGTTTTAACATAACATGATTGACATCGGACAAAACTGAAAAATAGTATATTAAGTAATAGGTAAATTGATTATCTTAAAACTAAATGACGACATAAAAGACATTAACAGACACCACCCAGGCAAAGCGACGGCGAGTTGCAAGATAAAAACTTAATATCAACGCATTTGTTATGAAAACACTATCGTATTAAGCGCGTTTTCAATGCGTTATTGTTTTTTTTACGGACGTTATATTTTAAAAGTAAATGTTTATTCAATATACGCTAAGTAGTCTTAAAGACATTCTTTTTAAAATTTGAAAGCGAAAGGAGGATTGCATATCATTAGTTGTCATTCGCATTAGATAAACTTAAAGACAGATACCTACATACTATTTTTTTTATTAATTAATATTTTGAATTTATTTCTACAATCTAAAAAAAAACACAGTAAAAGCTTATTTCATTTTCACTGGGCTCTACATCGAAAGTTTATCATTTGAAAAGCAATCCCAGAAATTCCTCATCGATTATGTAGTGCGGAACGACTGTATTGACTTAACTAGAATCTAAGCAAACCAATAGATATCACTAAGGGACTTAGACCTTTATGCTTTTGTAATAAAAGGCATAGTGCTAAACCAAGATTGCTCAGCAAATGCTGAAAGTTGTTACTAAGTGAGAAGTTGAGACGTGACTGAATCTTCGAAGTCAGGGACTTGGGGCAAATACAATTTGCGTTTATCATAGGATTCAAAGTTGCATTTCTTTCCTTTAAGATTATTTTATCTATGCATTAAGCGTAAATGGATCTATTATATACGTAGCAGTAAATAGCCCCACACATTCATTATATAGTATGCACGTATATATAGTTGACACACGAATGAGTCGGCTAGACCGGGGAAGGACCACCCTCTCACAGAATACCAACGTAAAATAGCAGCTTATTGCTGCTGTGTTTTGTATGGTGAGTGTAGAGAACCGGAGACCCTTTTTACTGGTAACAAGGCATTCCATCTTAGTCCTCACGGGTGACAACGCATGTGCATTTTGATTCCTAATCGAGGATAGATGTAGATGTCTAGTAACCACAGCAACCACTTACCATCAGGTAGACTGTGTACTCGTTTGACAACCTCATCGTATAAGAAACATATATGACGGACGGTACATTTACGTCCACTGCAGAACATAGGTGAAGTAGTGCCACAAATTGCTATTTTCCACCTGCATCCTTCATCCATCGATTTCATGCTACTCTTACCAGGACGTCATTCCATCTAGTGGTGGCCCGCCCAACTTCCCTCACTGGTACGAAACTACAGCTTAAAAAACTTTATTCAAAAATATTTTCAATTCAATCAAAATGGTTAACGTAAAGACCGGTAATATTTATATTTTTATAATATTTATTATAGCGTATTCTTTAAAATAATGCAGCAATTTCAACTAGAAAAACTAAAGCGGCCGAACACACCTTTTGTGAAATATCTATAATACTAAATTTTTATAGAATAAAGATAAGGATTATGTCCACCATCATCGTCATTACATAGACAAGTGATCAAAGTTCACTGCTGAATTGAAGCCTCCTCCATAGATTGTCTTATAGGGGGATATTCGCCATAGTTTCCCGTTTGGCAGGCGGCTTGGCAGCCGCAGCTTATTATTATGTACTTTGAGCTGTTTAAGAAGATGTTGCTGCCCATCTCTTATTCCAGTTTCCCTCCATCGTCTCTTAAGATATCCATGGGAAAGTAATGTGGGGTAGTAGATTATCTTACGCCGTCCTAACACGTTACCGTTAAAGCTTATTAAAGTCCACTACTGAGCATATGCCTCCCCCACAGATTACCCAGTAGGTAGGATATTTGCCATTTTAGTTTTAGTCGTTATTATGGAGACGCTGTTGCCCATCTCGTGATTTGTTTCACTCCCGTTACGACGGTAGTGGATAGTACATCCTTACACCGCCACAACACGGATAATAAATAATTATATGAATAAAGATAACAACTAAAGACTTTCTCATTTGGTCGTGTTAATCGTTCACACGATTAACCGAATGAAAGTCCATGTGTAATTGCCCAAGTCATGTTAAAGTGCTACCCGCAGATATGAATTGCCGAAATTGCTGTCTGAATTATTTAAGCACGCAATCTTTTTTGGGTCATTAAATCTACACATGTATAAAATGATATTATGAATTAACAAGATTTATCTGTCTGTTCGTTCTTATACAATATTATTTGTTGGTACATTTTATGTTTAATGCAAGAATATTGCTCTGTTAATTATCGTCGTAAGAAATATTTTAAAGTAGCAGAAATAAAATGACCCGATTTTAGTCTTTGTATTTGTTCTGTTAGAGTTACTAGGCGGTACATGTCTTATATAGCTCGAAGAACCGTTGTGAAAAAGAAGGTCTCGAGTGGCAGCCTCGTACCGGTAGGCTTAGTGTAGGGCGACCCCCCACTAGATGGAGTGACGACCTGGTAAGACAAGTCGATGGATGCAATGATGATGACGATGACATGTCTTTTTATCCTTAGAAGTCTATCTGGGTAGAGGTACTGGACACATCTATACCCAGACAGTCACATATGATCTGCACTGCAGCCGAATAGTAGTGTTTGCACTGCTGTGTTCCAGAAAGGTGTACGGAGCTAGTATAATAACAGGCTGTAAGGCATTTCATCTTGCCCTCAGAAAGGACCTCAGAAGGATCTGGAGCTTCCTTTGTTTGACGCTGGCTGCAGTAGCCACTTGCCATCAGGTGGACTGTAAGACCGTTTAACACTTCAGTTTTATGAAAAAAAATAGAACGCGAAAAAAGAATTGGCAGAAAACAATTGATTATTAAAACGATTCGTTAACGAAAGATGTGAAATGTAGAGACAAGCGACAGTATATAACTAAAAGATACAAAACGTAGGTGGCGCTGTTGTCGAGGTCCAGAAATCACCCGTGCGAAGTGGTGCGGATCGCTAAGTTTATATGAATTATAAAACAAATAGTTTTATATGTCATTAAATAATGAAATATTTTTTTTGTATTATTTTAAATACTGTAAGTGTCACTTACCTTAGTTATTGTCAGAAGACAAGCTTTCTAACGGTATTTACTACACCGCTAAACATGTGCTAAATTAAGCTATAAACTTTAATATTTTGTAGAAGCATGTTTCAAAGAAATAAACTCGAACGATGCCGAGTGTTATAGTTAGTCTTGTGTCTCAAGGAAATCTTTAGTTAGACAGTGTAAGTGGATCATAATCGATTTTTTGTTCACGGTAATGATTCCGTAATAAAGGATGTGATTATTCGATTGTGTTTTAAGTATCGTTAGCGCCATCGCGAGTACTTTCGCTGGGTAAATTATAACTTTTTTATGATCGACGGATGATGCTTTTGATGTGACATTTGACCACTGTTGCTGATTGTAATTTGTAATCGCATAAACTATTCTAATGCATTGGCTTTATTTTATTATACCTGTAAATATTTTACTTGTTAGGATTGATTCTGCAATAGTTTTTGATATCATCGGTATTGTAGAAATAATAAGTTTATTTGCCTTGTACACAGAAATCTAAGTAATGTTTTGAATCCTGTAGTCTTGTACGCATAAGTGTATAAAGGTAGTTGTAGCAAAAAGTAATCAAAACGCAGTGAAGGTAAAATATAGTCAAGTATATATTTCTTGAATATATTTTACCTTCGAGTATCTAATAATAAATAAAATCACGTAATAATGTCCTCAGGACCAAATTTCGGTCTCCGGGCCCGTCTTAACAGAGAGTAGAGTGCGCAAGATAGTTTAAAGTGCCCGAGTGTATGTGCAGGCGCAGTTGCACTGCAACCTCTATTCCCTCGCTCTCGTAATTCGATAGGACGGCGATCCAACGCGACTGGAGAGAGGTGAGGCGCAGAAGTAACACCATGACAAGGCACGTGGTTAATTACCGCTAACTTTCTGACTTCGGGCTGTTACTGAGAATTTCCTAGCAAAAAAATTCAAGAACTGTTTTTATTTGATTTTATGATATATATGACAGCCAATTTTATGACCACTAAACCGACGAAACAGTCAATAAAGTTATGTAATATACTATAACATAACTTTATTAACTTTGTAACTTTATGTACATTTATATTAAATTATATCTGAATTAAAAAATCCGAAACTAAGCCACAAGTTTGCTATATGTTATTAAATAAAAAATGATTGAATTGAAACTTGACTTATTGATTTTATAGAATATTATATATATTCTAGTGTGTGTTTGTATACGCGTACGTGTCGCTAGGGTTCTATTATAATGATTATCTCCGATAATTTAATGAAGATATAAAAATAACTAAATTATTTCCACATAATTGCTTCTTTAGCACCGACTTCAGAAGCTATTAAGATTAAATTATTATATAATTTTTGCTCTTTAGTTGGCTTTTAATTTACTTAAAATTTTGATTTAGACAAAGTTAAGTTATTAAAATTATTGTTTAAATTTTCCTAACTTTCCTAAATTGTATATCAAACATTGATTAAAAATAGTTGAAATAATGTGTACTGGTAACAGAAAGGATATAAACAAACCGTAATTTTTAGCATTATCCGCCAGGAGGATTGAGGATTTGAAATTACTTTAAATTTAGTTAATTACTTGACTACTTAATACGTGTCAATCAACTATAAGCGACGTAATATCAATAAACTTTGATAGAAGTAAATCTAGTCTATAAACATCCTACTGCTAAGCACTTCCTCTCCTGAAACGTAATTAACGTTATTAGTTATTGCGCACTAATAGTTAAATTTAACGAACGACAGCCGTCAGACATCGAATAAAATCAATTTAAATGGCTTACTTTAGCTACGCTTAAATTTGCACTTCCTAGATAAATTATACTGCACTTTCAGTCCACTTGATTGTAAATTGCTCCTGCACCCAATTAACAGCTGTCAAAAACCTCAAGCAAAGGCGACAGACGCGTTGTCATCTCTGATGACCAAGGAGGAGTTCGTCGCAGTCTATAGTTATATCGGTTCTCACTTTAAACCGGAAGTTGGCACTGTCTTCACTGCACTGCTGTTAGCGACTGAAACAGAGAGAGAGTGGTGCCCTATCAGTCGGACTCACAGGCAGAAAACTAAATTAAGGCAGTGCAAAGACTAGGAGTGACAAGTCTTGCAAATAATACATGTGTGGTTGTTCTATCTCGGTAAAGCCGAAAAGTGAAGGAAAAATACTCATGACGCTTAATCAGGATGACAATTAAATGTTATAATGATTACGACATTATGTACGTACGCGTTGATGTCTTTTTACCTACAACATAATATGATTCGCATTCTTTACTAATGTGCCTGTAATGAGGTCCAAGTTAAACGTAGTTTTCTTTGTTTTTAGTAGTTGCACCGTCTAGACATAGGTCTTAGGTGCTATCTGTAGTCTGCTTACTTACGTGATGTTAAGTTATAGATTTTTTTAGTTTAGATGTATTTTGCTCGCCCTATCTCCCTTTCTGTTGCATCGTTCAAATGAAACTACTGCCTGAATTGATAATGAAGCTACTGCTTTGTTAGTTTATTGGTATTGAGCGCAACTGCTGACCACGGAGTTCAAAGTTCAAATTTCGCGACAGGCCAAAATCAGTTATTGAGTTTTTCTTACAAGAAAATCCCAGAAGCAACCTTAATTCAGAAAGTTGGCGGTATTTCGCCCCCGGGAGACACCCCATATTCTCTCTACCGATCAATAAGCATTGAAAGGTTGGAAATTGTTCCGTAATTCTTGTTTTGTTTGGCTTATAAATTATTATCTGGACGTTTGCGTGTTTGGAAAACACCTCTACTATATAGAAAAAAAAATTCTAGTGTGAAGGTAACGTAAAAAAAAGAAAATCGATGAGAAATAAAAATCTAATAATATTACAACTACAGATTAAATGGAATCGATTTTTTTCTATAGTGAACTGTATTGAATTATGTAACTGTAGTATACACAACTGAAACTGATAATAAAAATTTTACCACCGCTTACCTGCATGGCTCACATAAGATACGCATTAGGGTAGGATAACTAGGGTTTTTACCGATAAATTTCCTTTTTGTATGGGAAAAATGAAATCCAAATATGTGCCCAAATTATTAATACAGCCGTGCCAGTTTATGGGAAGATGATGGATGCCCTTGCTATAGAAGTTTACACGAGAATCGATAAATTCTTTAAAGGCATCACTGAGAAAAACTTCAAGGTAAAAAAATATTCCGATTAAAGATGAGAAAAACTTCAAGGTAAAAAAATATTCCGATGAACGGAATTAATTTTTTTGTAAACCTTAATATAATATATTAAGTTAAGTTTCACTACTTTTTTTATATATAGTTTAGTTTAGTTACATACTTTTTTTACTCATATACTTCAAGATTCTCTTAAAAGCCAATGTAGACTAAGCCATCTTCTTAAGATGAGAAACAAATACGAGAGACATAAAATATTTCATTGATTCTATGTTAGCGTTTAAAAGGGCAATTTTAATAATATAATTTTATATTCACTATATTTGCAGATTTTTTTTATGTATTTAAATACTTTAACTAGTAATCTAATTAAACTGTATCTTCTTTTTAGCAAGGAGCGTTTCAAGCAGTTAATTAAAATTCCAACATTTTTTGGAACGGAAAAAATTCGAAACGTTCAAATCCTTATATCTCGGCACATTCATACTTAGTTATGTAGTAATGAGTTGTAGTAATTGTCTACATTAAAAATTTGTCCTATTGAAAAATTATGTACTCTTTGCCCTAATATTCTGTCGAATTTTATCCTATCAAAGGTCCACTACTGAGCAAAGACCATCCCCATAGATGCGTCATAGTAAGACATTCACTTTCGTTACCACGCTTGGTGAGCGGGTTCACAACCCCAGTTTTTAATTATTTTAAATTTTTATCAGGAAGATGCTGCAACCTATTTCTTGTTTAATTTCCTTCAGTCTTATGACATCAATAGGAATAACGGGATGATAAGGAATTTTCTTACGCCGTCACTACATATACATACGACCGATACACTCATTTTTTAAACCTTAATTAAGGATATGTTATGAGAGCAACCTTAGTTCACTGTATAGTGCCACTGTCACTAGAAATTTTGATTCAACACTTTGGGGTATTGCAAAAAAACATAATCGGTGCCCTCCTCTTTCTTCTGGTTTTCGTTTTCAAGTATTTGGTGTTCAGTGTTACTGTCTTAATACCAGTCGAAGCTTCTAAATATTTTTAAACAAGTAACAAAGTTTCAGTGAGTGTTTCTCCTGTGTTGCTATGACGAAGTATCATTAAATACATTACAAAGTATTTTGAATGTGTATATGTTTATGAGGCTTCGGTTACTTATCGTACGGAATAGATTAGTTCAGGGTAATTTACCTCAAAATCTATTAGTATTCGCAAAAACGCAAGTTTGTATTTTCAATGTGAATTTTTTTTTTGTATAAATTATTAAAATCCGTGCAATTTTATATGTATAAAGTATTTAATTATCGTCTGAAAATATAAACAACAAAAGGGAAAGTTAAAAGTGTGGCGAGAATTAATTCTCATCCCGTGACATATATATTAAAGTATTTCTAACTATTCGATATGCTGTTTGAGAACCCATAGCTCTACATTTCCTTTCTATATATATATGTATATATATAAATAGTGAAGAAAAATTAATTAAAAAATCTCAAACATTGTTTCATTTTTATCTTTTAAATTCAAAATGCGTGCTAATGCATTATTTTAACTGTTCTAGTGCGCACGCCCATTTTCGTAAGGGTCAATCTTTAGCCAAAAATGTTGTTGCCCGTACATCACATTCAATTTGGGATAATTTTATATAAAAGTAGAAGCCTTATTTACTATGTATTTTTAAAAACATCAATAGCAGTCTATCATTATGTAAATATTTGAACTTAAGGTATCAAAGAGTAGCCAAATTTTAGGCTCTTTGTAAAATAACCCTGTAATATATTTATATATTTTAAGTTATATAAAGTCAACAAAAGGAAAAACTCAAGAGCTTGAGGCTATAAATGAATAACGGTATAAATATCTAGTTAAGCCCATTTGATCCATACCGGTCCATCTGGTATCGATATAAACTTATTAGATCAGAGCCATGGTAGCTCTGGGGAAAACGGGCACTGTAAATTTCATAGTACGTTACGAGTACATCGGATTCGATCCCCACCGACACTAATGAAATGTTTACTTGATATTTAAATGCTTATTTACCACATGTGTTAGCGTGAAGAATAATAAAAAAAAATTCGACGACATGTGAAGTCTGCCTACACGCACGACAGATTTATTCCTCTATAACTAGGGACTGCAAATCTCGCGAGATTAGGGTTCAAGCGAGATCCCGCGAGGCTAAGAATAATAATACTGCGAGATCTCGCTAATTTCGACATACTTACCATAGGGAGGTCTGTTGATTCGTTTATCAAGTCAGGATTATTAAAACAACCTCTGTAATATTATGATAACTTCGTTATTTAGCAAAAATTTGTGGACTGGCCAAGGAAGGAAGAAAAGATGTGAGGATGTGTTAGAAAAGACTGAATTTAATTGAATAAAGAACGCATAATATAATACGACGTTTTAAAAGAAACTGTAATCAAAACGCACCTATTAACATTCGCAAAACTGTTAAGTGATTCAATTAACGTTCACCAGTAATATGAATTCCAGTAGCTTATTTGTGATGAGCGACTGGTTGCAACGGCTCGTTGGGTCCAATTTAAATGCCGGGTAAAGTTCTAGTGATCCCAGGTTATGTTTCAAGGTTAAACGAGTTATATGAGGTAGTTGCACGTTACATTACTCAATTACATGTTTAATAGCAATTTTATATGATGTGAGGGAATCGCCATCGTGCGCTTATCCAAGTATAATTTTCTGCATTGAAGTTTTAATTAATACGTAGATTGCATCAGTTTATTTTTATATTTATTACAATACTTAACGGATTTTATTGTAAATATACGACTATCTGACCAGGAGGGGGTTTATGTATACTATTAGATATTAAAAAAGAACTTAATAATTTTTACTATATTCAGTAACTTATACTTTGCTAGTATAAGTTACTGAATATAGACAAGGCATAGTTATGATTTGTTTTCCTGATTAATATTGTTTAATGCGTCATCTTTTGATGAACATTGGATCCAATCTATCTGGCTTTCAACCAAGAAAAGATTGAAATATAGTAGCGGGAGGCGCAGGAATTGTATAAGTAAACAAAAATTAAATTTATTGGTCAGAAAATAAAGGAGAAGTGGAGCCAACCTGTAACAAAAATATCCTAAGTTTAAATAATCGGTTGTAACATAGAAGAAATGGTGCATTATTTATTTATGTGAAAGGAGATACGCACTCGTTTAAGCCTAACGATATTTACTAGGTGACAGGGCTTCTACACTGCCTGGCAGTTTGTGCACTTCTGTGTACCGGTATAAATGGTAGAGAGCTGGTGGTATATTTACGGACTTGGTATGTTTTTAATAGGAGAGATACAGTCGTGTGGTGGCAGCGTAAGAGTATATAACTGCCCCATATCAACCCATAGGTGTCGTAAGGATGATAGAGACTGATACAGGAGATGGGCAGAAGCAGCTTCCTGATAAAAATATAAAACTGCGGTTGCTAACCCGTCTATATCAAATATACGACCCGAGGATACCATCTACGGGAGAGGTCCATGTTCAGAAGTAGATTTTGATAGCCTGTAATAATGTGATGATGATGATATTGCATCTATGGTCTTAATGATTTCTTATATTTACGCGAACACTACACATGATTAAAACTACTTTTACGGATTTTATCGCGTTTATTTTTACTTTTTATTTTTAATTCCCGACGTTTCGGGCGCTTTCCAGCACCCGTGGTCACGGGGGACTGAGATGACTGACGTCCCGATGTCATTGTTAAACCCGGAGTACCTTCAGCTTTTTTAATTATTGTTTATGGTCCGATCTATGCAAAATGAACTAACTCTGTCTTGAGGTCTTGCAGTGGTATGCTTGGGTTTAGTTTTAATTTTATTGATTATAGGATCCCAAGCAGGTGGCAGCACCCAGCCTCCTTCTCTATTGAAATTAGGATGTTTTTTAATTTCAATAGCCTCACGTATCATCCTTGGTAGGAATCGGTGTTCTTTCGCGAGGATTTGTGGTCTATCAAATCTGATGTAATGGTTGGGGCCGTCTAGGATATGATCACAAACTGCAGACTTCCCGGAACGTTGATGCTTCACATCAGCTATATGTTCTTTTACGCGGGTCCTAATTGATCTTTTGGTTTGTCCTATATAAGAGAGACCACATTCACAATCAAGCTTGTACACTCCTGCATCTTGTAGAGGAATATGACACTTGACGGATGGTAGGAACTGACTAATCTTCTTCGGCGGCTTGTAGAATGTTCTAATAGAAGCTCGCTTCAAGATATAGCCAATCTTGTCTGTGACACCTCTGACATATGGTAGTACAGCAGGCACACGCTCGACTGTGGCTGGCTTCACTCGGTCACTGTGACGTAGGCGCGGGACCCGAAGCTTGTTGTCGTGCAGAACTTGCTTGACGTGCTGAAGCTCGGCGGCCAGGTGTTTGCTGTCACAGATCCCTCGTGCTCTCTGTAACAAAGATTTGCCCACGGTAGCTAACTGTGAAGGATGGTGGTGAGATTCACCGTTTAAATATCGGTTTGTATGGGTCTTTTTCCTATACACAGTGTGACCAATGGTGTTATTAGGATTTCTGATGACTAACACATCTAGGAAAGGTAAGGAATTATTTGCCTCTAACTCCATAGTAAATTGAATTTTAGAGTTTATGGAATTAAGATGTTCTAAAAATGCAGTTACTTTGTCTGATGGTAAAATTGTGAAAGTATCGTCTACGTACCGCTTGTAGATCCTTGGTGTAACAGGTGCAGTAAGGAGGGCTTTCTCCTCAAAGTCTTCCATGAATATATCGGCGACAATGGGAGATACAGGTGAGCCCATCGCCACACCATCTACTTGCTTGTAAAACTCTTCCTTCAACAATAGATAGCCAGATGTAAGGCAATGTCTTAGTAATACTGCATATTCTGCTGGCATGTTATTTTCCTCTAGTTTCCTAGTTATAATTGAGATGCAGTCTTCAACAGGTAGGGATGTAAATAGAGACTGAACATCAAAACTGACCATGGTTTCATTGTCAGTAAGATGTAGGTCTTTTATCTCACTGACAAAATGGTATGAATCCTTAGTGTGTGCTCTTGTGTGTCCTCTGAGTGGTGATAATATTTTAGCTAAGTATTGAGCCAATCTGTAAGTTGGCGAATCAATCTGACTCACTATTGGATGTAAAGGAGCATTCGGTTTGTGTATCTTTGGTAACCCATACAACTTCGGTGGTTTGGCACATGAAGGTATTATCGAATTAACGTCCAGATTCAATTTTTCGGAGTATTTCTTAATTAGATCGCTAGTTGTTTTAAGCGTATTAGTTGTAGGGTCTGTTTTGACCTTTCGATAAGTAGTTTCATCCGACAAAAGTTGTTGTATTTTAAAATTGTAATCTGACGTATCCATTATAACCGTAGAATTACCTTTATCTGCGCGGAGAATCGTAAGCTCTGGTCTGTTGCGTAAGTTTTTCAACGCGTTAAATTCGTTTTTGGGGAGATTTAATTTCGGCGCTGAACTTCGACGTAACATAGACGAGATGTCTTGACGTATGGCCTCTAAATCTTCATTACCAATATTATTTTTATACAGACAGTCCTCAACACTACAGATAATGTCCTCATACGGTATTTTTCGCGGTGTAATTGCGAAATTAATACCTTTTTCTAAAACTTTTATTGTGGCGTCGTCCAGTGTTTGTTTTGATAAGTTGTAGACAGCGCGTTGTTTATGATTCGTGTCTGTGGTCAACGATTTCGTATGTTGGACATTTGATTTAGTTGTTAATTTATGGTATTTATCAATATGTTTATTTTTGCATTCATTGTATTTAGTTGTTTCGCGTTTGTCTAAAGTTTCCATGCAATTTTTATAATCAAATGTCGATAAAACTGTCTTTAATTCACTGGACGAATTGTCTATGGTTTTGTTTATGAAATATAGATCGGTACGTTTTTGCTGAATCACCGTTATTAACAACTTTTTACTAGTCTGATTTAAGATCTTAGCGCTTCCTCGAATGTCTTTTTTAGTGGATATCTTGACACACGTAGGAATGAGATTATGATCTCTGCATCTCTTCAAGAAATTTAAAGCTGTTATGTATCTTGCGCGCTTGGTCTTTAGATCTTCTAATCTGCGTATTTTATTTGCTATTTTCAGTCCGTACTGGTTAACATAATGATTTCTTATATTTACGCGAACACTACACATGATTAAAACTACTTTTACGGATTTTATCGCGTTTATTTTTACTTTTTATTTTTAATTCCCGACGTTTCGGGCGCTTTCCAGCACCCATGGTCACGGGGGACTGAGATGACTGACGTCCCGATGTCATTGTTAAACCCGGAGTACCTTCAGCTTTTTTAATTATTGTTTATGGTCCGATCTATGCAAAATGAACTAACTCTGTCTTGAGGTCTTGCAGTGGTATGCTTGGGTTTAGTTTTAATTTTATTGATTATAGGATCCCAAGCAGGTGGCAGCACCCAGCCTCCTTCTCTATTGAAATTAGGATGTTTTTTAATTTCAATAGCCTCACGTATCATCCTTGGTAGGAATCGGTGTTCTTTCGCGAGGATTTGTGGTCTATCAAATCTGATGTAATGGTTGGGGCCGTCTAGGATATGATCATGAACACACGGGAAGTCTGCAGTTTGTGTGTGAAACGTCTTTATTATCTAATAGATTCAAGATAATTTTAGTCGTATCAAACGAGACAAGAGTACTGGATAATTCGTTCGAACATACTGTTATCATGGCCCATCTTAAATTACGATATCTCTATAATAGGTGTGAGGCGCCGTACCGGTCATTGACACTGTAGAGAAAACAATATTATTTATTACTTACAAAATGCATTTTAATCCCTCCAATTTATATTGCTACTAACACATAATTTGTTGCCATAACTTCCAAATAACTACATACAGTTACACTATCGTAACACTTAATAATACCACGAAAGTGTTGGAAGATAATTCGTTTTCGAAACAATGCAGGTGTCAGCACGTGGCTTGGGTTTGAATTTGAAAACAATTTAAAGCCAGCTCTATTGAATTGCCGTTCTATCTATTTTTAGTTACGACTAGATTTTGTTCCTGATCCGAAAAATATCAAATTTTAGATTGAAAATGAAAGCCATATGCACGAGTGTATTATATTTGTTAATAAAATGATATCTAATGAAAACTGTACTCCGAGTTTGTTGGATTTTGTTCGCCATTGGTCGATGAATGAACATCCGGGCTTTGAGAGGCTTAAAAGACATACTTGGTGCTATAAATATGGTATGATACAAGTAAGTAGCCTTCTTTCCTTCTTTCTCTTTCTCCAATTGGATTTTAATTGACTATCGTTATTTTCTAAACGATTATAGTATATAAAATTAACAATTTCTCTTCCTTCAATGAGAGTCCTTAATAGTTTGTAAGAGAAGATGAATGAAATTGTCGAGCAGAATGTCTAACAATATAATGCTAAAGGCTGATAATGAAAGAGAGGATTTCTGTTGGAAAAGATTTTTAAGAAATGAAAGAATTAATTGACTACTAAGAGCACATAAATGAAATAGACCAATGAATTTTGACCGGCCTGTTGGTCTAGTGGTTAGTGACCCTGACTGCTATGCTGCAGGTCGTGGGTTCGATTCCCACCCAGGACAAATGTTTGTGTGATGAGCACGATCATTTGTTCTGTGTCTGGGTGTAATTTATCTATAATATTTATGTATTTAGAAATATATAAGTATGTTTATCAGTTGTCTAGTACCCATAACACAAGCTCTGCTTAGCTTGGGACTAGATGGCGTTGTGTGATAGTTGTGGAATATTATTATTATTATTATTATAAAGGGTATCTATATAATTTTCTCACCTGGTTGGGTGCTATAAATATATAATTATAAATTAAAATGAAAAGATAAATATACATAAATATCAATAAAATAAAATAAATACAAAAACTACACAAATAAATAAGATCCAACCAGATGGGAGCCCCCGGCAGGGGAGACCAAACGGCCGAGGGTTAGGGGGAAAGGGAAAGAAACCGGCGGACGATGCGGGCGGTATCGAGAAGCACCGCCTTCTGCATTTGAGCCCGGAGCGGTCCGTCACGGAGTCCCAGTCGCCTCAGATGACCCGAGAGGCTGACTGGGATTAGCCCATTCGCAGAGACGACTACAGGAATAATTTCGGTCGGCATACCACCCCACGTGTCGGTCACCTCGTGAGCCAGGTCCAGATATTTTGTTCGTTTATCCGTTTCGGCTTTCACGAGGTTCTCGTCATACGGAATGGTAATGTCGATCAAAAATATCCTTGACTGTGCCCGGTCCATCAGCACAATATCTAATATTATTATTATTATTATGGGGTATCTATATAATTTTCTCACCTGGTTGGGTGCTATAAATATATAATTATAAATTAAAATGATAAGATAAATTTACATAAATATCAATAAAATAAAATAAATACAAAAACTACATAAATAAATAAGATCCAACCAGATGGGAGCCCTCGGCAGGGGAGACCAAACGGCCGAGGGTTAGGGGGAAAGGGAAAGAAACCGGCGGACGATGCGGGCGGTATCGAGAAGCACCGCCTTCTGCATTTGAGCCCGGAGCGGTCCGTCACGGAGTCCCAGTCGCCTCAGATGACCCGAGAGGCTGACTGGGATTAGCCCATTCGCAGAGACGACTACAGGAATAATTTCGGTCGGCATACCACCCCACATGTCGGTCACCTCGCGAGCCAGGTCCAGATATTTTGTTCGTTTATCCGTTTCGGCTTTCACGAGGTTCTCGTCATACGGAATGGTAATGTCGATCAAAAATATCCTTGACTGTGCCCGGTCCATTAGCACAATATCAGGCTTATTCGCAAGAATAGTCCTGTCTGTGATGATGGCCCGGTCCCAGTAGAGCCTGGTGCGGTCATTTTCGAGCACGGCTTCCGGCAAGTACTTGTAATTTATTATTATTATTATTAATTATTTATAACTTCCGTTGTAGGAGTTCCATCGTAGGAACTATTAAGAGAACATGTTACCATTAGAAGAAGGAATAAAGGATGTGACTGATGCGATGTTGTACTTTAAGCTTTAAGGCAATGCTTTAATTGCAGCATAAGTCAGCTTAGATTTTGCCCGAGCCATACTCCGCCTAATAAGATTACACTAACATATAATAACTCTGTGTTATATCTCTGATACTCTGTATTATTATTTATCTAATGAATTAATTTTATAATTTGTGGTATTGATTTAGTTTTAATATTAATCATGTTACGAATAATACACTCTACATTACTATTACTACTACATCGCGGGTCGTAGGTTTAAATCCCATTGGCGGTTTTGACACTACTGGATGTTTGTGACTATTATCGTGTTTTTGACAATGCATTGTAGCCTATCAAGATCATGGGCAATCTATTAAAGTCGATCAATAGTATAGGCCTATGTTCGGTAGTAGTGGAATTTTGATGGATGAATGAAATTTCAATTCAAATTTATTTTTGTGTATTTTATTACTTATAAGTGTAACGGGATAACGCGTTATTTGTAAAAATAAATAAGTTAAATACGCTTCTTAAGCAGTTTATAGCTTATCTATTGATGTTTTCATGTATAGGTAGGTATGAAGGCTTTTTTCATGTACCAGATGACTACACACGTAAAACATTAAGTATCTGCGAACTTTTCAGTATTATACAAGAATCTTTTACGTGTTAGAGCCATGCTGCTGCTATATTTAGCTGCAGCAATAATAGGTTGGCTCGACTGGGGTAGGACTATTCTCTCACAGAATAGCAGCGTCAAATAGCTGCTTAATGCTATTTGACGCTTTGTCGAATGTAGAGAACCGAATTCCGTTTTTACTGGTATCGAGGCATTCTATCTTAGTTCTCACGGGTGACAACGCATTTGCATTTGGATTTAACTGCCGTCAATCACATTTTAAATGCAATACTTCGTACAAAGTGACCGACACGGCAGTCAAAGACTTCAACGATACATGTAGATGTCTGTGTGGCACATAATGCACTTACCATCTGTTGGACTATGTGATCGCCTTATTCTATTAAAAAATCTTCATAAATTTGTATATAGGTGCGTTGCAAAAGTGACTAGCAATTTTATAGGAATTGCGCACAAATAAAATAGCATACTGTGACGATTTACCGCGGTCAACGTTGTTAATATTAATGCATCGTCTAAAAGAGACCACGGCCGTGTGAACTGAAAATTAAAATATCCGTAACGCGCTGTACGTGAAGCGCCTCGTTAAACGAGTAACTGTCTGTGGATCTAGACCCAGTGTGGCCATTAGATCAGCGGAGTTGAAAACGTATCAGGGTAACGTAGCAACTTCTATGATTGATCATCGACTTTAACTCGTCTCGTCGGTACAGTCAAAAATTAATAATTTGAAAGTAGGATGTGTGAAAATATTCATGACTTTAACACTAATTTTAACGCATATTTGAGCATAAATGAATAATATGAATAATAAATATAATAAAAATATATAATAAAAATAATAAATGAACAATAACTATGTCAACTATAAAATCATTTGTGTGTAAATATTTTTGGGCATATTTTATTTCCCAAAGATCGCTCATTTTAGTACAAATCTTTAAGCATTTTACTAAAATATTCCACAAATATTCTAGTGTAATATACTTGATTCTTAATGGTTATTACCAAGTAATAAAAAATAATAGACTTTCGAAAGTTCCTCCAACTAAATCTGGTCTTCCAATAACTTCCATCCATAATTTTCATCTGAAATTTTGAAATACAATAACTATTGATAAATTTTCATAATTGTCACCCTCAAAATTGACATCAATATCATATTATTAAAAAGAATCCAACATCTTGGATTTCAAACTAGATTCTATTTTCGCAATCAGCACCCCAAGACACCTCAAAATTGATACCCATAACGTTTTAGCCGAGGTTACTGATGTGCTGTGTACACAATATGTATATGGCATCAAACATTATCATCATTTAAACTTCAACAAGCTTTGCTGCTGCAGTCCTCAAGGAATCATGTATGTATAGTATAGCGACACTACACTTTGGAATCGGCATATCCGGCCGGTATGACAATGCACGAGTAGGTTAGGAGAAGTGAATGGGATTCTTTACAACAAGATTGAAGAGTGCTGCGGCTACATCGCCAGTTACCATCAGATGAGATTATCTTGTAAAAGTTGAAAGCATTTTAGTGCGTACACTGATAGTGCTACAATATCTTCTGTGCAGTTGAAACTCGTAACATCTGATTATTCGGGTGCTGTCTATTGGAATGTTTGAAAACCGACCGGGAGAACACCATTACCGGCTTCACATGGATAGGATTTTACGTTGTGATAAATGCAGGAGATACGGACATTAAGTCACAGATTGTACATTATTTTTGAATAATAACCTAAATGAAATAAAAATTGTTATTCAACAATACTGATAATTTTTAATCCTAAGCATCAAACAGAACTCCACAGATGGAATTCATTTAGTATTAGGAAGAATGTTACTACAAAGAGCAAGTACGGCGTCTCCACTCTCTCTAACAAAACGAAATCTTGTACCGCGTATAGCAAGGTGGTTGCTGCTCGTTCAGTATTACAATTTTACTGAAATCGCTCGTGCAAATGGTCTAATTGAGCGGTATAATCCACTTCTTATTAGTTTGTGGGTATAATCGCTTCGTACTAATAATGATCTCTTATATTTACGCGAACACTACACATTGAAATAATACTAGTTTTTACGAAATTTATCTCGTATATTTAACTGTTTAAATACCCGACGTTTCGAACGCTTTACAGCACTCATGGTCACGGGCGGGACTGCGATGTTCAACGTCCAGAGGTCATAGTTAACCGCAGTTACCATAGATTAAAATTTTACTTTTGTTCCGATCTACACAGTATGAACTTATGTTATCTTGAAGTCTTGCAGTTGTATGCTTGGGTTGGGATTTAATTTTATTTATTTTTTATTATTAATGTCCTCCAGACCGAATTCCGGCCACGGCAGCCTGCCTCAACGGAGGCTAGCCATCGGCGCAGGACAGGATTATAGTGCCCAAGTGTATGCGCAAGCATAGGTGCACTCTATTCCCTCACTCTCATAATCCGATGGGACGGTAAACCGACACGACCAGAGAGAGATCAGGCGCAGGACTAACGATTTTACGTGCTTTCCGAGGCACGCGGGTGAGACACAGCCAACTTCCAGACTCCAGGCAGCTACTGAGAATTTCTTGACGGAAAGACTCAATAATTGATTTTTTGGCCCGATCTGGCAATCGAACCCAGGACCTCATGATCCGCAGTCGCACTACTACAACCACTAGACCAATGAGGCAGAAAGATTAAGTCATTATTATATATTCTATGTACCTACTTGCACGTCGCTCCAATCACATCAATTGATGCTAACTAAGTGTTACGCCTGGTCTCGGATATCAGTATCCGTATTATCTAGGTATTACTTAATAGAAGTTACTGTTACGGTTAATTTACACTTTATTATCGAGTCAATATTATATTAGTCCGTATCCCGTATCCGTGATATGGACTAATATAACATTTAGTCATTTTTGTTTATATCCAGCAAATTTCAATAATAAGTTGCGAATAAATCTACATATTCCGTGAGCATATAATGAATACTTTTTTTTAATTTGAGTTTTAAATGCAAAGCCACTCCTCCTTTAACATCACTTTCACTCCTTTAACAGTCAGAGCAGAACAGAACAGTTTGTAATTTTGTTTGTAATTTTTTGATAATTTTCCCCATCAATTCGTCGAAAAGTCGTGAACCGTCGACGTTTCAAGAAATAATCCTTTTATTAAGGGAGAACCCTAACATCCGATTAGGGACCCGTGCTTGAGAACGGTGCGTAAACTGCAATACACTGTAATAATTAATCTTAAAATAATTTTTCTCTACTCTACTCAGTTTATACTTTAGATCGTATATAACTATATTTACTGTGTAATGTTGGACACTCTTGGGTTTGGTAAGAGACAATAGACAGAAACGAAACAGGAGATGAGGAGATGATGAGGAGGAGCAGTATTTTTTTTGATAACAACCCATAATTAGAATAAATTGCAGTTGTTAAACCGCATACAAAGCATAGCAACTATGGCAAATGTGTGAAAAATATAACGTAATTTATGGCCGAGCTGTTCCGGATATGTCCCGGAGAGCCGTGGTAGCTCAGATGGTTAGCGCTCGCTGTAAATTTCACAGAACGCTAGCAAACCGGTTTCGATCCCCGCCGGCATCAATGAAATTGTTAATTGTAATTATAAGTGCTGATTTACCACGTGCTCGGCGGTAAAGGAAAACATCACGTGGAAACCTGCATGTTTGAGAAATAAGAAAAAAAAAGAATTCGAAGACATGTGAAGTTCGCCAACACGCATTCGGGCAGCGTGACGGACACTTCCTGACCCTAATACGCTCTCAGAAATGAAGGGAGGCCTGTGCCCAGCAGTGGGACGTTATATAGGCTGTAACTCTACTTTAATTTACTTTTATGTTCCGCAGAGGAATTTGATAGGGTACAATGAATGAATAAATTAATAAAAAACTTACATCATAGATAACTGTAACTAATAGTACAACTAACTACTTTAAACAAAGTAACTAGTTTATGTTAGTAGTCATTATCATCATTACAGCCCTTCTCAAGTTATCTAGTGAACGGCCTCCCCAAAGTATGCTACAAAACACGGTAAGACATGCAGGAAGATAATAGATGCAAATGGCACAGGAGTAAATAACTGTGTAGTTGTAAAATATTTAAGAGAAAATTAATAATTGATTATAGTGCAAGGGTTTTATTATCATTTTACACCTTACATAATAATGTTGGCTTAAAAGTGCGTCAATAATGTTTCACACAATTGATCGTTACGTTGTAGCAATTATGTTTATGTACTCGTAGCAGTGAGAACTGAATAACGTCGAATATAGAGTGGCAGTCGAAAATCGGATGAAAATTTTAAGCAACTTTCGGCTAAAACAAACTGATTAATAATTCTTTCCGAATTTGGTTCCTTTTCATAAATTCGTTCGCACGATTAGCTTCAAATTAGAACAGTTGTATTGTTGTAGACGTGAAGCGTATATTTGTATTTAAATAGAAATTAACTGCGGTTATTCTTTGTACACCGAGTGAAGAAATAGTGTCTATGAAGTCGTTTTATTTGGCTATAAGGCAATAGCTATAAAGTTAAATCACTGATTATTACTTAGGTACATTAATATTTGCCCTCTCTAATTTTATCGACCATTGGTATCTAGACGCGGTATAAGTTCTCTCATTTGATTCGATTAAGGTAAGTTAATATCCACCATTCTTATTCTCCTTTATAAAAGAGAAGACCGCATTCGGAAACGTCACAGAAACAGAAACAAAATTTTTATTTAATATTCTAATATGTAACTACCGCAATCAGATTGACGGTATAGTAAAGCTTATGCTTCAAAAATTTGTCAACTAATTGCTTGCACTTCCGTGGAGGTTATAGGCGTAGTTGGTGCTAGTAGGTGGCGCTATTATAGAATCCAGATATCACCCGTGCGAAGCCGGCACAGATCGCTAGTAGAGATAGAGGTCTATGTTCAGTAGTGCACCTTTGATAGTCTGTAACGGTTACGTTAACTACGTTAGTCACTTTTGGATTAGGCAGAACAAAGTAAGACATGTTGATATTGATAAAATAATTTAAGTAAATAAGTTAAGCTTTGAGATGATCACAGAATCGTGAGTTGATAACCCGATCAAATTGCTCAAGTCGTTTCGATGTAGTTAGCATAAATAAATACAAGTAAATTATCATACGCAATAAACTTAAATGACCTATTTAAAACAAATGTACGTTTCCTCAAACATACAAGAACTTCATCCGCAGTAATTGCCTTGTTCCTTTACCTCGATTTTAAGGCTTGTAACATATTGAAATCACAGCGAACATTTATAAATTTCACGCTGCGTGATAACGTTGAAAATACCGCAATATTCTGTGTGTTCAATATTAAAAATGACGCAAGTGGTTTGAATTGATTACGATTTTGATTCGGATAATGTATGCAGAAGTCAAAATGATTCGAGATGTAAATACTACACTCGTTTATTTCGTTAATAAAATCATTATAGGCGCGTCACGCTGATGTATTATTTAATGGTTTATATTCGTGATGCAAAAAATGAACATAAAACGCATGAAAAAAATATTAGCTTATATAAATATCAAAAATGCGTTTTCCTGTTTTTTTTTTCATTCATTAATTTTAGAATATCAAATTCTACAGCTAAAAACAATACACTCTACAATATTTGCCACGGTTGCCATGCTTGCTAAGCGTGTGGCCGCAGCTTTTTATTTTCTATTTATTTTTGGGATAGGAAGACGCTGTTTACCATCTCATAGTTTGTTTGTTTCTTTACGACACCCACATGATGGTATCGGGTACTAGATATTCTTATACCGCCACCACTGTTACCATTACAGGCTATGAAAAGTCTACTGCTGAACCTAAGCCTTTCTATAGATTGCTTCATTGAGACGATATTTTCAAGAGTTATATACTGTAATTAGTACACGATATTTATCAAAGTTGCTACCCTCGTCGGTCGAGTTGGCAACAGCTGACGAAAGTCGATGCTATTTCTGCCTTGGTTTGTTTCTCGGTGTTGTCTCTTATAACTACCACGGTACGATATGGGTTAGTGGACATTTTTACACCACCATTACATGATCAACAGGCGATTTTTTTTTTTTTTTTTTTTTTTTTTTTTTTTTATAGAATAGGGTGACAAACGAGCACACAGTCCACCTGATGGTAAGTGGTTGCTGCGGCCCATAGACATCTACATCTATCCTCCATTAAAGATCAAAATGCAGATGCGTTGTCACCCGTGAGGACTGAGATGGAATGCCTCGTTTCCAGTAAAAAGGGTCTCCGGTTCTCTACACTCACCATACGAAATACAGCAGCATTAAGCTACTATTTCACGCTGGTATTCTGTGAGAGCGTGGTCCTTCCCCGGTCGAGCCGACCCATTCGTGCTACAACTATACTACTAATATAACTGCAGCATGGCTCTACCACGTACATTATATGCGATGATTATAGGAAATTACATGTAATGAAGGTAATAAAAATAAGGCAATAAGAATGAAACTTATTTTAGAATAAAGGTCGCTGCATACGTAACGTGTTTTATTCCGGACGGAGCGGGACGTGAAATTTTGGAAATATCGCTTCATAGAAAATGTACGTGATATTGCATACGTTTACGGATGCACGGACGGAATGGGGACGTGACATGAACGGGACGGGAAAAATATCGTCAGCGATGATGTTTACCCCGTCCCGCCCGGCGCGTGCCACGTCCCGTCCATGGTTCCGCTGCGTATGTCGCTCCGTTGGCTGATGCGCCTGTTGGATCGAAAAAAATGGACGACAAAAAACTAATATGTGTATGATAATATCCAAGTTTGTATAATCTTGCACACAATCTTGGACACAAAATATAAAAAAAATTCTGTGGCGGAAAATTGCAGTCGAATTATCACTCACAGCAAACGGTTAGTATAAATTTTATGTTTCATTGCAAGTGTTCTTTGTAGAGAGTGTGATATTCGCCTTCTAGTCCTCTTTTCTGCCACGTAGGACGTACAGAATATCTCCTTTTACTCCTGACGGTTGTAACTTCTTGATCATCTAAAGCAATAGCAACTAATGCCAGTTCTTCAAATGAAAAATCCATCTTTCACAACACTAACATGTTAGCTTCGAGTCACTGTCACGGTGCGTATGCATTAAACTCCCGTCTGTGTTGACATACAACCACGTTCCGTCTCCGTCCCGTGCACGTACTGATTCCGTCCTGTGTGCAGCGACCTTAAGGTAATAAGAACAAGGGAGCCGCGACTCTTTAGGCAGCCTCCAATTAATAACTTATAAGGTCGACACGATAAAATATAGATATCACGTAACTAAATAAAATGAAAAAAAATTAGGTATAGTTTGAATAATTAAGGTAAGATTTAAAATTGGAATTCTATTTAAACAACCTTGTTAACTACCTGTTAATAACCGTGATAACAATTAACCATTTTACACGCGCTTATCCATTTGTTAAATTATTGTTAATTATTATAACACTAGGAAGCAATACAGCTACAACACGAAAGGTTCGGCTCGAGTGGGGAAGGATCACGCTCTTACAGAATACCAGCGTAAGAAGAACAGCATAATGCAGATGTGTATCGGACGATGAAAATATAGAACTGAAGACCCTTTTGTATTAACTACTAGGTATTCCACTGTAGTCCTGATGAGTGACAACATATCTGCATTTTGTTCTTAATTGCGGGATATCTATAGGTCTTAGCATTCACTTACCATCAGGTGGACACAGTCTTTTTTCTTAGTCAGCTCTTTTTTCCTTTTACTTAAAAATATATTTAAATATGGTAAAAGACACGTGTGCAGTTCAAACACGTTGGAAGTGAAACCTTCAGAAAACTAAATGCCGAGAGAATGAGATCAATGCAGAGTATCAAGAGTAGGATAATTAAGTGATGAAAATGTAATTAAAAAATATAAATAAATTTATAATGGATTTTATATATTTTATGGGTATAAACACAGGTACTGGATTCTATATTATTCTCTCGTAGGCTAAGTTCTAAAGATGTATATGTTCGTCTGTTTTTAGTGTCGCTTTTTCATTTCATCAACGATTCTAAAGAAGTTTTGACTTCAAGAAAGCTTGTGTTAAGAGTGGTTCACGACAGTAGTCGAATGGCGGATTCGTATCGACAACCTTTCGAGTTCGTCGATCCGCATCCTTCCATTAGGCTACTGTCGCTTACTACACTGTATTCTATCTCATTCTCTCGCAGGCTAAATACTATAGATGTTTCTTTTTAGACACTCTTTTTAGTGTCGCTATTTCATTACATCGAGTTTCAAATCTCAATGATTCTAAAGCAGCTTTAACTTCAAAAAAGCTTGTTTCTTCCAGTTTTAAATCACAACGGTACTAAAGAAGCATTCGTTTCAAAAATACAATGTTAAGAGTGTTTGTGTAGTCACAAGGAAAAAATGTCAATAACGTGAATTAAATGTCACGGAAGTGACGAGTAAGTACATTTGAAGTGACAATGCATAAATATACATAGCTCATACATCGTTAAAAAGAATAATAAAATGATGTACAGTTAAAACAATAGTCACTGTTAGCTGAGTCTTAAAGGAGATGCCGTCCGGCTTCACAGTATAATAAGCGTGTTTAAGCTAAGTTTGTCGAACTTCTCTTGTTGGAATTAGAGCTTTTTTTAAATACTCATTGAGAGTCCGTGGATAAACGGTTATTGACTGAGTGACTAGTAATCATTGGTAGACAGTTGCGAGACTACTCGAGGAGTCGCAGGTAATGTAGTTTTTTTTAAATTATTCCGTCTGCTATGTCTGTGAACTTACTTTCGCTATTGCATAAAAACATTTTCCGTCCGTGTTAAGACTTCTGTCACGTACTGAAAATTCAACATTGTAACATTCTAAAATTGTAAATAAAACACCTGCATATTTTTTGTATACAGATTTAGAACAATTTCTGTAGGCGTGAGTTGGGTATCTTAGATTTTCTGTAGGACGGAAGTCACATTCATTAAAAAAATTTACTGCGATGACTAGATTTTACTGTCAATTTACGCAGTTTCCGCTTTTCATATTTACACAGATTCTAGACATTATAGATTTATTATATATAATGTATGTTTTATTATATTTTTATTTTGATTAGTACATAATAATAACTATTTTAAAAATATTTTATTTATAAGAAAATAAGAATAACATTAAATATTATTATTTTTATTAATTAGTTTTATTTCAACAAGGTAACATGCACTTAACATATTGAAGTCTGTTGACGTGATTGTCTGTATATAAATTTTCGTTAATTAAAAGTTACTGTGGGTATTTTCGTTCAGTTTACACCCATTAAGTCTGACTATATAATAAAACATTTGCTATATAATATTTTTATTATTATATAATCGACTCGATATACATTGCTGGTTATGTACGTTTATGTCAGCGATTTAGGGACGCGTTCAAACACATGGGAGAAGGTACATGTTACGTCTCAGTGAGTCATCGAGGAAAACATAATTTTTTGAATCTCTGTTGTGATATATGATGATAATAACATTGAGATTTAATTTTTGAATTACTTTGTTTTAGTTATTAATTAAATGAAAACGCATATTCGGTACCGTATGTTTAGATATTCGATATAATTTTTATACATAGTTCGTGAATATCTATTGAGCTTTTTTTCACGTTTTCATATTTTATTGTAAATTAATATTCATTACAAACTGATAATATAAATAATTAATAAATAGAGCCGTGGTAGCTAAGATGGTTAACGCTCGCTCTAATATATTAGAACGCGAGTAACCCGGGTTCGATCCCCGTCGGCACCAATGAAATTGTTAATTGCAATTTTAAGTGCTGATTTACCACGTGCTCAGTGGTGAAGGAAAACATCGTGAGGAAACCTGCATGGCTGAGGAATAAGATAAAAAATATTTCTAAGACATGTGATTTCGCCAACACGCATTGGGGCAGCGCGGCGGACACTTCCCCGCCCTAAAAAAACCCTCTCATAAATGAGGGGAGGCCTGTGCTCAGCAGTGGGACGTATATAGGCTGTAACTTACAAACTAATAAAGGAAAACTAAAAATTTAAATTGTCAAAAAGTATTGCTCCCCGTGGTATAAGTGCCAAGCTGCAACGCTGGCTGCGTTTCCTCGCTGAATAGCTACATATATATATACATATCTTTTGCCTTTGTGCGAGAAAAGAACCAGCCCTTTTGTCAACAGCAGCTACGACTAGTCGTGGATACAGTTCCTTTAAGAACTTCACTGCACGTGAACCCCACGGATCGATAGTCTCCACAGCAAATTTCACAAATATGTAGTCATTTCTCAAAGACTCATATTTGCAACATTTACTAAATTGGGCTGCTTCCGATGCCGCCTCAGCTCTAAACGAGGTCTTATTGAGTTATTAAATTGGATACTTTTCCAATAAAATATTCTAAACGACAGTACTAAAAATGCCGAGTTCATGTATTAAGTCGTAATGAAACTAAAACGAGAAAGTACAAATTTTTGAAGTTAAACTTCCTTATCGTAAGTAGTGTGTAAAATTTAGTATGGTAGTATAAATATAAAACATAACTTTTTCTTGCAACGTTTCACCGCCGGGGCTGTATGAGGACACTATTTTTTAACCTATTTAGTAAAATATAAAATCAAAGAAAAATGATATTATGTCGTTAAGAAGTTTCACTTTTCACATAAGAAAGAATTCCCTATTTAGGGAAATGTAACGTCCAAGTTAATAGTTCCCTAATTCTATTGTCCATTGTATTTAATTCCCATCCGTGTCAGTGTTTTTCCGAAGTTGTAGTCAGTGTTTTTCCGAAGACCTGAATGATTGTTAATATTGCATTTTTACAACACGTGTCGCCTATTTGAGGCACATATCCACCATCAAAATTCAAATTAAGTCAAACGGCCTTTCGAAATTATAATATTAAAAATACTAATTAATATTGAATAATATTGAAAAGATAAACATTTTATATACTTGTACGAGCTTATGTACTTGCAATGTATTAGCATATTGTAAGCAAATTTCGATAACATTACGCGAACTGCCCTCTCGGCGCCGCCGCGCCCAAATGCATTACGCTTCATTCCTACTTTAACTATGCATAGATATGTTATGAATGAACATAAGACTACCAAGAATAAGTATCGAAAATATATTGAGTGTGATTCTTTTGTAGGAGCACTACACAAGGCAATGCAAGGTGATAGATAAGCTTACCACTACGCCCATCACAACTCACCACAACTCACCACAAGTCATCCGGCTGAAGACACTAAGTGCTACCCTAGCGAAGGGCGGGTCGCTAGTAACTTATATATTTAACAAAACAAGTTCTTAATTGGTACAGAAATTAAGGAAATAGTACAGTAAACTACAGGCAGTAGATTTCAAATAAGACATGTTTAACAGTCGTCTGAGGCTGTCACGAGTTTTAAACTTGCATCAATCTGATACGATTTTGTTAGTAATGAACGGGAAAAGTAATTACGAGTAGATCTCTGTAATTAAGATATATACGACTTGATCTCATCAATTAGAGGCATGCAAAGCTGAAGTGCAATTTAATTTTATATGAATAGTTTGATGTTACTATGAAGGAAGTCTGATGTTCATTAACTTGTAACAGTAGACATGCTTTAATTCGCTTAGTTAATTCAGTTAATAAAAGCGAGAATTCGAAAGATTTATTAGAGGTAATGATTTCTTATATTTACGCGAACACCACATATTGATAAAAACTATTGGAGACGCCAGCAACTTAAGGTATCTTCGATAAAGATTTGTTGGACTGTAATTTTGGTGCATACGGCAAAGGGGAAAATAAATAGGTGGGATAGCACGCACTGACCTGATGAGGGCTGCCGCGCCTTCCTCCTGGAGTGTCTGCTATACAGCTAGCTCGCCACGTGGTTCGGCGCACACGCACTCTCGGAACAGTCTCGTGAAGTCCCACACTCTCCACCTTTGCCCTTACGGGGGCGTCTCACACTTTTATGAGTTACAAAGACACAATGTCTGATGCGGTGAATATTAAACATAAACAGGAGAACTCAATGTTCATCCTGCGCGGTTTGCAGTTAATATATATAAGACGCGACGGGTGGCCGTGCGCTGCGGATGGCGTAATATCACTTAGTATAATGACGCGCGCCGAGATCCTCTTTTTCACCCCGGCGGCAGCGCGTGCGGTAGGAAAGGGAAGGAAGGAAGGAAACAAAAAATATGCACTAGTCATGTTGATAAAGTAGATATAACTTAGGACGAACTCAATGCGATATGTAATGTAATGTTGATAAAGTAGATTGTTAACTGGCGTTACCATTTCCTCCCGCCCTTAAAGGGTCACTTTTAAAAGACAACCGTAATATAAAAGTAAAAGGAAAACAAATAAATAAGCGGTATATAAAGTGAGAGGATGCGCTCAATGCGCATGTCTCATCTACTAACCTTACTTGGTAAGCGAGAAAATGTATACATAAATATAATATTGCGGTTTAATACTTTTTTAATATATATAAATATAAACTTAATTCCTAATTTAGATAAATAATTATAATCAAAATAATCGTGATTTATTGTTTTGGGAGAGGGCAAATACGAGCAACAGGACGGAGATATGTTCCCTTAGTAGTTCTCACGGTCACTACTCGAACTACGCCATCCTTCGAAGGATGAACAGACTCGACAATCGCTAATGGCCAAGCAAGGGGCGGTTCATTATCATTTATCACAATTACAACCATGCCTGGTACGATAGCCGTAGACGGGGTGTTCCACTTCTGACGAACTTGCAATCCGTGAAGGTATTCCGTCCTCCACCGGTCCCAAAACGACTGAACTAATTTATCCAGTAAAGAATGCCTGTGTAACAGACTGGTAGAGTCAGATTTGACTTTGGGTGCGGGTAATGACAATAACAATTCAGGCCCAGCGTGTAAATTTTTAATATGATAATAGTCAATGATCATGTTCACTACATGCTCACTGCGCGGGAGTATAATTGGATGTTTTTGCGTGTAATCTAATGCGGAGTTCGAAAGACGACCACCAATGCGGATTAAACCATTCTCAATAAAAGGCCTTAAACGATTGAAAGCGGGCGAGCAAGGTTTGTTACCTTCAATATTTAAATATTCCACTGCAAAATGCTGTTTTTGCAGGGCGCGGAGGATTATAACCTCAGAGAAACTGAGATCATCAGCAGTCACTACAGTAGTGTTGCGGCGGGGCAATAATTTAGCAAACTTACACACGTACGCAATTATACGTAGAAGTTTACTCCAAGAAGAGATGCGGAGTGCGAGCTCATAAATCGCAGAATTACAGACGGATGTGCACACAGTGTGCGACAAAATCTTCTTCTCAGGCATATTTGCAATAACCTCATTGTCTAAAGTACGAAGAGGCCGTTGAGATGGATCTAACGAAGTCCACTGAGGCCCATGGAGCCACAGGGGGTTTGAAACTAATTTATTTGGCGTAACGCCATGTGAAAGTATGTCAGCGGGATTCTCAGTACCTGCGACATGATAAAAGTTATCAGCGCGAATATTGTCGGTAATCTGAACAACGCGGTTTGCAACAAAGGTCTGCCACTTGTGTGGCGAACTCTTTATCCAGTACAGAGCTACTTTTGAATCTACAAAGGCATAGACTGATATTGCAAGGTCAAGAGAATAATTGTCGAGTACTCTGCGAAGCAATTTTGAGAGTAAAACCGCTCCACAAAGCTCAAGGCGTGCAATAGATAGTGGTTTCGTCGGTGCGACTTTAGTCTTTGCACAAATCAACTGGACGGTGTTACCATTGACGCTCTTTACATGTATGTAGACTACGGCACCGTATGCGTGCTCGCTGGCGTCGGAAAACCCCAGGAGTGACGCAGTACAGTTTTTGGATACACCAACATGTCGCGGGATACGTAAATCATTAAGAGCTGGTAATTCAGCACAGAATTGCCTCCACATCTTAATAATTGGCGGTGGTGGTATGTCGTCCCAATCTAAATTAAGTTGCCAAAGCTGCTTTATTAACAATTTGGCGTACGCGACTGTGGGAGCAACGAAACCCATTATGTCCCACAGGCGAGCGACAGTAGATAAGATGGCGCGCTTAGTGCACGTCACATCAGCGGGAACAGATATCTTAAAATAAAAGGCGTCACTATCGGTAGACCAATGCAAGCCTAGTATTTTATGTGGCATTGATTTATCGAACTCTACTTCTCCTGTAATTTTATGGGAAGTAGGGAGGTCATCTAAAACAGATCGACGGTTGCTATGCCATTTTATCAGGTCCCATTGGGCACCCTTGAATAAGTCTATCAGCTGCCGAGAGGTCTCACTGGCCTCGGATTCACTGGGCATAGAGAACGCGATGTCGTCCATATATAGCGAAGTAAATGCGATACGACTCGCAAGCGGATACTTTGCGCCGTCGTCATCAATGAGCTGTCTTACCGTGCGCAATGCATGGTATGGACTCGAAGTTAAACCGAAGCACACGCGATTGAAGTGGTATAACACAAGTGGGTCTTGTGGACGGAAGCGGTATAGGAAGCATTGGTAACGACGATCAGAATCGCGAACAACTATTTGCAGAAATTGTTGGCGACAGTCGGCTGTCATAGCGATTGGATGTAAGCGGAAAGTTAAAATTATATTGAACAAGTCGCCTTGCAAATTTGGTCCTGAATGCAGAATATCATTTAATGATCGCCCAGTGCTAGTCTTACTGCTAGCATCCAGGACGATGCGCAGACGCGTTGACTTCTTATCTTCGCGTAAGACTCCATGATGCGATATGACATATATTGGAGCGGGTTCATGAGAGTCATACGGCGGTGCGGGGGATATATAATTTTTAGCTAAGTATTCCTTTATGACGTCATCATATGCTAACCTTAATGTAGGCGAGGCTTGAAGTTTCCTCTCCAAGCACATGAATCGTCGTCAAGAGGTTTCATAAGAATCTCCGAGAGAGTAAACGTCATCTTTAAATGGCAGGCCAACAATATATCTACCAGTAAAAGGATCGCGGGATGTCGTAGATTTATAAAACTCTTCACATTCAATGTCTGAAGGACACTGAATGGGCGGTGCGGAGGGTGGCTGTTCAAGCTCCCAAAATCGTTGCACTAATTTGTCAACGATAGGAGACTCTAGAACTGAGCAGCACGTTAAAGAATGATTTACCTGAAGTGTCGGCACTGAGCCCATAATAACGTAACCAAATACCGTATTCAAAGCCGAGGGCCCGGACAAGTCGTTAGACGAATAAATTACGTCTGGACACAGTAAGTGCGGGAAAAGGGATGCGCCTATCAAAACATCAATTTTATTAGGCACGCTATAACATTCATCAGCGAGTCTTATGCCATGGAAGTGTGATAAGACAGATGTGTCTACCACAGCGGTGGGCAAAAGGTCGGTGATTTGATCAACAACTAGCGTTGAAATATTGAAGTTAATATTCGAGTCGAATCGTGAGAAAATTTTAATATCAATCGATTTCGATTTTACAATTTTTTCAACTCCACCGAATCCCTTTACTACAGTACATTCGGTATCGTGTTGTTGAACGCCTAAACGATGACAGCACTCTTTAGTCATAAAATGGCTTTGAGCCGCGGAGTCTAATAATATACGAATAATTTGTTTCTCTCCCTTAGCATCGTAAGCAAATACTTGAGCGGTTGATAATAAAACAGTTCTCTGCGAACGACTTGCGCGCGCGGGAGGCGGTGAACGTTGAGAAACATTCTTGAACGAAGTACACAGCGCGACGTCTGAACGCGCACCTGCGGTGAGGGGTGGCGAGTGTGCGGGCGCGGGGGTTGTAGACTTCAGTGTAACTGGCTGAAGCGGTGGAGAACGCGCCAGCGCAGGGGAAGCATTATCGCTTCTGCGGTGGAAGTGCAACAATGTGTGATGTTTAAATTTACAAACTCGACAACTATAATTTGAAGAGCAACTAGACACTCGATGACTTAAACTGAGACAATTCACACATGCATTGTTACTCTTTACGCATTTAAATCGTTCCTGCGGCGTCATTTTATTAAAGTCTGCACACTTAAATAGGTGTTGATGCACAATATTATCGCACAGACACTTTGAGCAACTAGTCGTCGTGCTTACGTGCGCCTGATACTTCGGCGACGAAGTATTATTACAGCGACGATTATTACCGTTACCTCGTCGATTGTTTGGTGCGCTATTAGAATTTGTACTAGAATCGGTGCGTTGCAAAACTTTGGAGCGGGTCTTAATAAAATTTACTAAATCATCAAAGGTAGGTACCATCGAGTTATGACTATATTCGAAAGAGCGAATGGTATCCGGGTCCAGCTTCTTAAGCGCGATATGAAGAACAATTAAGTCCGCGAGATTATCTAACTTTAAGTTTTGTAAAGCGCGCACTGCACTTATAAAGTTATCAGTAAATAAATCAAAATTATTTGCGGTGGCCGATTGCAATGGCTTAAATTCGAACATCTGATTAATATATGTAGATGCTAGCATACGCCGGTCTTCATATTTGTCAACGAGTGCTTGCAATAAAATTTTATAATTTTCAGCGCAAGGAGTTATACCTGAGCATACAGATAGGGCTTTGCCCGTTAGTTTACCTAGCAAATAGTATAACTTTTCAGCGTCGGTAAGCGATGTGTTGTCATGGACGGTTGATTTAAAGCTAGCATAAAATAAAGGCCATGAGCGAATGTCACCCGAAAATGGCATAAGTTCGATAGGCGGAAGTGTGAATCTGGCTTTAGACGGTGTACTAGTACTTTGTGAATTAGATTGCGAATATTGTAAATAAAGCCTATTTATTCTACCGCAAAGAGACTCAAACGCAATGAGGCTGTTATAATCAGGTTTAGCAATAGGGTTTATTTTTAATAAATGTGAATTATAATTATCTAAGACCTGTTTAAACTCAATACGTAAAGCATTAATATTAGAACTTCCATCAAGAAAACGCTCCATCGTGGAAGTGTTTATGTGGATGTCCGAGGACATATCATATATTTTTTGCACTATTTCAAATAAAGCATCTCGTTTAGCTAACAATAAAACCAACTCAGCATCAGGTGTGCCCTCATTATCCGAGGAATCGCTATTATTCGATGCTATTTGTTTTTTAGGCGGCATTACAACTTAAGTTATGCGGCAAAAATAATATAATTATAAGCGGGTAGTCTGTAAGCGACCTCGCTACGCGGTTGAATTATTAAATATTAGTTTCGTTAACGATGAACTTTAATTGTTAACTTTTATAATAAATATGAAGTTATTTATAACGAATATAATGCTTAAATATATGTGCAAATAATAAATGTAATTTAACAGTATAATCTATAGATGTAGTTAAAAGTTGATGACGTGATGTGAACATACAACAAATAATTTATATAGATAATTATATGCTTATTCATTCTATGAATATAGTTTTAAAATTACTATGAATGTCACCTATTAGGACCTATTCTAGTGTTCTAATAAGGGCGGGGTTAACCCGAAGTCGGATTAAAATATAAATAATTAATTATATAAGCGCTTATTACGATAACGATCTAATAAGGGCGGAAAGTCAAGGTCAATCCAGCGAGAAGTGACCATTAAAAATGGAAAGTCAAGGTCAATCCAGCGAGAAGGACCATTAAAAAATGGAGACGCCAGCAACTTAAGGTATCTTCGATAAAGATTTAGTGGACTGTAATTTTGGTGCATACGGCAAAGGGGAAAATAAATAGGTGGGATAGCACGCACTGACCTGATGAGGGCTGCCGCGCCTTCCTCCTGGAGTGTCTGCTATACAGCTAGCTCGCCACGTGGTTCGGCGCACACGCACTCTCGGAACAGTCTCGTGAAGTCCCACACTTTCCACCTTTGCCCTTACGGGGGCGTCTCACACTTTTATGAGTTACAAAGACACAATGTCTGATGCGGTGAATATTAAACATAAACAGGAGAACTCAATGTTCATCCTGCGCGGTTTGCAGTTAATATATATAAGACGCGACGGGTGGCCGTGCGCTGCGGAAGGCGTAATATCACTTAGTATAATGACGCGCGCCGAGATCCTCTTTTTCACCCCGGCGGCAGCGCGTGCGGTAGGAAAGGGAAGGAAGGAAGGAAACAAAAAATATGCACTAGTCATGTTGATAAAGTAGATATAACTTAGGACGAACTCAATGCGATATGTAATGTAATGTTGATAAAGTAGATTGTTAACTGGCGTTACCAACTATTATACGGATTTTATCGCGTTTAATTTACTTAATTTGATTCCCGACGTTTCGTGTGATTTACAGCACCCATGGTCACGGGTACGTTTTAGTTAGCCCGGCTACCTTCAGCTTTTACTATTAATTTTTAGTCCGCTCTACGCAGAACAAGCTTACATACACACACCATCGCACATCTTCAAATCTTTCAGTGGCATGGTCGGACTTGGATTTAGTTTTGTTAATTATAGGATCTCAAGCAGATGGAAGCAATCATCCATCTTCTCCGTTGAAATTAGGATGTTTTTTAATTTCCATAGCCTTAGGTGTGTATTTTGACCATGGTTGCTGTAAAACATCTGAAATACCAGGAATTAAAATGAGTAAATTATGGCGATAAAATCCGTAAAAATAGTTTTATATAATTTATTAGAGCTGCTAATTTAGTTAGAAACTTTTTTTGAAATATGGTACGCCAGTGCTTTACTACTATACCACCTGATGGTAAGTATTGGTGCAGCCGAAGATGGTAAATACGCATAACAAAAGCCTAAATACATTGAAGACATTTACTTATAATCGGATGAAAAGACAAATGTTGGCAAGTTATTCCACACCTTTGCTGTATGCATTATGAACGAAGAATCAACTGTTAGGTTCGAATGCGCTGTATGTTGATAACAAAAGGGTAGAGATAAGCCGACCTTAACTTACTCAAACTTTGATTTATTATTTCGATCTTAGTTTCTTTTTCATACTCATCAGAAATAGATAAAAGAAACAGTTTTTCTCCACTAGTCATCAAAGTCGAATAATTAGAATGTAATAACACTTGCCCTGTACTGTATTAGCCGTTTTAATGAAATCTTTATCGACGTCTACAATTACTTCAGGGAAAGGGTTGAATAGGAAGTGCTATTTCTATCATTAACAAACGTTCATGCATACAACGTGGTTTATCATCTCGAACTACAATTCTGTACCATTAAATTTTACCAACAAATAAAGCCGTAAATACACGTTAAACTAGCGTCAATGATAAATGTTTACCTAACCTGAGCTCAATATAGTCAGACAGAATTACCTAGTTATTTTTTTTTGTTTGAATAATTGTGTTTGAGTCGTGGTAGCTCTAGGGCTTAGCGCTCGCTGTAAATTAAACAGTACGCGAGCAATCTGAGCTCAATCCCCGTCGGCACCACTGAAAGTGTTAATTGCAATTTTCAGTGCTGGTTTAATATCACGCGATCGTTAATAAAGGAAAGAAATAACAAATTCGAGGCCACTGGTCGAACAATGCGCAATAATTATTTCTAGAATCACTGAGAGAAAATTCTTACACCCGTAGTACGTTTTTAAGCTAATCTACGGTTATCCTTACTTATAATAAATTTCTATATATGTTCAAATGATATTTTTTGCAGTTATTCTTAGATTATAACACTGGGCTGGACGAATAATGCCGCTAATGGTAGAAATGGTAAGGATGTAATGGAATGTATTGATTAAAACTACTTTTACGGATTTAATCTCGCTTAATTTATATGGGACTGACGTGACTGATGTCTCGATACGTCATACGAAATACGTCAGTCACCTCAGTCCCCGGTGACAATGGGTGCTGGAAAGCACCCGAGGCGTCGGGAATTAAGAACCAAATAAATTAAACGCGACAAAATCCGTAAAAGTAGTTTTACTGAATTTGTAGTGTTAATCGCATAAAGATAAGAAAACGTTATATAATGGAATGTACTATATTTGTCGAAATTTCTATTTATGTACTATAATTTAACGACATAAATTTTTCTTATTTATGAATATTTGTAATAATTGCCTGGCCTTATTCATCGCTAAACCTGTAGACTGAATTTTAATTTTTAATTTCCCAGTTGGATGCTATTGTAATGAGTCAAATTGGAAATTTTAAAATATCTCCACGTTTCAAGGTCTTTAGAGTTGAATAGTATGGTTTTTAAAAGGATGTCCGTGTGTGCACATGTACGTATGTATGTATGTATTCTTTCAGATTCAATTTTAGCCTCGGGTATCTTGAGAACAAAGAGTGATATTGACATGGGACCAGTTTCATTTAACGCGTAATTATTGTAACTTAGACCTCATTAAATTTTGAGCAAAATCGGTCAAGTCAAAAATTGTATAAAATATTAAAACCTATGATATTTTTCTATTTAGTCGTGTGGACCTTTCGCGACCTACACCGCTTTTTTAATATTATCATCAACATAAATATTTTTGAGTCCACAGCTGGACGAAAGCTTCTGATGAAAGTTGGCAAGTGGGGTGCTCCCCGTAAACAGTCCATTAGATTTAGCTTCGGTATTTTTGCTTAGATTTTTTGTCAAACAAACTTACAGTCCACCTGATGGTAAGAGACAGACATGGGATGAGCAGCAGCATCTTCTTGATAACAACTCATACTTAAATACTGCGGTTATCAACCTGCCTCTACCAAGCGTGGTAAATATGGCAAAATCCCCGTCAACAGATAACTCTTACAATTTATCTTTCCAAATATACCGTATAAATTATTCTTTAATTTTATTTATATATTTCGAGTAAATAGCTCGAAGAACCGATAACCGATGGGGAAGAAAGGTTCTCGAGTGGCAGCCTCGTACCGGTAGGCGTAGTGTAGGGCGACCCCCCACTAGATGGAGTGACGACCTGGTAAGATATGCAGGAAGTCGATGGATGCAGGTTGGTCAGGACCGTGCTTTGTGGCATTGCTTGGGGGAGGCCTATGTTCAGCAGTGGACTTGTGAAGGGCTGTAATGATGATGATGATTTCGAGTAAGCCGTTCGCTTTTTAAATCGAGTTCAATTATTTCTAAAACAAAAATATCCATTTAAATGTTAATCAAATAATAGCATGAAAAATCTGTGATGCAAGATGTCTTGGATTATATATGTCATTAAACCATCATGGCGGACTACAATATAACTTTTCAAAATGAGCATTGGCCTGGATTTGCACTTGGTAATTTTTTTCTTTCATTCTTTACAAGATATCACAGTCCACTGCTTAACATAGGCCTCACCCATAGACCGCATCTATATACCATATCTACCATATATACTATATGGACTGCCTCGTTAGTCTAGCGGTTGTAGTTATAAGACTGCTGATCATGAGGTTCTGGGTTCGAATCCCGGGTCAGGCCAAAATCAATTATTTAATTTTTTGTCAGGAAATTCTCAGTAGCCGCCCGGAGTTAGGAAGTTGGCGGTGTCTCACCCCCGTGCCTCGGAAAGCACGTAAAGTCGTTGGTCCTGCGTCTGATCTCTCTTCGGTCATGTCGGTTTAGCGTCCCATCGGATTATGAGAGTGAGGGGATAGAGAGTGCACCTGTGCTTGCGCGTACACTTGGGCAATATATAGTCCTGTCCTGCGCCGTTGACTAGCCTCCATTGAGGCAGGCCACCGTGGCCGAAATTCGGCCTGGAGGACATTATTATTATTATACCATATTTACCACGCTTGGCATGCGGGTAAGCAATCGAATTTTTTAATTATTTAACTTTTTATCAGTTTTATTTCCCTCTGTCCCTCTTTCGACGCTCATGGGATGATATTGTGTAGTGGATTAACCACACGCCACTCACACAGGATAAAAAGCATCATTATCACTTTTGTACAATTCGTTTGTGTGCAGTGCAATTGAAAATCAAGATTTATAAGTATGCAAATTGTATTATTGCAGGTTTTTTCCGCAGTAGGCAATACTTTACGCTGTTAACGAACACTGCAGTTAAGTGCATAAGCCCGTATTTTAGTAAATATCGCAGAAGAGTCTAGTTGAACAGGTTTTCAGTCTTACTATAATTAACCACTAGCTAAATTGGCGTTATACTTAGCACCGGGCTTACCATTGAGAAAGGATGGGAAAAATATTTCTTATCCATCGTCTAATATCGACAGTTACCTGTTCGATATGACGATAACTCAATAAGTTATTAACAAGCTCAGAGGTATAAAGAGGTCTTCAATTTTTTCACTAAATAATTTAAAATGTCGAGTTCAGACTTTTATAGCAAATGAATCAATTGATTCATTTGCTATAAAAGTCTGATGTAAATGAATGAATTCAATTATATTCGTACGTAGTATGAGATAGATCTCTATGTATTGTGTTCAAGAACCCATTAAAGTCTACTACTTAACATAAGGCTTCCTCATATGACTTTAAATGACTTTCAATAAGCATTAGTGTATTCTATATTGAATAAAATTGTTTCTATTCTATTCTATTTATAGATTGCCTCATAGAGGGGATTTTGCCATAATTACCACGCTTGGCAGAATTATAAAAACTGTGGCTGCCACGCCTCTCTCGCCTCTTACGACACACACGAGACGATGTGGAGGTAGTGGATATTCTTACATCGTCACGTCAGTACAATTAAATCTCTTGCGGAATACGTTCAAAAAATTCTATCTGTACTAAAATAAAACCAAAATACTTAACCTACTACATCCTTCCAGATTTTCTGTTGAATTTGGACTTTGTACCCATCCAAAAATGTGTTGCGGTCCATGCGGTGGTGGTGGATGCTATGGTGGTGGGTACAGCGGTCCATGCTGTCCATGCATCACTATCTACACGTGCTGTACGAAGATTTTTTAATGCGTTGTCATGGCCAGTGTATGCAACACTTCGTCTCACCATATTTAATTGGTACTGTTAAGTGAAATAAAATATGTAGGTATACACGGTCACGGTCGAGTAATGATATTGATATTGATATTCTATATAAGCATAATTCAGTAATCGCTACCCAACGCTACAAAGAAATGATACATACAAAGAATTTTACAAAATTATATAAGATTCGCGTAGCTAATTACAATTGAAAGTTAAGCTCAAAGTAGGCCGGTTAATTATAATTAAAGTTAATAATAGCAATTTAACTCAAAAAGGCGCTTTAAACAACATCTTTTACATTTGCGAAAGTGCACCTAAATAAGTCAATTATGTGAGTGTCTATAATGATTTCTTATATTTACGCGAACACTACACATTGAAATAATACTAGTTTTAACGGAATTTATCGCGTATATTTAACTTTTTTACCCGACGTTTCGAGAGCTTTACAGCACCCATGGTCACGGTAAGGACTGAGATGTTCAACGTCCAGCTGTCATAGTTAACCGCGGTTACCATAGATTAAAATTTTAACTCTTGTTCCGATCTACACAGTATGAGCTTATGGTATCATGGAGTCTTGCAGTTGTATGCTTGGGTTGGGATTTAATTTTATTTATTATAGGATCCCAAGCAGATGGTAGCACCCAGCCATCTTCTCTATTGAAATTAGGATGTTTTTTGATTTCAATAGCCTCGCGAATCATCCTTGGAAGGAATCGGTGTTCTTTAACGAGGATTTGTGGTCTATCAAATCTGATGTAGTGACGGGGGCGATCTTGTACATGTTCACAGACTGCAGACTTCCCGGAGCGTCGATTCTTCACATCAGCTATATGTTCTTTGACGCGGGTTTTAATTGATCTTTTAGTTTGTCCTATGTAGGAGAGACCACATTCACAATCAAGCTTGTACACTCCTGCATCTTGCAGAGGGACGTTACACTTGACTGATGGTAAAAACTGACCAATCTTCATCGGCGGCTGGAAGTATGTTTTGATGGAAGCGCGCTTCAAGATGTAGCCAATCTTGTCAGTGACTCCTCTAACATATGGCAGTACAGCAGGTACACGCTCGACTGTGGCCGGCTTCACTCGTTCTCTGTGATGTAGGCGTGGGACCCGAAGCTTATTGTCATGCAAAACTTGCTTGACATGTTGGAGCTCGGCAGCCAGGTGTTTACTGTCACAGATACCTCGTGCTCTCTGAAACAAAGATTTACCCACGGTAGCTAACTGTGAAGGATGGTGGTGAGAATCACCGTTTAAATATCTATCTGTATGGGTCTTTTTTCTATACACAGTATGGCACAAGGTGTTATCAGGATTCCGAATTACTAACACATCTAGAAAAGCTAAGGAATTGTTTGCCTCTAACTCCATTGTGAACTGAATTTTAGAATTTATAGAGTTAAGATGGTCTAAAAATGCAGTTACTTTATCTAAAGGTAGAATTGTGAAAGTGTCGTCTACGTACCGCTTGTAGAATCTTGGATTTATGGGAGAAGTAAGCAGGGCTTTCTCCTCAAAGTCTTCCATGAATATGTCGGCGACAATGGGAGATACAGGTGAGCCCATCGCCACACCATCTACTTGCTTGTAGAACTCCTCCTTCCACAATAGGTAGCCAGATGTAAGGCAGTGTCTGAGTAATACTGCATATTCTGCAGGCATGTTGTTTTCTTCCAGCCTTCTAGTTACAATTGAGATGCAGTCTTCAACAGGTAAGCATGTAAACAATGACTGCACATCAAAACTGACCATAGTTTCATTGTCTGCCAGACGTAGGTCTTTAATCTCGCTGACAAAATGGTAGGAATCCTTTATGTGTGCTCTTGTATGTCCCCTGAGCGGTGAGAGTATTTTCGCTAAGTGTTGAGCCAATCTGTAAGTTGGTGAATCGATTTGGCTCACTATGGGACGTAATGGAGCATTGGGCTTGTGTATTTTTGGTAACCCATACAACTTTGGTGATTTGGCGCACGTAGGTATTATCCATTTTACGTCCAGATTCAATTTTTTTTTTTTATAGAAGAGGGGGCAAACGAGCATACCATCTGCTTGGGATCCTATAATAAATAAAATTAAATCCCAACCCAAGCATACAACTGCAAGACTCCATGATACCATAAGCTCATACTGTGTAGATCGGAACAAAAGTTAAAATTTTAATCTATGGTAACCGCGGTTAACTATGACAGCTGGACGTTGAACATCTCAGTCCTTCCCATGACCATGGGTGCTGTAAAGCTCTCGAAACGTCGGGTAAAAAAGTTAAATATACGCGATAAATTCCGTTAAAACTAGTATTATTTCTATGTGAGTGTCAACAAACTGAGAGTCCGGTAGGGTGTTAAGTTATTATAATAATATTTTTCCCTTAGAAAAAAAAAACATAAATTACAATTAAAACAACGTCCTGTCCTGATGGCGTCAAGTGTTCGTATAATTTTAACCCATAAATGCTTTTTCCTGTCGTAGGTGCCGTGTATACCTGTAGTGCTCAGATGTGAATGGTGGAAAGTAATTATTTACCAGCTATCAAAAAAAAAAATATCTGCGTCTTCTAAAAACAACTAAAAATAAGCAATCTTTGACTCTTGTTTTATGACTTTTGATAGCCTGTAACGATACTGAATGCTGGAAGTTTTTTTCATTGTTCTTTCTGTTTTTTGATAATCATCGCAGGTGTCCTTTGGAAGCTGAAGCCACTTATTATCCGAAAGAGACAAAATAAATGTAGTGTGCTATATTCTCTGATAACTTAGAGATAAATATGATAGGTTGTTGATGATGATGATGTTGGTGGTGATGATGATAATCTCAAAGTAATTTGACCACAATCATTTCTTTTAAGTGCGTAATGTTTGCTTAAGTCTTTTTTTAATGCCAAATTAATATAATGATAACGTCTAATGAGCAAGAAGCGCCGTACGAGTGTATTGACACATTGACTTGTATAAGGTGGAAACACTATTGCTGTCGTTTTTACGATAAATTACAAATAATCATGATAGCTTCTAAAGTAAAGACCTTATTTTCTTTTAATTTAATTATTATATAGCTTTATTTTTTAATTTAATTCTTTACCCTTTTGATTGGATTAACCAATATCCTAAACTCAGTTTAAAAACGCTAATGTCAACTGAATTATAACAATAAAAGACTTAGAAAAGGGCTTTAAAATAATATAAGAGTTTAAAAAACCTAAAAAACACGCATTGATCATCAGCTGTGATGACGGTATTCTTACCCGACTATCCCAGAAGGCGGGTTATGTTTTCTAAGAGTATGTAAATGTAAAACTCCTTTTGCGCACTCTGTGGCCTAAACGGCTTGATGGATTTTAACATAATAAGGTGTCATTATATTCGTATTAATAGTGGAAGTGACTTAGGGTATGAAAAATGTCTTTTTTCGTTTTTCAAATTAATGTTCTGTCGGGTTTTTAAATTATTATTCGGCCTATAATTATGATTGAAAGTTGTAACATCCTGTTATACCATATTTCCGAGGTGAATACTGAATCAGCTGATTTTTCGTTAATTTTCTTATATGTTATTGATAAGTTATGCTTGTGATATTTATGAGAGTTTTTTTTAATAGTATAACGGTAGCAAACGAGCACAAAGTCCACCTGATGGTGAGTGATTGCTGCGGCCCATAGACATCTACATGTATCCTAGATTACAAAACAAAATGCAGATTCGTTGTCACCGTGAGGACTAAGATATGCCTCGTTTCCAGTAAAAAAGGTCTCCGGTTCTCTACACTCATCAAACAAAACACAGCAGCGTTAAGCTGTTATTGGACGCTGGTATTCTGTGAGAGCGTGATCCTTCCCCGGTCACCACCGGACCCATTCGTGCTACTGTTTCAACCAAAAACAAATATAATTAATGTGGGTTAGTAGGTATTTATTAAACCACTTAATAAATCAATAATAATAATTACAATTTGTATAAAAAAGAAAATAGGTAACATTTTTATCGCACTTTCTTATGTCTCTTCACGGAACCCTAGAGAATGTCAAGTTGTTTGTCACAGATGTTATGAAAATTGTGTATAATGGAGAGCACCGGAGTAAATTACGAAAATTCTTTAAGGTTCCAACTTTCACTTTCTTTAAACACCTTATGCTATTTAAGTAGCTTAGTGATTTACTTAACCTAAAAAAGTTCTTTTCTCATAAAAATAACACGTTTGCTTTAATTTATTTTTTTAATTATTTATTTATTCAAAGAAACTTACAGCTCTTATATTACATTTGAATGTAAGGTGAATATTAACAATACATTAGCCAGAACAGTTTCCAACGATAAGAATTACATTGCGAAAACTTTAGACATCATTAAATGAAGTACATATTTGTGTTTGTCAAAGAGAAAAACATAACAGCTTTTAGCCTTAGTTTATATTAACATTAACAATTTAACCTCATAATTCATCATCATCATTACATCCCTTCAACATAGGCCTTGCCTAAGGAATGGAACGAAGCATGATCTTGAGTTACTTTTTACCAGGTAGTTACTCCATCTAGTGGTGATGGGGCGGCAATAGCCTTGCTATTCAGTACAAGGCAGCCACTCGAGAATCTTCTCTCCACATTGATTGTTCTTCGAGCTATATGGCGGACCCATTGCCCCTTCAGCTTACTAATCCGTTGGGCTATGTCGGTTAATCTAAGTCTACTGCAGATATCCTCACTTCTAAGCCTATCACGCTGGGAAACCCCGATCATAGCTCACTTCATATCTGGCTAAGTGACCTTAAGCTCCCTCGTAGCAGCAATGAAGGACCACGTCTCAGATCCATAAGCCATCATTCAACATTATTTTTTCTTTCAGTTACAATAGGGCAACCCTTCTTAAGGTGTAGCCTATTTAAAAAAAAGAAACATATACATATATCGGTTCAGCCATTACCGACAAATCGGCGACCATATATAAAAATAGTGTAAGAATATCTACTACCCCATATCGACCCCTGGGGGTCGCTAGTGGCGACAGAGGTAAATTAAAACAGAAGATGGGCATGGGAAGATGTTGCATCTTCCTGCTTATAACTTAAAACAATAAAAATTGCGGTTGCCAAAGTAATGGATATATGTCCGTAAAAACTTACACATTGAATATAGAATCTTCTTCTTTTTCTTAAAAAAAAAGAAACATTGCTTACGGTATGAAATTTTAATTGTTTATTAACTAGAACTGCAGAAGGTGTTGACTAATAATTGTCGCTTTAAATAAAAATATTAGCATATGAGTTTGATCTCACCGATGATCATAATAAAATATCACCGAAGCAAGTTTTATCTCCGCACATACAGCGATCTGAACAACAAGTCTAACATCGTATTATTCAAGTTCCTGAGTGTTTTTAAAAGCAGTAATGGTTGAACGATTAGTGTCAAAATTTATTGGAATGATATAGGCCGATTTATTGGTATGATATAGACCAATTTATTGGTATGATATAGACCGATTTATTGGTATGATATCTAGGGCGATTTGTTTATTTAATTTTTTTGCTCGAAATTCTTCGACATTCATTTTATTGAGTAAATAAACAATGTGGACGTTTCCTTTTCTTATATTTTATGTTCATTACAGTAAGTGAATTGTAACTTTACTAAATTAATAAAATAACTTTTTTTAAATTTACTTTTAAATAAGATATTTTATTTGTAAACTATTAAGAAAATTCAGAATAGTGTTGACTTATTTAATTCTTTTTATATTTTATTTTAATTTAGTTGAGTTTCAGTTTCAGTTGAGTTTTCAGTAGCACCTATTTCAAAAATCATTTCTATGGACCACGAGGATGCTTGAAATAGCATTGAACATATTATGTCCAATCTTATTCCACTAAAATCAACTTCAGTTTGGTTGTGCTGCAGACCTGTTATCTTTAGACATAGTACAGAGATCTTTGAATAACATTGAGATAAGTTATTTACACAAGCAACACAGCAATCAGAGCGGGGCAACACGGAGGCCGCACTTGACACCGAGAAATGTAGCTTCGATGGTTATCATACCTTGAAAAACATGCAGGACTTATTTGTGAATTACGGTGTATATAGTTAAAGCCATATTTCTGGTGTACGTTATTTATATTTTCCTATAATTTTACTTAACAATACATACAAAAGTTTGAAGAAGGATGATAATATATTAACACATATATGCGTTTTAGTTGGAGGATAAAAAGGATTTCCTTCTGCACCAATAAAGTTAATTGTTGATTGTAATTCTGATTTACTACGTAGTTAGCGGTGAAGGAAAACATCGTGAAGGTGAGAGTTATTAATTCTTGTGGTAGAAGCATACGCACTGCTTCCATTATGTATATATGTATACTTCACTCCGGAATAGCTTCTGACTCTGTTGTGTAGGTACGGAAATAATAATGAAATAATAAGAATAAAAAATATGAGAATATTTTATATTCTTATATTTTTTATATTTTTATACCCAACCATATGAGAATACACTACTAATACCCCAGAATAAAAATATTTTTTTGTAATAATATTTCCATCACGACACGATGTGGATGTCTTCAAGAGAAGAGTGAATGTAATTTTAATATGATAACAATGTATTTCAAACTAGACAGTGTCTAAATAATTTATTAATTACATATGTATATATTTTAAATTAGATAAAAGTAATATAAATAATAATAGTTGTTAAAAACAGATAGAAGTTATATATTGAAACTGCAAAGGAAAGTAATTATAAAACACTAGCAATTCGCCCCGGCTTTGTACGAATGGTTTCTGAATATCGACAACAGCGCCACCTACCATGGGTCCAAATGTGAATTTAAACCATCTAGGGACCCATTCAAATACACAAAAAAATTTTCATCAAAATCGGTCGAGCCGTTTTTGAGTCTTAGCGAAACTAACGGACAGCAATAGATTTTTTATATATAGAGATTAAAAATCCATTATGCAGGTTATTTGCGAAAATGTATTTAGATTTATAGTTACATATAACCTTTTTAAATGCATATGCGTTATGGCAATTGTACGTTACGCTACATGCTTTTTGAAAGAACACGTCCATAAAAATTCTAGTTACGCATGGCGGAATATTATTAATATGTTTTATGAAAAATGATGAATAAGACTTAATCTTTTCAGGTAAGGTAAGGAGGTTATTCCGCCTTCATCTCATGTTTTTCTTTTATAGAATAAGGGTTGCAAACAAGCACACAATCCACCTGACTGTAAGTGGATACTGTGGCCCATAAACATCTACATTTAACCTCGATTAAGAATCAAAATACAGATGCGTTGTTACCCCTGAGGACTAAGATATAATACCGCGATTCCTGTAAAACGGGTCTCCAGTTCTCTACACTAACCATACGAAACAAAGCAGCATTAAGCTGCTAATTTACGCTGGTATTCTGTGAGAGCTTGGTCCTTTCCCGGTCGAACCGACGCATTCGTGCTACAACCATAATATAGCTGTAGCGTGGCTCTACCACGTATAAAATGTCGTACTATTCTGGTTAGGTGAGGCTCTGGCGACTGGCATTTGGCGGGAAATCCAGCTACACTCAAATATAATAAACTGGTTATAGGATATTCCCATCTACCAATTAAAGGGCGAAACTTCCGGCTTTACGCTCATCAACCGAACGAGCTAGGATAGTAATATTGGCAAATATTTTGAGTAGTACAAGAAAAAAATTAAAAGAGAAAGCATTGACTACGTGGTGGTGGTAGATAGTTACTCCTTTACTGCTAAGGAATCCATCTGGGGAGTTACCACACTCTCATCTAGTTCTGTCATGAAACAGCATTGTTTTGTTCCGTCTTTAAGGATTAAGAGCATTAATACAATCGAAGGCTGTGGGACATTTTATTTTAGTCCTCTGACGTGGTAACGTGGTAAGTTTGAATTCACTTCAGTTTTATGAAAAAAAGATTCAGTTTTATAAAAAGAAAAAAAATGTTGCTTTTGTATATTGTATGGTCATTGATTAGTGTCATAAAACGAGACACCGTTTTATGACACTTTGTGTCAGCAAACAGGCATTCCATCTAAGTACTCAGCAATAATAACGTATTTCATTGTAATTCTTAATCGAGGATAAATGTAGATGTCAATCAGCCATAGCCTACATGTACCGTCAGGTACATGTAGGCTATGGCTGATTGATATGTACTCGTTGGTTTAGTGGTTGTAGTAGTGTTAACTAATGATGATGAGGTTCCGGGTTCTCATCCCGGGTCGGGTCAAAACATTAGTTTCATCAGTTTACTCAGTTTTTCATTAGAATTCTCAATAATTACCCGGAGTCATGATATTGGCGGCGTCTCACCCCCGTGCCACGGAAAGCACGTAAAACCGTTGCTTCTGCGCCTGATCTCTCTCCGGTCGTGTCGATTTACCGTCCCATCGGACCATGAGAGTAAGGGAATAGAGAGTGTACCTGTGCATGCGCATACACTTGGGCACTATAATCCTGTCCTGCGCCGATGGCTATACTCTGTTGAGGCTGGCCGCCATACTGAAATTCGTATGTAAAATAGCTAAAAGCGGATTTTTGCGTATGCTGTAATATTATTCATTTTAAACAATAATTACCTGAGGATAGGATATGGTACTAGTTAAATAATAAAATAATATACATTAGGTACTAATAAATACATAACACATTCGAGCGAACTATTAACTATGGCTGTTCATATAATATGAAGTTCTATCAACTCATTGTCATAGTAACTTGAAAGTATCGTGTTGAATACGATTACTCGATACATTGATTATTTAATTATTACAAGCGGAAGTGATTTTAAATAAGACGAGAATAAATTAAAGTTGACTATATTCGCTTATAGTTAACCTTAATTTATTCTCGTCTCATTTCAACATCATGGGTTTTAAGTTTGACATTGATTTATTGTAAGTTCATAGCATTGAATTTATGTTATAGATAACGATTAATTGATTAACAGAAATAGTGTGGGGAGAAGTTCGACTTCTTTTCATTTATAACTTACTAATGTTAGTTTATATTTATTTTATTGAAGACGAGACATTGTATCTTATTTCTCGCGGGTGGCAAGATACAACGCATCTGCATTATAATTACATGATTTTGGAAAAAAAATACTAATATGCATCCCACTGCTGGGCAAAGGTCTGCTCTCACTTCTAAGAAGATAAAGGAGCGATGAACTTCACATTTCCTCGAAATATTTTGCTACTCTTATATACAGGTTTCGTCACGATGTTTTGCTTTACCGCCGAGAAAGTTGGATAATTAAACTTTAATTGCATTTTACAATTCAATTGATAGCTTTGGTTATCGAACCCGAGTTTCCGCAAACTGTATAATTTAAAAAAGTAGCAATATTTATATAACCAATATATAAAACGACCTTATTCCAAAACAAGTTTTCAGATTGATATTTCTTAGGTGACAACCAGTCTGAACTAATGATGAGAGAAATTTAAAAAATCAAAGTAACTTCTTCAGCTTTCTTTGCTGTATTTGGTGAATATTGACCCGTTATGTTGGTTAATCTGATCCACGAGTTTCGGTTACTAGTAGCGCCAAAATAAATATTTGTATGCGTACGGCATTTGTAAATTTCCGGAATATTTCGTAAACTCATTTCTTTTATGTTCCGCGTCTGTTTCAGACAAACCACACGTCAATTATAATACTATTTTAGCGACATTATTTTGCACTTAAAGTTGTTTAACTGTGTTCAGATGCAATATATTCTTGGCCACATTATAATTATAATAATAAATAGATACAATAAATACAAATTAACATAATAGTCTAATCATTATACGTACAGCATAGACTGCGAGAAATATCAATAAAAGTCACAATAAAACTACCGAATAACGTGACGTCTAATAGATCATTAATTTCAGATCGGTGCTGTTATTTATCGGACTCAGACGCCGCATTAACGGTTATGTTGTGTTCACATTATATCGAGAGCCTGTTAAACGATTTAACGCACTCGACTAATGTACTCTCAATTATTTCATCGACTCCTCTAATTGTTTGTAAACACGCAAATAATCGTCGAGAAATATTTACTCGGCACTTCACATTGTATTTGAAAATGTTTTTTTGCACTAATGTATTATAAGAAGCTGTGCCAAGACCTAGTTAGACGACTCTTGATAAAAACAGCTATGGTAACTAATAACATGAAGAGTCTTGTCGTAACAAATAAGAGGATCCTTCACACGAAGACTTCGTATTGAATTACGGTTTTCCTAGACCCAAATTAACATTTGTAATATACTAGGCAAGCAATTCCGTCGACTTGTTGATCTAGGTTTAGAAAATGACTTCTGGAATTCATATAACGAGGTACCTGCTCGTTGTTGCTCACGTATCGTACGCTTCAATTGAATCTAGATAATATAAAATATTCAGCGCCGTCTCGTTATAATGTGAAATATAGATTCTCACGGCGCTCTAGACGGTTTGCGCGAAATAGTGACATTTAAGAATTCTAATTGGGTGATTCGTGTGCGCTCAACAAATGTGTGTATCAGCAATAGAATACAGTTATGATTGAACCTCAAGTGAAACTAGTTAAGGTGCGTTGCACGCGAGTGTAAGAAAAAGCGTGGTTGCGTACAAAAAATATCCGACAACGAGTTATACGAGCCATAATGCTGTAATTATTAGTTATATGGTGACATCGCACATTGCTTGCTACCATGGGATGGTGGAATTTATGATTATCTATAATTATTATCTATTTTACAGTTAGTTACTGATATTTTTTGCAATTAAATTCCAAAAACAAAGTTGACAAATCTAAAGCCTTATTTTGCACGAACATATGAGGATTTTTTTTAATCGTAAAAGAGCATATTAATAGTGGCAATAGAGGGAAATATTATATTTATTCAATCTCAGCCCTCAGGGCTGGCAACGCATCTGCATTTTGATTTTTAATTGAAGATCAATGTAGATGTCTATGAGCCACAGTATCCACTTACCATCAATATCTTCCTAACAACAACCAGAAGATAAAAATTGGGACTGCTAACCCGCACGCCAATCGTAGCGACTAATGTATAGTATAATATATGAGGCATCATTTATTGCATGTATGGGGAGCATTATGTATACTATATACTATACACTTTGATAAATCGCAATAATGATGATGAAGCAACTTGCAATCTTAACAATTCAAAGTGAACTATTTGACCGTTTTCGAGAATAAAGAAATTCTAAATGATTATTATATTTGTAAGCGTTTCATTTTGTCGAATGTACATTAATTTTTAAACATTTAAATACCTATTACAGTTAGTCTGTTATTTTTATTTTGGAGACCCGTTTGTTTGACGTAGATAGATGTTACTTCTTGGCCAATATAAGACACAAGCGTACGTGATATAATCCACTACCAGGATATCAGCAATAGAACGAGAGTAATCAACATAGCCCAATGAATCAATTAGTTGAAATGGCAATGGATCAGCTATATAACTTTATTATCCGACAGCTGCTGGGGCAAGGTTCTGGAGTAAGAAACGGTGAACGACGCTTCAGTAAATTGCGTGATTTATGTGAATTGTTAGATGTTTATTTAATGTCTGTAATGACGATGAAAACTTGCGACTACAATAGGGTACCTATAAGACGTTATCCGATTCAATGTATATTTAAGTTTTTATCTTATCTCAATTCATAAATGTCCGTTGTACAATGTTGTCATAATATATAAACAGTATATAAAATGACTCCGCCTTTATCCTGTTAATACCCAGCTGATATGGTAAATGTCCGTATTAAAATTATGGCCATATTTTTAGTAATTAATATTCATACAGGGACTTAGCCAAAGGCTATTTCTCAACCATATTTATCTTGAAGTAGTAGCTACTCGCCGTTTCCGAGATTCCGATTATATATATATACAAAATATATATACAAAAAATATATACAAGAATTGCTCGTTTAAAGTTATAGGATGAATTTTGACGTGGAAACAATGCGTCTCAAACGGCACGCCATATCAATGGTGTATACGGACTTAGTATACTACTAACGAACAAACCGTGCGTTATTAGTGCAATCACTTCAGTTCGGCAAATTTTGATCTCACAAATAAATAATAGCGGCCGATCGAAGAAAAGTTTGATATTGAGAAACTGAAAGCGAAAGTGTAAGCGGATCCATTTCAAACTACGGCTGAGCCAGTTTTGGCTTTTGATGTAAGTATCATAAAGACTACATTGGGTCATAAGCGCTTTATAAGTACATCATGAATTGATTGACGCACAGCTGTCAACAGAGGCGTTTACAAAATTAGCAAATCTTTATTATTTAGTAGGATATAGGAACTTTCCGCATTCACCATATTCTCCAGAACTTGCCCCAGTGCTTTCATTTTCTTCGAAGATTTCTTTTAAATATTTTAATTCCGAAGAAGCAGTACAAACTGCTTTTAAAGAGTTCATCTTTTTTTGTGCGGTATCTCGTAGACTTCTGTAGCAAGGGCATCAACAAACTGCCCACAAATAAAGCTATGTTGGGCAAATATTTTGATTATTTAGAGGTTTTTAATATCCCAAGGTCAAGGTTTCGGTCCGATTTTGAGAATGCGACTTTTCATCAGATCTCCACGTTTTGAGGTCCTAGAAAGCCATTCCGACTATTCCTGGCTAGATGTCCGGCCGTGTGTTTGTGTGAGACTTCGAGCTGATTAGATTTTTAAGTCAATCGGTCGAGCCGTTTCAAAGATATTCAAAAAATAACCATAAAAAAGATCTTCGACCTCAAAAATTATATAGAATTTCGAGCGTTACGCTAGACACTAAGTGGGAAGTTCCAGGAATATAAGGCAGGACCTGCGAAGTAAACCATTTTTCAGATTTCTTTTGTAATTTTACTACTACACTTTCATAGATATTAATTTAAACTGTTGACGGGAAAAAATTAGTGCCCCGAAGCTGTAATAATTTGTTTTCATAAAGCACTGCCCCGTATCGTTTCATGTATCTAGCTCATTTATTTGAGATTTTCGAGTTATCTTAGGCACGTCGTAAACTTTTACGATCACAGATAACTAACAAGAATTAACTGCTACGTCTAAGTTTTAATCTATATTGTCGCCTTAAAGCAATACTTTGGCGATAGTTTATTCATTAAGTTATTGCTGCCCATCAAAAATCTACTGCTGAACATTGGCCTCAACCATAAGTATACATTGGGAGGATATTTGCCATAGTCACCACGCTAAGCAGACAATTTTGGTATCCGTAGCTCTTTTAATATTTTGTGCTGGTATCAGAAAGATCTTGCTACACATATTTTGCTCCAGTTTTCTTCTGTCACTTCTAATGACTCCTATTGGATGATATGAGGTAGTGGCGATATCTTCCGCTGTTATTTTACAGTTAATTAGCATTACTTAATGGTCAATTTTGAAAGATCCGTTTTTGTGCATTTTATGTTAGCCAAATTCGAAGTTATTTTTTTATAATATTAATGCGACAAACGAGCACACAGCCCACCTCATGCTACGTGGATGCTGTGGCCCACAGATATCTACATCTATTTGCGATTAAGAATCAAATTACAGATACGTTGTCACCCCCTGATAACTTAGATGGAATGCCTCGTATCCCGTAGAAGGGTCTCCGGTGCTCCATACTCACCATACGAATTATAGCTGCCATATTTTGTATGGTTATGCTGTTATGGTCGTTACGCTGGTGTTCTGTGAGAGCGTGGACCTTTCTAATCGTGCCGACCCATTGGTGCTACAACCATGAGATAGCTGCAGCATGGTTTTACTACGTAAAATCAGATCTTTCTGTAATTAGACTTACTTGACTAATACGCAACCTACGTACACATCATATACGTGTATATTATAAGTCTATGTACACATAAGTTGATTTATTATCTGTGTCAAATGTATTACGAATACAAATTTAATCTCTATATATAAAATCAATTGCAGTCCGTTAGTCGTTGCTGATTCTGATTTTTTTTTGTGTTCGAGTGGGTGGTTGGCTGGTTAAGATACAAAAATGGAAGCGGTAGGTGACGTTGTTCCCGAGATCCAGAAATAACACGTGCTAAGCGGGGGCGGATCGCTGGTCTCTTTTAAAATCCGTAAAGCAAAGCAATCATCATTTATCAGTATTTGATTGGATCTTGATATAAGTGCATGGTTATGGTGGTGCTGCTCGTAAATATACAATAATATTGCTACATTAAAATGCAAATGGTCCTACACTGTAGATTAAGTCATTAAAACTGCTTCAAGTCCTCCAAAGGTGTGTGAGGTATTATGGCGTTAGTTATGTATTTATTGTCCATTACCTGATATTTATGTTTCAATTTGAGGCGATTGTCTGTTAGAAAGGAAGTCACCTAGTCGGAAGCGATGGGTTTTATTAGTTTTCGACATACCTCGGCTTGGTAGCGTAGTCATTTAGATTTTTGTTGCATGGATTCGATTCTCGTCAAGACACAAACAACAACAACACAAAAAATATTATTTGATTAGGCATTTCTCCCATTTTAACAAGTTTCTTTTTTTATAGCGTTGGGTGAAAACGAGCACACAATCCCCTTGATGGTAAGTGGATGCTGTGGCCTATAGACTTCCACATTTATCCTCAATTAAGGATCAAAATGCAAATGCGTTGTCAACCCTGAGGACTGAGATGGAATGCCGCGATTCCAGTAAAAAGGGTCTCCGGTTTCCTACACCCACCATACGAAACACAACATTACGCGATTTTTTACGTAATACGTGGTAGAGCCACGCTACAGCTATATTATGGTTGTAGCACGAATGGGTCGGCTCGACCGGGGAAGGACCACGCTCTCACAGAATACTAGCTTAAATTTTTTTATGGAATGAGGGTAACAAATAATTAAATTTAAACCATTCAAGGATCCACTTAAACATACAAAATAAGTTTAACATACAAAATAAGTTTCAATAAAATCAGTCGAGCCATTTTAGAGTTTTAGGGAGACACACACACACACACACACACACACACCAATATATATATATATATATATATATATATATATATATATATATATATATATATATATATATATATATATATATATATATCAATTCAAAAACGAAACATTTATTATAATTTATATAGAGATGATTAAGCACAAAAAGCAGGTAACGTAGCGTTACTAGTGTCTTTCTTTCTTCCACGTCAATTACATGTAAACTGTAAACATCCTATTGTAAATATATACATCTAAGGCAAGTAAATTATTATTATTATGGGCTTTTTTTAGCTATTTTTCATCAGATGGACTCATTTGTCGTTCTTATTTATTAAACAATATGGCAAACGAAGATCTATTTTTTTTAAAAGTAACCCCGTACGTTGAACTGGGATTTTCGCTTGTATGGTGGTGGCAGTTAACATTAATGAATTGTACAAGGACATACATCCAGACCCTAGACGATACCAATACTTGTGTAAAAGCTTCCCAAACCATACAAATGCTTGCTCATTGTGAGATTTGTTCCCGCAGTCCGTAAGCACCGCAACTCAATTCTGTTCAGAAAGTCTTAGGCAGTCTTAAGTTAGCAACTTACGCTGATTCACCCCCGTGCCTCAGGAAGCACGTGCAGTCTGAACTTTCTACGGTCGGGTCATATTGCCCTTCGGACTATGAGAGTGAGAGAATAGAGAGTGCACCTGTGCTTGTGCACACACTCGTGCACTATAATGCTGTACTGCGCAGATGGTTAGTCTTCGTTGATACTGGAAGCCGTGATAGTAATTCGGTCTAGAGGATATTACTCAGACCAGTGACAGGAAACAGAGTTCAAGCGGCATCGCTTCTTGCACTACTTGTTCTTGGTACGTGTTAGACGTGGTGCTTTACAGCAAAACCTGTACAGTGGAAGAGGCCCGCTGTTACGGGCTGGTATAGAATAAAAAAATATATTTGATCAATTCAAATAACTTTGCAAAATTAAATATCTGCACTAAATAGTGAGGGTGCAAATAACAGTAATACTTTCGAAACTTTGAATCTGAGAATATTCATACAATTATCTGCTCCGTGTTTCGCCCAATTTGGTCTAAAACCGACTTTCTATTATTATATTATAGTTATAAGGCAATTCACTTTCAAAAGAAAACTTTTTTGAAAAATACGCATTAGCGTTGTCTGCGGTGACGTAGCTTTACCGCAGACGTAATTGATCGATAGACACTAGTTTAATCTAGAAAGACAATCTATTAGTAATACAAAGCCACATTTATGACAAATGTAATTTTCTTGCTCTGCGTGTAATCAACGTTTCATTTTCGTTTTTGGCAGTTTGTTAACTTGCTTTTTTGTTATGAAATCTTTGTGGCAAGCGAACTTACAGTCTAATGGTGAGTGGCTACTGCAGTCTACCACCAACCAACATCAAATAAAGAAGGTACCTGATGACCTCGCACTGTCGTCAGAGGTGACAACGCATCTGTATTATTAAATGAATGAAAAAATGAAAATGAATGCTGTGAGGCATTCCATCTTGTCAGATGAACTGCCTGACAGCATATAAATATAGTGACTCTCTACACTCTTCAGAGTGGAACACAACAGTATACCCACAGCTGTTTAGATGCAGATAAAGGTAAATGTGTGATAACTATTCAGTGGACTGTGTGGCAAGGAGCCCTACCAACTACTGCTATAAATATTGTAATGAGCACACAATCTACCTGATGGTAAGTCAATGCTGGGACTTATAGATTTCTTCATTTATCCTCGATTAAGAATCAAAATGCAGTTGCGTTGTCACCCCTGTGGATTAAAATGGAATGCCTGAGCTCCAGTAAAATGGGTCTCCAGTTCTCTACACTTGCGATACGAAACACAGCAGCATTAACCTGTTATTTTACGGTATTCAGTTAGTTTTGGCTAAAAGTTTTTATTTTACCACGTTGTTATAAAGTCACTTTCTTGTTTATCTGTCTGTGGCTGCGGTTGGAATTCAGTAATTGATTTTACCCTCAATCCCCATAAAATTCCCATGCAGTCGCATGCACTTAGTAAATCGAGAGCGGTCGCATACGACTGCACCCACCCACAGTACTTTAACCCAAATGTCAAATTTGACCGCACCTACGGTCAAATTTGACCGATTGAATTTTAACGGAATATCGAACCGGTCAAATTTGGACGGTTGGCGTTTGCGAGGTTAAACTGACTTGAAAATCTGAATATAGCTCAGTTCGGAAAACAATCCAAGAATATGATAAAAAATGTGTTAAATGGAAAAAATTAAAACAATTTCACTTATTTAATTAAATTTAATTGGTTAGGCATTAGGCTGCGGGGCCTCGTGTTCATATGCCGCATGAACTAAGTGTTTAATAACGGTACCATGTCTGAATGCAGTCGATGTCCAATATGTGTATTTAAAACAATATGGAAGAAACTTGCAATATTAAAAAAAATCATAAAATCATGTATCCTAGAGTATAAGATTTAATATGCTTCAAATAGAATGGGGGAGTGTGTAGAGCCCGTGTAGCCACTAAAATGTCACTAACTGTCACTGACACGTAAATTCACACGTATACATGTCAACACGAGATGCGTGTTGACGTTACAATCGTTTCCAAATTTCGCACGCAAATATTTTAGAAAATGTCGAAAAGCACGCTATTTATAAATAAATATGTATTAAAATCTGTCTGTCAACACATCGAATCGGGTTTGCAGTAGTATAATACGACGTTATTGCTTGTATGTGTGCTCCGGGCGACACCGATCCTCGTACAAAATAAGGTTGACGGCCATTCTATTGTGTATTATAGTATTCTATGACTTCAACTATAATTACAAGCACTGTCCCGTGGGTGTCGTAAAGGGCGACAGAGGGAAACAAATCAGGAAACGGCCAGTGGCGTCTTTCTAATAACGTCTAAAAATAAAACTGTCGCTGCCAACTTGCTTGCTAAGCAAATATCTCGCCTATGAGGCAATCGGTGGGGGAGGCTGATGTTTAGCAGTGCACTTTAATAGGCTGAATGGTAGCAGTAAATAGGTCATATACTTATATGTTTTATTGCTCATCAGACCAATTTATTTCTTCTTCATACAAATGTAACAACACTACAAACTTGCCATTTTACGCGTGATACATTTAATGTGAACATTATAGCGTGATGTCGAACCGTAAGTTGTGCATTACCGCAAAGTAACTTTCACTGGCAACGAAACAAAATTGAAAAAAATACCGGAAACATCGTTCAAACGTGCCTTAAGTATATTGAACGACCTTCCTGTTGCTGAGTTATTTTGAGCGCGAGAAATTTATTTCGTCTTCAATTGCTCATTGGGAATAATTAATGGTTTTGTTCAATGTAATGGCATCTTATATAAGATGCAAGTACCAATGGACATATGATAATATAATATTCTTTTATTTATGTTGTCGAAGTGACCAGCTATAGAAACTTTTATTAATTTTAATACCCGGGCTACCGTTACATGATAGAGCCACGTTGCAGCAAATACGAGTCGGCTCGACCGGCGATGGATTACGCTCTCACAGAGTACTAACATATAATACGTATGAGCTTAAGGCTTCTGTGTTTCGTTCGGTGAGTATACAAAACTGGAAACCTTTTTAATGGTAACGAGGCAGTATATCTTATTCTCTGAAGGTCTCTGTTGGCCAAATTCAGTACAAAAACACTACACATCGGTCAAACGTGAACCGATTCTCTCCAACTTTACCGAACTTTAAGAATTTGGTTCAGCATTTCAAATGAATCAGATTTAGAAATTCTCGCTATCATTCGGTTGCTAGAGCAGTTTCTATTTAAACACATTAATTTAAAAAATATGGTCCAATTATGCCATCGGAATCAAAAACTTTGGCAATTTGAAACTTGGTATCAATAACCCATATTTATACCATGAATCGAATTACCTAAGCTTAAAAAGACCATGGGCAATTCACACCGTGATCTTAAATTTTCTCACTGAAAAAGAGCATTTAGATGATTCACGTGGTCTGAACCATAGATGCCATGAGACGTCCACAAACACGATTAGCGGGATGCAACGCGTGCCGTGGATGTTAACACACTTATAAAGGAACTATAATACCGTCTGACATTCTAATAAAATTAGAGAAAAAATTAAAAGAACATTATTATAAAAATCACTTTAAATTTCACTTCCGAAACGAACCTGTAATTTCACTCAGCATTGTCACATTTGGATAAACACTTGTACTTGTTTCAATATATTTATTTTAAATAATTATTAATTTACTAACTATAAAACCGACTGGTTTAGCATCAACAGGATATAATATCATAATAACGAACATAAAAATTACTTCTAAATTTCTATTCTTAATAAGTGGTAACAATATTCACAATGAACAAAACATGTAGTTACTCGAGGCTAACGCATTTAAGTATAAAATAAATAATGTTTTTATTTTATTCTAGTAAACATAATTATCTCAAAACAGTGGTGAGGATACATACAGTAATAATCGATAATTATCATGTACCAATTCTTCACCCGTGTTTCTAGCATATTCGCATTAAAAAAGGTATCTAAAGTGCCATTTAACGCACAAAGAAGTTTTCATGTTCATGATTATAGTGAATTATTTGAATATATTTTTGCGTAACTGCATAAATAATTATGGCTTAACGGGTGGGTTGTATTTACAGAGGCTTTCCTTAACTGAAGGTTCAATAAAATGACAGCGCCAATTAAGGTGTCGCTTGCCTATGAATATTTGTTGTTTAAATTATACAAACGTCGATTGGAAATTACATATATCGATATAAAATATTAATGATAGCCGTCTTTTACCATGCACACAAAATGACGTCATTTAACTTGTCTTGAACATGAACATTGTTCATGAACTTGTATCAAGATCTCACGAAGGTTTTATATTTTGTATCTTCTGGTGCATTCTTTGCAAAATTGAAACAAGTTGACATAACATTAAAATAATATATTTTTAAAGCTGTACTTTTCATCAAACCTTTTCAACTTGATCCCTAGTAAAAAATATGTTTTAAATACCTTATTCTTTCTGGACACGGTTATTGATTTCTTTTAATGTAAATATTCAATAAGACGATGATTTTTTCAAATAAATTATCGTAGAAAAATTGTCGTCTTAAAATGAGATTAAATGGATTATTTATAAAAGAATATTTTAATATATACAATGTTTCAATGTTCAATATAACGCACTTCTTAATAATTTTCGTTCTAGAAGTCCTATAATATTCATATTCATGTGTCATAATCTAATTCTATGGCGTATTTTATTGGAATTTGTCCAGTCCAAAAGAGATTTGTAATGAACCTAAAAATTTGCTATAGTTTTTTATATTTAGATGAAATCAAAACGTGGTGGATCGGAAAAATCCGTCTCTTCATCGTTATTATTTGATAAGGTCATTAGCGTGAGCACAGCGCTGAATTATATGAATTACACGCACTAAATATTTCACTAAGCGCGCTCAGCTCTCATACCTTATCCACTAACACATGTTAAACTAATTCCACTGAAATCTCTCTTGCTTCTCTCTACTTATACTATGCTATTCGTTTCGTATCTAATAGGCCATTGTTAAGTCGCTCTTATCTGTTACAGATCAGGAGATAAGTGTGAAAAGAGACGAGGTGTAACGTGTAAGTATATCGAATTTGTTTAATTAGGTACTGTGCAGCTTTAAATTTTTCACATGCGCGTTACTCGACTCACTTAGAGTATGGGAAATGAATTTGGTAAGTGTAATGTACTTTTCAAAAGATAAAAGTTACTAGGTAGAAATTTTAAATAAAGACAGGAAAAATGATTTATTCAAAGATCGAATTGTATAAAACATTAACCGTTTATTTTAAAAGTAATCGAATAATCTTTGAAAGTTTTTTCATTATTTTTATTGCAACTGGAGGACCTTAATTTTAGACCTTTAATTGTAGCAGCCTGCCTGATAGTACTTAAATTACTTACGTAGTGTATATGTTACAAGACACTTAGTGTCCCATAGATCAAAGTAGGCTACAAGTTGATACTTTTTGTTGACACTACAAGGTCTAGGAAAGAAACCTCATAGTCTGTTGGTCAACTGGCTATTTATTACCGCCATAACAAAACCCAATAGTGGATTTTCGGCTGCTTGTTGGAAAACATACGTAAGTCTGACATACCCTATACGAGATCCTCGACGATAATCACCAAATTAAGCACTCCGCTCTTTATTTGCGTACCCTTGCTAATTCCAGAAACTGGAACTTTTGTTGGTTATTTCAAAATCAATATAACTTAAACCACAAGCCGTTTTCTAGATTTTCAAACAAAATTAAAACCAATTAATTCTAAAAATTCAGTTTAGCCTTTTTATTTTGAATGCTTTATTGTAAAGGCTTTATTGTATGCACTTTTGGGAAAAGCTGAATTATGAATACAAAGTTACTCATGCTAACTGTTACCGTTAAAGTCTTTCAAAAGTCCACTGCATAGGGGTCATAGCTATCACCCTTAACAGGCAGGTTGGCAAGCGCAGTTTTTATTTTTGTTGTTTTTAGGCAAAGGCAGCTATCATCTAATGATTTTGCCCTGTTTCAAACCAACCAATAACTATATATGAAAATTCAATTTTATAATACGATAATTAATTCGATATAACATTATTCTAAGTAACCGTCTGAGATATGGAAACAGGCCTGTACTAAGCCGTTTAATCAGTCGGTGCGGAAGATAGGAAACCTTAAAGGCATGCATTATTTTATTGCATTATCAACTACTTCAAGAGAGCAGCGATCTCATTAGAAGCAACTTAAGCATTTTAATATGCATAACCAGTAAATTAGCATTTGAACACCGTACCCACGATACGTCTTATTCAAACATGCGACACTGGTGTAAACTGTCCAGCTCAAGTCTCCGAGATTTGTATTAGGATTTGTTTTGCATGTTTATATGTTACCAACCGAGTCTAGAGAGAATTTCAATGAAGTGTGTTTTAAATGTACTTAATATTCTAACAGTGGTATGAGAAATTAAAATTAAATAACCAATACGACAAATATCCCCATATGAGAATATTTAATATATAATATTTAAATGCTTCCCGAAACAAAATAATAAATTTATTAAATGGTTGTTGCCAAACGACAGTATACCCACAGCTACGTACATAATATGTTCTGTTTTGAAGGGTTAGAGAGTCAGTCTGATTACTGATTGTGAAGTACATCATCTTTGTCTTCAGAGGTGATAATGCACTTACGACATTGTTCTTTGTTTCGGTTAATTTACTAGTCTTCAAGGACTGCAATAGCCACTGAGAATCAGATTGACTATTGGAATCTTCCTATAGTTCTCCCAGACTCCACACAATAATTCCTTATTCATTGGTATTGACAAATGTAGAATGTTGCATTGACTGTGATTATAGCAACTTTGATTTTATATAATACACGTATTTACTCGGAAGTATTCGGTGAGCCGTGCGGCATCCTTAAATAGACAGCATAGTTTATCATGTGGGGTTAAGTTATAATACGTAAAAAGGAGTCTTCAATCAAATAGATAATTAACGGCAATAATGATAAAATAAAATATTTGACGATTTAATCTTCTCGAATAATAAATCGTAATAATGTGCATAAAACGTGAATTCTTGTTAAATTTCAAATAAAATTCTATAAATATAGACTCAGACTACACCTAAATAAGATACAATATTAAAAGTAAAGTAAAGTTACAGCCTATATACGTCCCACTGCTGGGCTCAGGCCTCCCCTCATTTCTGAGAGGGTTTAGAGCAAGGAAGTGTCCGCCGCGCTGCCCAAATGCGTGTTGACGAACTTCACATGTCTTCGAAATATATTTTTTTTCTTATTCCTCAGACATGCAGGTTTCCTCACGATGTTTTCCTTCACCGCCGAGCACGTGGTAAATCAGTACTTAAAATTGCAATTAACAATTTCATTGGTGCCGGCGGGGATCGAACCCGGGTTACTCGCGTTCTGTTATATTTACAGCGAGCGTTAACCACTGAGCTACCACGGCTCTACATAATAATAATAAGATACAATATTAAAGCAATAATAAATAAAACATTTAATATCAATAATTATAAATTAGCTTTGAATATCCTTTTTTCTTATGGACTTTAAACAAACTCCATCTACCACGTAAACATGGCTCTACCTTCACGTGGTAGAGCCATGCTGCAGCTATATTAAATGTATAGTTATATCATGAATGAGTCGGCTGGACCGGGTAAGGACCACGCTATTGCGAAATACCAGCGTAAAATATCAGCATCATGCATTGCGTATGATGAGTGTAGAGAACCGGAGGCTATTTTTACTGGAAAAGAGGCATTCCATCTTAGTCCTCATGGCTGACAACGCATCTGCATTTTGATTCGCAAACGAGGATAGATATAGATGTCTATGGGCTACAGCAACCACTTACCATCAAGTGGACTTTGTGCCCGCTTGTCACCCTTATCCTATAAAAAGTAATTTAAAAAAAATATTTTTGAGTTGTTAAAAATATTTTAGAAAATATTTTTATTAGAAATTATTTTTATCAACGTAATTAATAAATTTTTCATTTATTGCCCAATTTTACGCAAAAAAAGATTATTACCTAATCTAATCAAAGAAATTTATAAATATATATCAACGTGCCCAAAAAGAAGTTTTTACTTCAAAATATATTTCGTAACGTAATTATGAAGCCTGGTAATTTTTATACAAAATAAGTAATGTACATAACATTCGCTAGCCAGCCTACACAATGATTATAACTTTTTCTTTTGTTTGAATATAATACGTTTGCTTTCTTTTCTTACGCATAATGGGTTCAACTGCTTATTTTCACTACAAATTACAGGCAGTTTTCTTACTAAATTTAATATGTATGAAAAATTACGCAAGAGCATAGTCCGTGAAGTGTAACTTATGACATACATATTGTTATAGAAACTAGTATTAATAGAAGTTATTTTTTTTAAATAATTCAAACAATAAAAAGTAAAACGATTCTTAATTAGACATAGTTACAAAACGTATTGCGAGCATAAACCGTGTAATAGTACAAGTGTATCAATCAGTACGCTATGTTAACTAACTTCTCGACGAGCGTACGAGAGGAAATGACTTTTTATGAGATAGTATCAATATCCATAAAAGCAATATCTCTTAGTATCCTATAAAGAATATGCTATTTCATGATGTATAATAATTATTTTAGCTCATGATAAAACTATAAATATATAACTGTTTAACTATAAGTATTTTTAGAGCATAGGAACAGGATTTTGGTTGATTAATTATTTTTTGATTTACTTTACCACTGCAGAGTAGTCTGGTTTAGTCTTCCCAAAGATTGCTTCAAAGTACGGTACTGAGTCATCTGCGTCCATCGACTACGTGCGTGTTTCATTAGGTCGTCACTCCATTTTGTATAGGATAGGGTGACAAACGAGCACAAAGTCCACCTCATGCTGAATGGTTGCTGTGGCCTATAGACATCTACATCTATCCTCGATTACGAATCGAAATGCAGATGCATTGTCACCCGTGAGGACTTAAATGGAATGCTTGGTTTCCCGTAGAAAGGGTCTCCGGTTCTCTGCACTCACCATACGAAACACTATTTGACGCTGGTATTCTGTGAGAGCGTGGTCCTTCCCCGGTCAAGCCGATCCATTCGTGTTACAACTATACTATTAATATAACTGCAGCATGGCTCTACCACGTATAAATTAGGGGGTCGTTCAACAATGAGCTTGCTAGTAGCTCTACTACTCGAAAATCTTTCTTACCCATCGGTTGTTGGTTCTTCTAGCTATATGGTTACGGTCCATTGCTGCATCAGTTTACTGACTGCTATAATTTTGAAATATTAATATTAATTTCTTGTTTAGAAAACTTTATTGCTCTAAACCTCATCTATCCATCCATTAATAACAACCTATAACACCCTACAATAAAAAACATCTTAATACTGAACTGCAGACCTGGCAGAGTCATCATGTATTGTTGAAGTGTCAGTCAGAGTTTTGTGTCTTCTATGACTTTAATTTGACTATCGAAATACGAAAACAATATGCCGTGGGCAGCTCTACAGGACATAAGCTTCCCCCAAATATCATATTGCATCATACGGGTATTTTTCTATTGTCAATAATTATACGAGTAGTATAATTTTGAGTTGATATCCTGCATGCATTTCCTGTTTCAGATTCCCTCTGTGGCCTCTTACGACCTTGGGATGGTATGGAGTAGTAGATATTCTTATACCACAACTATACGGTTTTCAATTCAGTTCACAAAGTTTTTTAAGTGTATTACGCCTATACGTAAGTAAAAACGTGTGTAAAGCTAGCCGTCGTTGAAACTGTAATGCTAAAGAGCAAAATAACTTTTATACTGCCGTAAATGTACCGTTTAAAACACATAAAACTGATCCTTTACGAACAGTTTCCGCGTTAAGCGATAACATCCGCGGTTAGGGCGCATTCATCGATAGAAACTTACGGAAACAGTCATACTTCAGACGCCAACAACTTACGTCTTGGCTCGGGCTTGAACCCACTGTGTGACTTAAATATTAAACGCGGTCATAGGTATATTATACAACAACAAACGCGGTCGTAGGTATATTGTTTTTAATATAATATAAATATTTTATTTTAATGACGAGTTAGATATATGTCTTATGATAATTGTTACAAGGATTACTTTAAAAAATCAAACTTGTATATTTTTGGCTCGGGTTAACAATAAATAAAACAAAGACAGCGTAATAGCATAACGGCTGCAGACAGTGAGGTTAATTTTGGCCCGCAATAAGTGTGTGTACTGTCTACAAATAATTGTTTGAGTTCAAGTGCAATTTTACTATGTAGTGAGGGCTAAACACTCAATACTATCACGAAAGTGTCGTAACAAGTGACAGTCTTTTATAATTCCAATCGTCAATACTTTACTTCCACTGATAACAAAAAACTGCGGTTGTCCACCTGTCTGCTAATGTAACAACTCCGGGAAATATGCTCTCTATGATGCAAACTACGAGGAATTATACAACGGGCTTTTGGAAGGCTTTGATGAATAAATACATGAATGAATGCACAATTTATGTTTAGGCGTTCTACGTGGCTAAACACTAAGGTGTGTGACATGAACAATAATGTGTGTGGTATCGTTTTTGTTAATAAAAAGCGGAAATATTTAAATCATACAAGAACTACTTCTAATTAATTTCAGCTTATCGATTAGATCTAATGACTTATTAAAATATCGCTTTCTCAACTTTGAAATTGTGGTAAAGGTTTTTTTTTAATAGTATAAGGGTGAAAAACGAGCACACAGTCCACCTGATGGTAAGTGGTTAATGTGGCCCATAGACATCTACATTTATCCTCGATTAAAAATCAAAACGCAGATGCGTCGTCACCCCCGAGGATTAACAGCGATATTAAGCTGCTATTTTACGCTGATATTCTGTGAGAGAGTAGTCCTTCCCCGGTGGAGGCGACCCATTCGTGCTGCAACCATAATGTAGCTGCAGCGAGACTCTACCAGGTACAATACGCTAAGCTAACAAAATATGTCTAGAACTTTACAATAACGATTTTTAATTTGAAATAGGCGTTTATAATTTTAGTGAACAAACTCACAACTTGCAGTCATTTATGTTCAGTGTCTTTGCACTATTTCTAACGACAGATATAAATTAAAAAACACAGAAGTAGTAGAATAATACTAGTAAATTAGATAAATAACGGTTTCCTGTTGAACAATATTATATAAGGTTTACGATTTAGTTTTACTATTTTCGATCGTAACTTACTTTAAAGGATTGTTATATTAGCATCACCGTCAATAACCTGTTGAAAGTCAATTGCTAGACATAAACCTGTTTCATTGGTAAGTTTTTCCTTATATATGGATTTGACGCCATATTTGGAAGTTGAATTAGCTATCACATTACCTACCAAATGCCTGACTGCTTCCTGTCATCAGTCTGGGTATTTTACCTCTTGTATAAACTATACTACCGGTATTGGACGCCGTAAAATCTCCTTGGCATTTTCTTTAGTCGATTAAAACGCCCACGTGTCGAAATAAGGCGATCGATTCTACAACATCACCACCACGCGGCGGAATTGTAAGGTGTATGTGGTAAGAGTAAAGCTCAAAGAAGTAGTGAATCTATCATTACCTACATGTTTAGGTAAAGTCAAAGTGTAGTTAAAATAAATTATAGTTAAAAAAAAAACATGGAAATACGCAAAATTATTTTATTTTATCCTGGTGATACCAACAAGGATACTAAGATATAGTTATGGAAATTAAATGAAATGTAGTGAATGAAATGAACAATTTTTATTCAATACATAAAAAGTAAAAAAAAAGTAAAGTTAAAGCCTATATACGTTCCACTGATGGGCACGGGCCTCCCCTTATTTCTGAGAGGGTTTTAGGGCAAGGAAGTGTCCGCCGCGCTGCCCCAATGCGTGTTGACGAACTCTTCACGAGTCTTCGAATTCTTTTTTTCTTATTTCTCAGACATGCAGGTTTCCTCAAATCTTTTCCTTCATCGCCGAGCACGTGGTAAATCAGCACTTAAAATTGCAATTAACAATTTCATTGGTGCCGGCGGGGATCGAACCCGGGTTACTCGCATTCTGTTATATTTACAGCGAGCGTTAACCATCTGAGCTACCACGGCTCATTCAATATATATTATAACATTATTCTACTTAAAAAAAATTATTTACCATTACACACATTAAATTATTGTATTGTCATTGCTCTACGAGTGCAAATTTTCAAGTCATGTCGTTTACAGGTTGGTGAAAATTATATTAACAGATTCCTTAGAAAATTATATTATAGACAGATAGAAAGATAAAAACGAAGCTAATAAAAGTGTTTTAATTTAAATAACTATGACTTCTGCAAAAATAAGTAAGGACATATCAAGTAAGATCGACAACTGTGGATGAAGGTGCTTTTAAGGACATCTATATAATCTATGAAATAATCGGTCTTTATCTAAAAAAAACTGGGTAAACCTAGACTTACTACTTTCGGACATTACCCTTGCAACTTTTTTTACATAATAAATATATCATGCATAATTATAATATCGAAAAAAGTGTAGACTCAATCATCATAAACCGGTAACGGGATTTAGATTATTTTATCATACCATATGGGTCATTAAATGTATCCTTATTGAACTGGATCGATGATTAATAAATTTTTTATAGATATAGTTTTGTTTTCTGTTTTACGACCTTTAATTCAAGGAAGAATTCGAAAATAAAGATTAGTGGCGGTGTGAAAGAATCTACTATCTCATATCATTACGTAGGAGTCGTAAGAGGCGCCAGGAAATGAAACAAAATTAAAAAAAGACGAAAGGCAACAGCGTCTTCATAATAACATTTTAAAATAATAAAAAACATCGGCTGCCAACCCGTCACCCAAACATGGCAACTGTGGCAAATATCCCCCCAATGAAATCCAAATAAAACTTAATCTGAATTTTGAGAAAAAAGTTTATGAGGCAATCTATGGATAAGGCTTATTTTCTTTCAGCGATGGACTGAATGAATTCAGATCACCTCATATAGCTACGTCAAAATCACTAACTGGGTTTAGTGGTATAAACTGCCTATAGGCATTAAGTCCACTTTTTGTATTCTTTGTTAAAAGGGAATGCAGTTTCTGCAATCGATTATTTAAAAAAGTGAATAATCTATTTTTCCATTCAACTCTAAATCGCTATTCAAAATGTTTATCTACTTACAATATTATTAGCCTGGTGCATATTTTCTCAATTAGTTTGTTCCGATGGATGTTAACGAATATATAATTAAGCACGTTATTTGAAAAATTTTTCACTTAAACAACTAATACTAATTGCTCGTTATTTTTAATCGTGTAAACGTGTTATTAAAATATAACGGTAAATATCCAATGCATTGTTAATCCGCTTTAACCGCATATAATTTTGATAAATGAGTCGAAAACATCACTCAAATAATATTCAAAAGGCGCCTGCGTATCGTTACATGCTTGCGTGTGCACTGTGCTTTATAATTTGACTAGTAAATTGATTACAAACGTTTAAAAACGTTAAGACGCTATTCTCGTTTCACAAGTGCCATTTTTCAAACTGTTACATACTTGTTTACTTTTTACTTTTGAAAGATAACCTCACAGTTGCATTTTATTTCAGCGTATCTGATTCATTCAGCGTGACTGTAAACTAAACGTTTTATTTTTATAACACACAATATAGAAGTGTCACCCCTAAAGACTAAGATGAAATGCCTTACAGCCATATAATCACATTCTTCTTCTCTTTATCCATCACACCGGAATATAGTAGGCACAGTATTTCGCAAAAATGTAATAGGGTGACAACCAGAGGAATCTCTAGCCAGAAAAAGAGTAAAAGCACCTATGATCTTTAAGAAGAACCTATTGGAGGTGTGTTTATTTTCTACCATGTATAATATGTAAAATAATACAAGTTTATTATTATGGTTGTAGCATGAATGGGTCGCCTCGACCGGAGGAAGGATGAGGAAGGACCACGCTCTCACACGATACCAGCGTAGGATAGCAGCTTAATGCTGCTGTATTTCGTACGGTGAGTGTAGAGAACCGGAGGCTCGTTTTACTGGAATCGTGGCATTTCATCTTAGTCATCAGGGGTGACAGCGCATCTGCATTTTAATTCTTCTTCGGTTAAATGTAGATGTCTATGGGCCACAGCATCCACTTACGATCAGATGGACTGTGTGCTCGTTTGTCATCATTACTCTTTAAAAAAAGTAAATTATAGATCATATTACGAGTATGTACCAATTACGTACGATATTTCATTTCCTTTAATCGATATTCTTTTTTTTACCTTGCGAGCATGAAACATCGTTTTAAATTTTATTATCATTTTAAAACTTGAATACAAGATATAATTGTAACTGGAATTTTTATTTCTTTCTATAATTTAATGTTGATTATGAGCCGAGATAGGTAAGGTAGCTTTGGATTTAAGCGTCGGCCGTAAATTTCTCTGTACTCGAGCAAACCGCACCGCCGCATCAATGAAATAGTTAATTGCATTTTTAAGAGGTGATTTGCCACTTGCTCGACAGTGAAGGAAAACATTGTGAGGAAACCAGCATGTCTGAGAAATTAAAAATATATATTTCGAAGGCATGTAAAGTTTGATAACAATAATTGGGACCACGTTCTAAACAATATCTTGCCCTAAGATTCCCCATAGAAATGAAAGGAGGCCTGGGAGACGTACATAATTATATAGGCTGTAAATTTATGTACATTATCAATCAATGTATTTTGTTATAGATTTTGACTGACTCAAAAAAGAAAATATTACGCTTTTAGATTCATTTATTTTCACATGTTAGCAATATTTTACAGCTTTTTTACATCCATTACGAAAAAAGAAAAAAATCAGTAAGGACGCTTTCAGTTTTCCTGTCGACTTCTATTTGCAAATGGCGGGTGTTCAGTGTTCCGAACTAATGGTTTCCGCGATAAAGTTGTCCAGCTCTGCAGTGTGCTTTCGTTCACAATCTTCAATTAAGAACCTGATATCGTCTGATTAATTACAACATTACCGAGGCCTAATGTCTCTCCTTATACGTGTTCCTACTATTTACGCTAGCAGCAAAATGTTCTATTAGTATTTTAAGTCGCAGTATTAAATTTTATTAGACAAATGACCGCATGACCTGATTTTCAGAGCAATAGCGAAGTCTACTATGTCTAAAGTCTTTTTATAGAATGAGGGTGACAAACGAACACACAGTTCACCTGATGGTGAGTGGATGCTGTGACCCATAGAAATCTACAGTTATCCTCGATTAAGAATCAAAACGCAGATGAGTTGTCACCCCTGGGGACTAAGATGGAATACCTCGTTTCCAGTAAAGAAGGGTCTCCAGATCTCTATACTCACCATACGAAACACAGCAGTATTAAGCTGCTGTTTTACGCTGGTATTCTATGAAAGCGTGGTCCTTCCCCGGTCGAGTCGACCCATTCGTGCTACAACCATAATATAGCTGCAGTGTAGCTCTACCACGTATAAAAAGTTGGTTAGTCACGGGCTTGTATTACGTCCCACTGCTGGGAAACGGTATCCTCTCATTTCTGAGGTCATCATTGCTACAGTTTTGTCGTAACATAGAGCAGCATACAAATAACTTGCACGCGCCTCTTTTCAGAAAAAACAGTTTGACGTAATGGATTGATTACACCTTTTAAAAGTATTTAAACGTAATTTACGATGGTATTTTAGCATTTTTATAGTGTAATTAACTAGTAACTATTGTTTGAAGTTTTTATTGCTTCCCGGATGAGGCTTTCATTGGCCAGTAAATATACCCGGTCTAGTAATCTTAATTTACACATCAAACAATCTAGGTATTTAGTGCCTAAACAAAATGTCGCTCGGTTTTCTTAGCAACATTGTCACTAAATATATAGTAAATTGTTTTGTGTACGTGCATGTGTTTGTGTGTGTGTGTGTTTGTGTGGGTGTGTTGGTGTTGACGTTATCACTTTATTAATTAAAGTACTTCTTTGATAATCACTGGTCTCGTTATTTCATTCATTTAGTCATCACAGCCCATCAGAACTGAACAAAAGCCTAGCTCTTAGATTCCCTCATAAGGGAAATATTTGTTACATTTGCCACGTTCGCCAGACGGGCTTTTCTATTATTTTCGAGAGTGATTATCAGAAAGATGCTGCTGCCTATCTGCTGTTCCAGTTTCTCATTGAACCTCTTACGAAAGTCACAGAATGGAATGAGGTGTGGATTCTCCAATACCGCCACGACTTCTCCTTTAATACGGCAACTTATTGCTTAGATGCATATAATCATAATCCTTTGGTTTAAGGTGATGGTGATGAAAGAAAAACAAAACTATATCATTTATAGCAATAAATTTCTTCGAGAAGCAAGTAGACTATTTTAAATTTTAGTATTTCTTTGCAAATGATGGAAAATCAAGGCGCTTTGCGACGAACATATTATGTACAAATTAGAAAGTGATCATGATGTGTCCTTTCCCTTACTTGTGTGTACATAAATTGTGAAATAAATAATAAAATAAATAGAAAGATATTCCCTCTGCTATAGATAATTATTGTGATTTGCCTGAAACTTGTATTAATTCTATTCTGAGGATATTTATAACATTGGATCGATTAATTGAAGATTATTTTAAATGATCGGTTTTCTTACCTAAAGGAATTGATTTTCAGATTAATCGATGAGAAACGGATGTGAATACATCGAAGCATTATTTTTAGATATAACGAACAATTTGCTTATAATTTGCCTTTTGTGATCATTCATTATGCATCCATATATTACAGACCTATGAGAGTCCACTGCATAACATAGGCCTCCATCATAGTTTGCCTCATAGGCCCCCTATATTTACCATGGTTGTTATTATAATATTTATTTTGAAGAAAAACTTACTTTCAGAAATCATTATGATAAAATTGTTTCTAAGTCATACGAACCATTAGGTCTTATTGCCAGAATAACCAAACATTTCAAAAAGCCATCCACATGTATATATCTCTTCTATGCTTTGATAAGAAGTACTCTTGTATATGGTTCTTTTGTGTGGTCTACATTTCACGAAGTGCACTTCAAGAATTTAGAATAGATGCAAAACAAAGCTCTTAAGATAGTTAGCTATAGATTGGGATTGGGTCACAAGCTGCCGTCTTATCAGGAAAGACTACTTAAGTTTTACTTTTTTACATTTTACTGTATGTGTAGACGACGTGCAATATAAGATATTTTTTGCTTACATAAATTAATACACTGTCATATTATTCCACAAATCTTTTATCCTAAATCAATTTTAATATCAAGTCGAATCCCAGGCGTCGTCTTAATACGTTTATATTCAACGTATTTAAGATCAATACTTCATTTTACATTCCTCTAATACGAATGTGTTGCTCTTATAATGATAATATGGTTTTGACTGAGTCAGGTAGTAACATTGACATTTTTGATAATAATATAAATAAGCTACGCAATCAATTGTTTTACTACTTCAAGTCAACGTTGTATCATTTTTTTCGTCTTTAATTATATCTACAAATAATAATTTCACTAAATTGTCATAAAATTGTTTTTAACTAATTTTCTCGTAGATGCGATTACATTATAATGCATTTTACAACTGTATGTACGCGTCTTTGATTTGTATTCCAGGTCAAAACTGTGTATATATTGGGTATTTATATTATGTAAAAATTAATATAAACTGTTGTGTGTATCTAACAAATATATGTATATAGTATAGTATTTAGTTATATGCATGTCCGTATATATGGATGTATGTATATGTTTTTATTATCTTTATTTTGTATTAAGTATATTAATATTATAAAATTTATTATGAGAGTGCACACTAAATCTGCTTCTCATTGAATCTGTTCAGTATCAGGCCTGTTGGAAGAAATTTTAATATAAAATAAGCAGTGCCTTTGTACAAAATATCTTTTTATTTTTATTGTAACATTACTTCGTGTGTACGTAAATTGTAAAATAAATAAATAAATAAATAATTATTCCCATCTCATCCCATCTCCTTTTTCCGGTTCTCTACGTTGCCTCTCACGACACCATCAGGACGATAAGGGGTAGTTCGTACGCCGCCCCTTCAAGATAAACCTTACCAATAGTGTGACCAAAGTAGTATAAATGACCGTCTGCCCTTCCAATTTGTTTAACTTTCCATCAGTTTCGATGTATTCGACTAATGTATAATCAGTTCCTTTTAAATCAAATCTGTAAACCAGACGAGCGCGGCCAATACCGTTGTATGAGGAATTTACATTTATAAGATGTGGCCTGTCTTGGCCCCGTAAAATCAATCAGCTGCTTAGCATTTTGAACAGGACATCATCGTTGCGACATAGAAACTAAATCCTCTTTGGTGCTATTTTATATTTTATACATTATGCTGAAATTGATTGATCGCTTTGTGAATTGATTGGTTAATCGATTCTATAAATACCGTGGGCCTTAGAGACCTCCTTTTTCAGTTTCCTCTGATAGAACGTTTCTGATAACAACAACTAAAAATAATAACAATAGTAAAGTAAAAAGTAAAGTTACAGCCTATATACGTCCCACTGCTGGGCTCAGGCCTCCCCTCATTTATGAGAGGGTTTAGGGCAAGGAAGTGTCCGCCGCGCTGCCCAAATGCGTGTTGACGAACTTCACATGTCTTCGAAATATTTTTTTTTCTTATTCCTCAGACATGCAGGTTTCCTCACGATGTTTTCCTTCACCGCCGAGCACGTGGTAAATCAGCACTTAAAATTGTAATTAACAATTTCATTGGTGCCGGCGGGGATCGAACCTGGGTTACTCGCGTTCTGTTATATTTACAGCGAGCGTTAACCACTGAGCTACCACGGCTCTCAAAAATAATAACAATAATAATGGTTAAATACTGTTTTAAAATCCCGACTGTGTTAAAATTTATTATATATAAACTTAATAAATACGATTATCTAAGAATTTAATCACGCCTTATTTTAAGTTTTGAAAATGTATGTCATAATGATTGTTAACCAAATTTAAATCATTATAGATTCTTGTCTAGTGATTTGGAAAACCTAAAGATGATTTACAAAGATCTATTCAATGATACCCCACTTGATATAGTTCGTGAACTTTAATTTTTTCCTTTTTAATAATATGGCGTCATATTGTCGCCATATTGAGTTTTGAATACTGTCATGTCTTTAGTGACTCTCATAAGATCCAGATAAATCGAATGACGTAAGAATGATCAGAAACGGCCCACGCGTTTGATCTAGAGTGCCACAAAGACTAAATATATGTATATTAGTAATGTCCTAGAATTTCGGTCACGGCGGCTAGCCTCAACGGAGACTAGCCATCGGCGCAGGACAATATTATAGTGCTCAAGAGCATGCGAAAGCACAGGTGCACTCTCTATTTCCTCACTTTCATAATCTGATGAAACGGTAAACCATTACGACCGGAGAGAGATCAGGCGCAGGACCAACGGCTTTACGTGCTTTCCGAGGCAAGAGGGTGAGACACCGCCAACTTCCTGACTCCGTGCAGCTACTAAGAATTTCTTGACGAAAAAATTCAATAATTGATTTTTTGGCCCGACCGACGATTCGAAGCTAGGACCTCATAATCAGCAGACGCACTACTACAACCACTAGACTAACGAGGCAGTCACACTTACATATAACCCAATGGGTTCGTCTATGAAAAATACCAATAGATCCTTTATATATGTATAATTAATTAATAATAAAAAAAAGGCGGCGAAGATATGTACATCTAAAACACAGTATTACGCCTGTAATATCTGAGTGGGTAGGCGGAGTAGAAAGAACAGCGAGCTACTCAGTCCTCGTTTAGCCAAAAACATAGGATTTAGACAGAAACAAAAATATTGTAATAAGTGATAGGTTACTAGCCCATTGTGTACATGATCTCAAAAATACAAAATGCGTTTTACGACATACTGGGCAAGTAACACAGTTGGCAAATTCTTTTTTTTATAAGTCCCGCTTATACCTGGGACCTATAAGTCCAACAAGGAACACATCTACGTTTTTGTATTGCGCAATCACGCAGCAACATTACAAATGTGTCGTTTGTAACGCGGAAGTACCTAGCTCTCATAAAATACCAGCGTAAAGCAGCAGCACAATGTGGCTTGCCGAACCTCTTTTTTAATGGTAACGAGACATTCCCTATTCAATACATGGTTCTTAAATAAAAAAGATATATCTAGGGTCAACGGCATCCACTTTTAAACCGGTGGAATGTTTACCTTTTTCATCTTTACTTGTATAGAAAAGTCAATAAGTCTTTTAATGAATTAGAATATTTTTCGTACAAATTTGAAGTCAGCCATTTTTACCACAACAGTGTTCTCAAAATTTAATATTTTACATGTAAATATAATTTTTATAGTGATATTACCGTATAATATAAAAATACTATTTGGTATCATTATTCAATGTGCAACTCTAACTGAGCATGGAAATGGAGCAATTTATTTTAAGTCAGCCGATAGCAGGAACAACGGGAATGGGTACGTTTATTTTATACAGAAGCAATAATTGTGACTCGTTTAGTTTAATAACTAATAGAGGTGAATAAATTTACCATAAATCATAGCATGAAATTGTAGCCATAGTTTGCTTTAATTTCTCTGCCTCATGCGGAAGCTACGTAAACGATTTAGAGATAACGCCAACCAGACCATATCAAGATAGTTACGTTTATTTTAAACTGATTGATGAAGTTGATATCGCCTTAGTTTTAAGGTATTTTTCAAGAAACGCTATTAATATTACTAATAACTCCGTTAACTATTAAGTACAGTAGTCGAATGGCGGATTCGAACCCATGAATTTCTGAGTTTTTAGTTAACACCCTACCATAAGACTACTATTGCTGCTAATTGGTTATGACAAACGGTTATTTCAATGTACTAAGATTTTAATTACTAATATAGATTTTCGTAATAATTCATGACAAAGAGATAGGTTATCTAGTGGGCGATATCTACACACGAAGCTGTGAAAGATGTAGAAAGTCGATGGACTTAAGATACTTTGTAGCACGGTCTTTGGTGGTGACCGATGTAATATTTTACTTGGGATAGGTAACGATATTGATGATCATATTAAGATGGAGCTGCGAATGTGTGTGGTGGCTTCAGAAGTTTCGTCGATGCGAGTCCTAAACATTCCGCTTTTGGTCCCACGAAGTGGGTTTACGAAGGTGTATCCCCATGATGAATAAACGTTCAAGTAAGCGCCTTCTCTATAAGTAAGGAAGACAACGACATTTTCTCCAAATTCTACCCTCAGCTGCATGCAATACATGCTATCAACTAACGAAAAAGGCTCTGATAACACCATATAGACCAATGAGAAGCAGCATTAGTAGTGTAGTAACTGGGATAGCAAGTGCAGTGCGAGTACCTTAGCATTGTGGTGAGAATGTTCTTTTTTCGAAGGTTGCATGTCTGTTTGGGTAAACTAAGTTTTACCGCCAAGCAACTTTGTGTGCACATCTGTGTTCCAGTCTGAAGGTTATTAAGAACTAATACGGACTGTAAGACATTACATCTCAGTCGTCAAAGTTAACACATCAACACAACTTTTGTTTTAAGTTATCTGCAGGTTTCCATGGGATGAGATAGGATGTAAATTCGTTTGTCAATAATATTTTATATGAAAATCGCAATTGCAGTCAAAGAGCTGGTTTATCAATAAAAAACATACGTTATTACAAGTGACTCAATACGCGCAGTACGGTGAATGTCAATGTACGGACAAACACCATCGGGTTTTTGTTATAGACGACTTGGTCAGTTTAACTTATCATTCGAACTGATCGGTTCAAACTAGGACTGTTGTTTTTTTTTCAAAATATCGGATTTTCGATATATCGATAATTATAAACATATCAATATCGGGGTTTCACTTATAAGTTTATTTATTGATATATCGAAAATCCGATACTTTAAAAAATTTCAACAGTTCTAATTTGAACAGATCAGTTGGAATGATCAGTTGAAGTGACCGTGTGTGTCGTCCATTACACCGTAACAGGAATACAATATCCTTCTTTATAGATAAATAAAAATATATAAAGTTACGCTCCGCTTGTTGGCTCAGGTCTCCTCTCATTTCTGTGAGGGGTTTAGGGCAAGGAAGTGTTCACCGCGCTGCCTCAATTCGTGTCGATAGACTTCACAAGTCTTCGAAATATTTTTTAAATATCTCAGATATGTTGGTTTCCTCACGATATTTCCTTCATCGCCGATGACGTGGTAAATTTCTTTACGTGGTAGAGCTATGTTGCAGTTATATTAGATGTATAGTTGTAGCACGAATGGGTCGGCTCGACCGGGGAAGGACCACGCTCTCACAGAGTACCAGCGTGAAATAGTAGCTTAATGCTGCTGTATTTCGTATGGTGAGTGTAGAGAACCGGAGACCCTTTTTACTGGAAACGAGGCATTCCATCTTAGTCCTCAGGGGTGACAATGCATCTGCATTTTGATTCGTAATCGAGGATAGATGTAGATATCTAGGGGCCACAGCAACCACTTACCATCAGGTTGACTGTGTGCTCGTTTGTCACCTATCCTATAAAAAAATCAGCTATTTATATTTCAATTAATAAATTATCTATTTATATATTATATGATAATGATAATAACAATTTTTTATTTTATTTTAAATCAGATTACAGTCTTTAAAATTATCTATTTCATTTAGTGTAATGAAACGAAAAGTTCAATTTATAAAGGTAACAGGTTTATGTATTAGTATCACACTCGCTGTAATAAAGTCATGCTTCATTTCAGTGTCGCGACAGGAAATTCTCCTTACATTGTTCATACCTGTACTGTCTCACTTGGAATGACATTATCTCGCGACCCAGATCATAACTGATTATAATAGATTTACGCGAAATCCCCCCTAATGGGAATACAATAAATCCGTAGCCATATTTCTCTCGGTCGCGTCAGAAATAAAGTGGCGCGCTCGGTTGTCATATTATAATGTTCATATTAACAGAAATTTTACAAAGAGTACGGAAATTTGAACTGAATTTACATATTCAGTTCAAATTTAAATGCTGATGACATTTCCCGAACTAGATATATGGTCTAGTTCGGGAAATGTCATTGTCATTGTCACTTTTGTAAATATTAGTTTTATTATCTTTAAGTTTGTAAATTCTAAGGTAAAATTAAAAATAAATCCCTGTACCAGGTAAAACTATTGTAGAGAAACCGCTTTATAGCACTAAGCCTGCGCGGCTTATCTACCGAACCGGGTATTGTGTCCGTTTCGAAACGGTACGAACATGCCCTTTGCAGAATAGCAGTACTTGTTTATTATAGATAAGGCAGACTTACTTTTGTAAATACACCTCTAAAGTTGGATTATGTCAATGGGAAATGATTTTGACCCAGTGTCGTGTAGGTGTGTTTATAATGTACCTAGACGCCTACTCTCAATACACGGCCTAAATGCTCTAAATTGCCACATGTTTTCACAGAATAATTTTATCTCAGAACGAAATTTTGATAAAAGTCTTAAGTCGCGTCCACTGGTTTAGGTGCTTTTGTATGGTATAAATTTAATATTACAATTCATAATCCGCCCACCCGTCTACTGCTGTGAATTGCCTTTACTTTTGTAGGGAGGATTGCCTGAATCGCCACGCTTGCAAAGTGGGTATTTTAAGTTTAAGTAAGATTATATTTTTCCGTCATTCAACGCCTACTTGACGACATGATGTGGTCATTGATTGACACTCTTAAATCGCGGCATATAATAAAACATCTGTCACACTGCATGGTGAGAGTGGTATGTAGAAAGATTTTAGTAAGTCTTCGAGAGAGACGCGGTAGCTTAGGGCTTAGTGCCTAAGTTACCACGAATGTCGCTGCAAATTTCACAATAAGCGTGCAACCCGGATTTGACCGCCGCCAGCACCAAAAAATTGTAATTTTAAGCGCTAATTTACTGATTTTATGTGTTCGACGGTGAAGATGTTTTACATCTTAGGGAAATCTGCATAACTTAGAAATAAAAAAAAATATTTTACAGACGTGTGAATTTCGCCAACACGCATTAGGTCTTTTCCCAGGATTGTTTTTTTTTTGAAAACCTTCTCAGGAATAGGTCTGAGACCCGTAGTAGGACGCATATAAACACAGAACGATAGGCTGTAACTTTATTTCAACTTTTTATTTATTTTACTACTATTGCAATGAAGCGAACGGTATATAGCGTAAGTAATGGATAGAGGTATAAAGTTTGGCAATTATTAATTTATAAAATAATGAAAATATTACAAAAATAGTCGCAGTGAAGTTTTTGATTTTATTACATTTATTTCGACAAACAAAGAAAGAAGGAGCGCTGCTTACACCTTAATTAAGGCAATACTATGCTCAACTTCTGGACACATGCATCTTTCTTCCTTACTTCTTTAACAGCACGTATAATGCATCTTGAACTATCTTGTTGGATGATTTTAGATGCATATATGTACGTGACTATGTGTTCTTACGATTAATTGCGCACGATTTTTGTCAAGTTTTTGTTTCACTTCAAATGTATGAAGGACTTGAACTTGAATGTCTGTCATGTCAGTTTTTCTTTGTTGGTCAGTAATGAGGAAAGAAATATATATTAATAGCAAAACTTTCGTTAGGATAATTTTATTTTTAGAAGTAGCGAAACTGTAATTTTGCATTATTTTGTAATAAAAGATTACATGAACAAAATTATAATAAAGTCAAACGGGAAAAATTGTAACTAAGAAATAGAATATGACCCAATAATTGTATATTTTAAATAAACATACATACACGAGTAATCATACAAACACAATTATCTAGTTATATCTGTTGTCTTTTAAAGCAACCAGGAAGAAGTTTTAAGTACTCCTAGCTTACAGTTACACCACATATTGCTTCCGGAGCGCGCTTCAAGTATTTATTGTTTCTGTTACTTAGCTTTGTGAAAATACATTAAATGCATGTAATTTGCGCTCATAGAGTATGAAATATTTATGGTGAAGTATTGATACTCGCTAAGCGTATTCGTCATTATTAGTTTTGTTTCTATTCGACTGCAAAAAAAGTGGTTTTTGATTCGGATTGATTACGTATTATCGCCGAGATAAAAAAAATCGATATTGTTTCTCTTATTGAAAGGGAACAACACTTTCCGTGTGCCGATTATTATGCAATTTTTAAAATTATCTCGTTATATTTTTGTCACACTAGGATTTTTTCCTGTATGATGCACATACATAAATTTCACAAGGATTAACATCCAGACCCCGAACAATTATTTGTAGGCCATACATAAAAGTATTTGTTCGGTGAGAGATTTGAACCCGCGGCCCTTAACGCGGCGGCTTATTGTGAAATCTTATAAGAGAAGCTGTTGACAATTTTAAGAAATTCTTAACAAATGCCTAGAAGATTTATTACAAAGTTAGTCGGCTTACAAGCGAGCGTTATAGCTATTGGGCGTTATAAATATGTCTTGGGGATTTTTATAAACAAGAGATCACACTCACGAGAGCTCTGATATCGCCATCTTTGTAGGGTAAGGCGAAAGCTTAATCGTTGTAATTGCTGATGTTATAATTACGATAGGAGACTGGATACGTCCACAGCAATTTACATTTCCTCCTCTCTCTTTTTTATTGTATCGTATTTATAGTATTTATATAACTGATGACATTGGATCTGCTTTAAATATATACGATCACATTGTGAAAGATACTCTTTTCATTAAGTATTAGTTTAATTAGCTATATCATGTAGAAATAGTTTCACGTCATTATGTATTTCTCACAGATAAGGTAGATTAAAAATCTCCCATATTCTATATTATCCTTCTATCTATCTCTAGATAAAGACTTTTTCAAGCATACGACAAGTTGAATGCATAACTTGAAATTATCCATATTCAACAGCAGCTAAGCAAACGTGTGATAATACTGCACTGTCGACATTTCATGTGCGTAAAAACCTAATAGATACATATAATATTTTAAACTTTTTACAGAAGAATAATGATGACGGTAAGTGCATATTGTGGCCCATAGGTACCTACATTTATCCACAATTAGGAATCAAAATGCAGATGCATTTTCACCTCTAAAATAAAATTATTTGTCGTAGAAAAATGGTTTTTAATTCTCTACATTCACCAAATTAAGCTACTTTTACAGCTGACATTCTGAAAGAGCGTGGTGCTTTTCACATTCTTGCTGAAACCATAATATTGTTGCAGCGTAACTCTACCACGTTAGTTTTTTTATTATTTCTACTAAAAAGTTATCATATAATATAGATGAAGATACGAGAAAAAAAGATAAATAATTGCAAACTACGCAGTGGTTGAGCATTTGACTGTGACGTTGTAAGTCGCTGGTTTAAATCCTGCATGGGTACTAATATTTGTATGGCATACAAATAATTCTTTCAGGTCTGAATGTCCATGCCCAATTTATGTATTTGAAAGGCCTGTAAGATTGAGGAGCTAATGCTAATGTGGGGGAATAACATTATTTTTTCAAAAAATATACCTCATTTCATCCGGTTAAACAATTCACATGATTTAGTTTAACGTATTCCTTCTGTAATTTCAGTTATACTTACATATGTATCTATTTAAATAAGAAAAAATCCATTTTTATTGACACAGCAAACAAAAAATGCGTATTTATATTATTTATATTAATATAATAAGGCAAAAAAATTTGTCTTTACCGCAAGAAAATCGATTAAGCCAGCCTAGGTTAGACAATATAAATAAATTCTTCGTTCGAGTTCTCGTTTTTTAAGCGATAACCATTTTGAAATATATTTCAATAATATGAAAGGTATGTTATTGAATTAGATTTCCCATCGCCTACATTTTTATTAAGTTACGTTGTTTCTTGATAATAAACTAAAAAGTTTTAAATAATGTTGCTTTTTGTCCACCCAAACTCGCACGCTTAATTCGTGCTGGACGATATAATGTCCTCCAGACCGAATTTCGGTCACGGCCGCCTGCCTCAACGGAGGCTAGCCATCGGCGCAGGACAGGATTATAGTGCCCAAGTGTATGCGCAAGCACAGGTGCACTCTCTATTCCCTCACTCTCATAATCCGATCAGACGGTGAACCGACACGACCGGAGAGAGATCAGGCGCAGGACCAACGGCTTAACGTGTTTTACGAGGCACGGGGGTGAGACACCGCCAACTTCCTTACTCCGGGCAACTACTGAGAATTTCTGGAGAGAAAAACGCAATAACTGATTTTTGGCCCGACCTGGGATTCAAACCCAGGACCTCATGATCATCAGTCGCACTACTACAACCACTAGACCAACGAGGCAGTCGTGGACGAAATATGCCTGCAGCTAAGAAGGGAGAAAATGTTCTTCTTAATAATAATGACTTTATAGTATTGCTGCGTAAATTTTAACAGTTCGTTTTAAGCGGTTTATATTACCCTCTTATAATATTCTCTCATCACAGAATACCAGCGTGAACACAGCGTGAAACAGTACGACCGGGATAAGACGACGCTCTCAGAGAATACTCGAGTAAAATAGCATTTTAAGCCTGCTGTGATTCATATGGTGAGTGTAGAGAACTGGACACCCTTTTTACTGGAAAGGAGGCATTCCATTTTAGTCCTCAAAGTTGACAACCCATCTTCATTTTGATTCTTAATCGAGGATAAATGTAGATGTCTGTAGGTCACAGCATCCACTTACTACCAGGTGGACTTCATGTTCGCTTGTTACTCTTATTCGATTTTAAAAAACTACCTAAGTAATTGTACCAGATCCGGATATTTCCATGTGCGTACGTAGTAGTACCGTTTTTAAAACAAAATAAAATTTAAATATCTTACGGAAGGCATTGTTTGTCCACCCAAAGAATCTTTAACAACGCCCCTGTGAAGTAAGTACTTGTAACTTAACACTAGGAAGTAATGCCTAGATATTTTTCACAGATAATATTTACGAGTATGCCCATGGCATAGCGATGTCCGATACAAGTTGTACCTGCATTTGGTGTGGTATAAATCAGGTGGTGACGTGACAATGGAGGAGGTATAAAATGTCCCTGTATGCCCGACCCACTACCTCGTACAATGTACTGAGTATTCGGGCGGTACAGTGCACGATGTGAATACTGCAGGCGAAGAAGGAAGTAGCTTAGGACGAACGTTACTTATTTATGTGTTATTGGTGAGCATCATATATACGTATTAAGGCGGTGTTTCATGTGGCATAAAGGTATGTTTAAAGGATTTCTAAAATAATGAACAAGTTATAACCAGGTTATGGAAATTTACAAAAAAGTAGAGTAGCGATTTTCCAAATGCTAGTACGTGGCAACTGCGACCTATGAACATCAGCAACCACAAGTAAATTCATAAATTCGTTGTTACTCCTGGCGACAATAAAAGGATCTCTTTAATCTTCGCATAAACCGATTCCTATGCATAAACAGAGCTCAAACATCGAGTAAATTGGAATTAATTATATAAAATATTAATAGTCATAAAATAATAAAGAAGTACATTGGTATGTTTAAATAATGGGAGGGGGGTACCTGACAATAGATGCTGTAAAGTACTCAAAACGTCGGGAATACAAACTAAGTTAATATACACGATAAACTCGGTAAAAGCTAGTTTTATTTAAACTAGAAGTGTTCGCGTAAACATAATAAATCATTACACTGATAAATTTCAAAAATCGTATATAATTTACAAATAACATGTTAGTTTTAATAAGAGTAATCCTGGAACGATATTGTAATAATCGGCATAGGTACAATCATTGCCATTACATACATAATTTAAACTTTTACGGTACATTATATTTTTAATGGAAAGAAAGGTGAAAGTAGTTTTCTGTTATGGTAGCAAATTTTCGTTTCGTAACAGTTAATTACTTTTGCTTGTATTATTTCAATATTAATACAAAAAGAACGTGACTTAAAGAACTTTATGATTATATAATAGACATAGACGTAGATATACGTTTAATTGGCATAAATGCACTCACGTGTATTGAGTTACATAAATATAAGTGAGTGAGTATAACAAGTACATTTTGATGTAAGCAATACAGAAAGAGACACAAACTGTGAGAAATGAACAGATATAAATATCAGCAAGAAAATTACTTTCTGTGAGTAATGTGATGCCAAAACGTATCAGCATATGCTACCCGTACTGCAGCAACGAAAGTATCGATACTGATATCGTGCCTGCGTCGTAATCGAATACATTTCAGATTAACGAAACATAATTCAAATATCACTTAAAATATGCATATACGTAGATATTGAGGTTGTAGATATTGGTTTACCTGTAAGAAGGTTGGATTTGCTGAAAACGCCTTCGCTTGGCATTTGGCGTCACCCGATCAAATTTTTTTTATATCCTATTTTATTTCAACAGAGTAGGTACGTAGAAATGGTAGAAGTTAAGTTTAATTACTATATAATTCTAGATATAAACGGTAATTTATAAAATCATCTAGTGTCCGCCCGATCTTTTTAATAAATTTTAAGTTTGTATATTAAGGAAGCTATATTTTACTTTTAATATTGATATATATGTTTTTTATAGCATTAGGTGACAAACGAGCATACAGTCCACCTGATAGTAAGTGGATGCTGTGGCCCATAGATACATAGATATCCACATTTATCCTCAATTAAGAAATAAAATGCAAATGGGTTTCACCCCTGTGGGCTAAGAGAGAATGCCTCGATATATATATATATATATATATATATATATATATATATATATTAGAATTTAAATAATACTAGTTTTTACGGATTTTATCGCGTATATTGAAAAAGTTAAATCCGCAAAAACTAGTATTATTTAAATGTGTAATGTTCGCGTAAATATAAGAAATCATTATATATACAGAATATATACATATGTATTATGTATGCTTTCAACTGCATACACATTAATATTGCTTTCTCTTCAGGTATAGATTCTCTAATATACTCGTAGATCACCATGTTAGAATTGTGTGATAGAATATAATAATATGAGTATATAAGTCTCAAACACGCAAAAACTCCTTAACGGATTTTGATGAAACTTTGCAGTATTATAGATAATAAACCACAATAGCCCAAATTACACTTTTTTGGTTCATTGCGTTTAATACTTACTAATACAACTTTCATTTCTTGGCGGGCGCTATATTAATTATAATAGATAGGACCATAGTGTAAAAATTCATAAAGGATTCTATCTTATTCCACAGGCAAACAGATGACAACACATCTGTATTTTGATTCTTAATCGAGGATAATTATGAATATTTATGTGCAATAGCATTCACCATCTTACCATCAGTTGGAATGTGTGCTCGTTTGTCACCGTTATTATATTAAAATAAAATAAAACTCTTAATAATATCTTCAAAAAAGTCCGCAATGCATTCTTCATTCATAGATTAGTAAAAATTAATGTATTTTTTTAATAAAATATGAGTGATAAGAAGTGCATTGCAGTAGAACGTTCTGTAACTTTTAGTTACAATAACTTTCCACTGACGTTAAAAGAAACGGGGGCAGGGGGAGAGGAAATTCTCAAATCGACTGTATTACTTTTAACGTGTTACTTCAGAACTTTTTTCTAGGTGAATCGATTTTAATGACGCTTTCTTTATTTGAAAGCTGGTGCTTCTTATATAGTCTCATATACGACTACATTGATGATATTCTCATTTTATTTATATTGAAGTCGGTTGTACAAAATTTTTGATTTTAGCACATGTCAGTGGCATAAATCATCGAAGGTACGGGTGGTCGGACTCGTTTTCTAACTGGAAGTTCGTCTGGACAGGTTATGGTCCATTTAACCTACTTTTGTGCTAAACAGCAGTGTCTTCACTGCTATTTTCCGGTCTGAAGGGTATCGAGATCCAGCAGAACTCCAGCCTGAGGAGCATTCCATCTTAGTCCTCAGAGGTGGCGACGCATCTGTAGCCAGTTTTGTTTAAAGTTGGTTGCAAATATCTATGAGCTGCAATATCCCACTTACCATCAGGTTGATTGTAATTTCGCTTGTCACATCATTTTTATAAAAAGTAATTTCAATTTATATATTGGTCTAAATTTTAAATATATGTTAGCGAATTGTATCCACCTACTTTCTATTTAATAATAAAGAGTATTAGTGACAAATAAGTGTAAAGAAAAGTTTAATTGCCCTATTGACCTTGCAAGCGTTTTGCCACACCCATACAGGGTTGCCAGGTATCCGGATTTTGCTGGACATGTTTATTCTGTTAAGCTTATTTCATCTTCATTTAGTTTCCGGCTTATTATTACGAGTATCCAACATCCTTAGCTTGGTCATTCAAAGTGCAGATCGGTAGCAGCAACATTTTTTTTCATTAGCAACAACTTTGGTTGACTTGAATCATTCATATTGGTTAAGTTTTGCAGAGGACGTTTCGGTCTGCTGATGTGAAGATGGTAGGAGTGTCACGGTGTGATAGAAGTGTCGGTACTATGATGTACCGCCCTTTGCCGTACGTCACCAAAGTGTGTTAGGTGGCGGAGCCATAGAACATGGTAGGTTTTTATACACATGAGCCACATTGCAGGTATATTATGGTTGTTGCATGAATGGGTCATCTCGACTGGGGTGGGACCAGGCTCTCACAGAATACGAGCGTAAATAGAAGCTTAATACTTCTGTGTTTCTTATGATGAGTGTAGAGAACCGGAGACCTTATTTACTGGAAACGAGGCATGCCATCCTTGTCCTCATGGGTGACAACGCATCTGCATTTTGATTCTTAATCGAGGATATATGTTGATGTCTATAGGCCACAGCCTCCACTTACAATTAAGTGGACTGTGTACCGATTTGTCACATACATTCTATAAAAAATAGTGTAGGTCAAAATATGCTATCGTTCCTATGATCCTGTCGTCATTGCACGGTAAAATTGGAACACCGTGAAATTATTCGATATGCCAATGTCATATCCCGTATTTAATCCCGCGAGCGTGGTTAAGTGATTGGCATTTCTCTAAGAAAAAATATAACTAACTTAATTAATACGCAGTCACGGGTCTAGATGTAGAAACTTAACACACATTAAGTTGTTGGACTTTGCTACAAAATTTCTGGCTAAATAATGTATAAGTCCGCCTTTTTTACTTTTGAATCTAGCAACCCTACACTCGCAGTTAATTTAGTACTGTAAGTGGTTTAAAAATTATCTCCAGTAACGTAATTGTCCAATGTAATTACATTTACGGGACGCTTTATTAAATATTGAGAGTCGGTGACCGACACGGACTGCCGTCTGCCCACAATAAGCATAACACGTGGCACAAAAGCTCGGTAACACTATGATCGTTTTTCAATCACTTTCATTACTATAAAAAGTGTACGACATATTGTTATATATGTAAAAAGTGTTAGAAAAAACCTAACTTAATTGTACCGCTTACCACGATGCGAGACGCTTTAATGGGGTTGCCAGTCAAAATTTTAGTCTTTTAGTTTTTGATAAACCTATGAAATTAATAACTAATTTATTCTTATTTTTTATGAAGCTTTTTGAATCCACTGTTACAGGAATACAAGCCTTTATAAGAATGATTAACACTAAAATGGCTTGTATTACTTAAAGATTTGGCCATACTCAACAGGCAGTCTTAGTGGATTGGTGAATGTAAATCCAATAACCTCATACACCAGTACAGTATATTGAAATTGGTTGTAATTTTTTTATATTACCACTTTTGTTTATTTTACTACCAAAATTGGTAATTAAATGGCGTAACAATAATGTTCGTAATCTTTTGGAGCGTTTTAAAGATTTTGTGGATTACAAAATAAAAACAACAACAACGCCGAGGTTTTCAACTTTTTGGATCGCTTTTATTATGTTTGCGCGTTAAAAAATTAAAACTAAAGATGAAAAATAATTTATTTCCTTAAAATTGATTACTTATAGTATTATATGCTAGTATATGCCGTGGCCAGAACCCCCGAGGAAGCATGTGAAAATACTTGTATTAGGTAGTTCTGGTTTTACGTATCTATCTACGTAACGGAATATTTTAATGTAATTTTCACCAACTCATAGACGATCGATTGTATTGACTTGAAAATTTGTATTTGTCGAGCATCGGTGACAAAGCAGCATTACGAAATGCTACTTTCGGTTATGAGCTTGGGGGCCGAAAACCAGTCAATTCTTGCCGTTACCTGTTGATCCTTTAGACTTTTTCATTCCTTCATTCCTTTGTTTCATGTCTTGGGCAGGCTTATGTTTAGGAGTAGACTTGTAAAGGGCTGTAGTGATGATAATAATGTGATATCATTAATAATACACCTAAATGGTCCACTTATATCATTACTTACTTACTTACTTACTTATCGTCAGGCACAATCCCTAACGGGGTAGCCAGAGAGAACAGATCGCCAAGTGTCACGATCCTTACATACCTATTTCGCTTCTTTCAGGTTCATTAACTTCTTCATACATGCACGTCTAGGTATCCGAGTACTCTTGACCCTCCCCTCTTCGAGCAATTTGCTCACATGGTCTTCGAAAGTTAGTCTCGGTCTACCTCGACACCTTTTAATATTTACTTTCGCTCTATATATTTTCTTCACCATTCGGTCTTCACTCATTCGTTCAACGTGCCCAAACCATTGGAGTACGCCCCTATCAATTTTTGTGATAAGGTCATCTTTCAATCCTGCCATATTGCGAATCTCTTCGTTTCGCTTTCGGTCGGCTATGGTAACGCCACACATTTTACGAAGAGATCGCATCTCCACTGCATTCAACTTGCTTTTATGCTTCTTCTGGCATACCCAGGTTTCGCTGCCATGTAACAAAGTCGGTACCAACACTGCGTTATGTATTGCAAGGCGTGCACTCTTCACCACGCCTTGCCTTTTTACTAATGCATTCAGGGCACCATTGACTTTGTTTCCGGCAGCGACACGCCTATCCACATCTAAATCACATCTTCCATCCCGGCTGAAAGCACTCCCCAAGTATACAATTTCATTTACCTGTTCTAGACATTCCTGATTTACCCATATTTCACATTTCGTTCTCTCTTCGTCCTTTTCAAATACCAGAACCTTAGTTTTATTAGCATTCAAACGGAGACCTTTAATTTCACATTCCTCTTTCATACACGTGACTAATGCCTGCAGTTCTGCTTCTGATGGTGCAATAAGCACTGCATCATCAGCATACAGCAGACAATTAACTTTTATGTCACCCAATTTCACACCCAAACAGCTATCTTTCAGCTTCTGTAAACAGCTGTCGAGATACAGTATGAACAGCCAGGAAGACATGACACAACCCTGTTTTACGCCCGCTTATACTTATATCATTAATATTATTTTTTAGCTTTTTAGGTAGAACTGCAGCTTGGAATAATTTTGCCGCTCATATTTGTTTAAACACTAATCTATTAATTCATTCATTCATTCATTCAGTACAGCTTATCAATGTCCAACGCTGAACAGTAGACTTTACGTAGATTAAAATTAAGACGGGTTGCAAATCGCAGTTTTTTGTTATCTAGTCGTTCTTTGGAAGACTCCTTCTACTGATGTAGTCGTATATGTTTTAGGTAATAAATTAAATTTTTTTGATAAATGGTAGTTACGACAGGAAGTTACAATTTTCCCAAGTGAATGTTTATTGCATTTAGATCACTAAATTCCTTGCAATTACATTTAGATAAACGCAACAAAATAAATTATTATTTAAACTACTTATCGTTAATCGTTTTAAAATTACTTAATTGTTAAAATTGTCTTTTAAAGAGAAACAATAGAGCCGTTTTAATTTGTATTTTATAATATTAAATTGATTTATATTAACTTTATTTTTTTAAATATTGTAGCAACCCTGACCGTATAATAAAGTCAGAAATCTTAAGGCTGCGCTGGCTCCTTTGTCAGTTTTTATTAAATTAGGCCGCGCTCTTTTTCAAGTTTGACAGCCGTTACTATTTTCGCTTTCACTGGAATGTGTAACATATAACAAATACTAACTTTTCCGATTCAAACCAAAGGAAAGTGATTCAATTTTGGTAATTAAACTAGGTATTTTGTTGTTATATCCTGATAGTATTGAAAGTTACGAAAAAAGGCAGAAATTTGTTAAAAGTAATATTTTTATATTGTAACTCATAGCAATGTGAGAGAACTAAAGTAAAGAAAAGAAAAAGTATTTATTTGCCACAAAGAAATACAACATAAATATATATATATATATATATATATATATATATATATATATATATATATATATATATATATATATATATATATATATATATATATATATATATGTATATCGTAACTTAAACAACATAAACAACTGAATAATTATATGTGACGGTAAAGCCATTTCTCCAGTATTTCTGCCTATAACTATACCAAATACTGTTATAACATATCACATGCTCAATACATATATTCATCCTTCAAGTACGTAACCATTTAGTTTAGATTTAACCCTTACGTTTTAATTTCATTTTCATTTTAATTTCACGAATGGAAATGTTTAAGCAAGGAAAATACGTTTGGATGAGATTTATGTGGCAAACATCTTAATAAAATAATTCGAAACGTTTTAGCGAGAGTGATGCTTCCTCTTCAACAACAAAAGATAGCTCGGGTTCTTATCTCATTATCAAATTACCAAATACTGATTTGTATTAAATTATAACGTAAGTTATGTTGCGTCATTGACGTCGGTTTGTTGGCAGGCGTTAGTCCGGCTCATTATAACTCAAATTGGCTGAATCATCTCTGTGATTTCAGTCACGCGGGCCTCTAAAGCAGTGATCTGGTATTATGCAATAGCATCGGTGCATCTTATTCGTTTGTTGGTAGCAAGTAGCAACCATGTTTGTTGAAGCAGGTCGATGATCTCGTTTCGAAAAAATCTGGAATTACAAAAACGCAAATACAATTGTTTATTTTATAATATATCTCGTCTTGATATAGTATACCCTTTAGGTTTATAAGCGTTTAGAAAACTGATTATTTTTAAAAAAAATGCAATTTTATAAAAGATTATGAACATAGTTTACGTAAGATATTTTAAATAATATTACTGAGGAAAGGGATTACATTGTAGCTTGTATTTATTTATTAAAATTAAGAATGCGTTTCAAAAATATTTTTACTAAAATTCCTTTTTTTTTTTTGTAAATCTGAAGTGACTAATAAACTTACAATTCACCTATTGAAAAGTGATTACTGCAGTCCTTGGACATTGGATACCTGCAGCCAACATCTAACGAAAAAGGCCACAGATTGTGGACACCTCTGAGGACTAAGATGAAATGCCTCACAGCCTGTACAATGCCATTGAAATAAGAATAGGAACGTCAAAGACCTCGAATGACCGCCATCTGTCAAATGTCACTGGAAAAGTACGGCTTGCGAAGAAAATTTTGTGTATTAATAAGGTTTTTTTTTGCTTTATTTTTACTGAGTCTTAGTATTACTAAGTTTTATTTTTATAAATTAATTTAAAATATTGATACTTGTCGATGGAATATTTTAAATACCTTCAGTAAATACATGTTCGAGCAGTGAAGATAATGATGACTACCCAGTGACATATAGATGAGCGAAATTGAAAGCTCTAGATTCAGATTAATAATTTTTCTTTATTCATTTTTTAGTAAATAAATATTATTTCAAAAATATCTGTTTTGCTCACCCTACCTAACTGATTTGAAATGACAGTTATGACGTCACAATATGTCGCCAGGTCAGTAATATTCTTATTTAAATCGTATAGTAATTATACATACTAGCTCTATAACTCTCTATACACATCAGATCTATACCTATTTCTATGTTCTATTATATTATATATTGATATAAAGAGGTGGTACTTAACCATACTCCTAGGCCAAATAGGAGTTCTATGATCTAGAAATGAATTTCATGATATGTTTGATATATTTAATTGATAGGTATATTTTCCTGATAATAGTTTAATCACAGCATGTAAGAGTCTTAACTCTTAACTGGGGTTGGTCACCAAAAGGTGATATAATGAGGCTATATTACACTTTGTTTATTCATCATCATCATCATCATTACAGCCCTTTACAAGTGAACTGCTGAACATAATACAATTTTCAGCAGTGGACTTATACACATTCGTATATTACTCCGGCGACTGATAATTTTTTTTTTACACTTCAGGAGTGATAATTTTAATTCCATCCCTTACGGTAGAAAAATAAGGAAATTACGTTTTAATGAAAGTGATTAGACGACATTCTATTTTTACCTTAAACTAGCGACATTCCTTAGTCAACTTTAACGGGTCAGAAATTAAACTCGTAATAAAAGTGAAATTCAACATGAAAATACGAAAATATTATAATAATTTCACATTCTGAAGTTGGCTTTAAATTCTTTACCAATACACTACGGTCTCAGCACCGATTTCAGAATGTGAAATTATATTTTTATTCCTCTTAGTTCTTTAAAGTCGACTTTCACTTTTTATTAAAAGTTAAATTTAATTTTAGTCAGATCGTGACGATTGTCGTGCATTTAGTTCATTTTTATTTAATTTTATTATAAACAGCTCGTGACTGTTCTCATACGTTTAAACTTATTTTCATGTACACTTGCATTCTAAGTGAGTGAATATAGAATACGTCATCAATTTCATTACCAAGAATCCATTTACGTTCATTTACTTATCCATAAATAGCTCTTACCGGCAACCTGTTCGAATGGAATATTTTAATACACTAACTCTATTATTATTTATTGAATTTTCTATCTAAATTGCAATAAGTTGTTATTCGTATTATATCGCTTGAGTACGTTCATCATTAGTTCTAAATTTAAAAAAGAATAAATGAATACAAAAAATGCTTTATTGCCTCTAACTATTATTCTTATACTGTGGGAAATTGCGACAAACGTTCTTGTCCTTTAGAATCCTTACCTACACAAAAGTATTCAATCAGTACATGTTGTTAGTGATGACTTACACAAACGGAACATGGATGGAGCGATGGCTTGGTAAGACATACTCGTACAATCGAAGGATACGGGTATCTCAAGACGGTTATTTGTGACAATCCGTTGAGGAGGTTTATTTTTACAGTGGACAAGTGAATGGGTCATAATGATAATGATGATGATGAGAGATATTCTAATAAAGTTGTCTAATTATGAAATATTCGTATATAATAAAACTATAATAGTCACAAGCCTAAGGCTAAGACTTTCCATCTTGGAGCTCAGGAATGATATTGCACCTGGTGACTTTTTGATCGCATAGAGTTCGCTGAAATAAGAGGTATCCATTGACCCCAGTAGCAAGTCCAGCATCACAAAAAATCATATTAAAAAAAGATGACGCTGTGGGCATAAATAGCTCCGACGGCAATTATTGCAAAATTATTAGGCGTTTTTTTTTTGTATCGTGCTCGAAAGATATTTAGTGAACATACATTACAATTAAACGCCATGTTTCATGTTCATTGTTTGCTTTAAAATTTTAAAGCGATTGAATTTACATAAAAAATTAATATTTTTAAAAATGGGCATTCGTTACACTCGTAAATAATGGTAATCTTCAGATCGAATTTCGGTCACGGCGGCCAGTCTCAACGGAGACTATCGATTTGCACAAGACAGGATTATGGTTCATGAGTGTGCGCGTAAACATAGGTGCCATCTCTGTTTCCTCACTCTCTTTATTCCATTGGGTCAGCAATCCAACATAACCGAAGATAGATCAGCCACAGGACTAACCATACGTGCTCCCGAGGGACGGGGTAAAATACCGCCAACTGCCTGACTCCGGGTTACTAATGAATTCTTATGGGCGCCACACACGGTCCGTTCAACTGATCATTCCAACTGATCAGTTCAAACTAAAACTGTTGATAGTTTTTAAAAGTTGATATTGATACATTTATAATTATCGATATATCGAAAATTCAATATTTTAAAAGATATCAACAGTTTTAGTTTGAACTGATCAGTTTGGATGATCAGTTGAACTGACCGTGTGTGGCGTTCCATTAGACAGAAAAATACAATAACTGATTTTGGTCCAATCCGGGTTTCGAACTCGGGACCACATGACGAGCAGTAGCGCTTACTTACCAAAGCTTAATAAGCTTAATAGACCAACGCGACAGTCCGTTTCACTCGAAACCGAAGATGAACTAGACGACCATGATCATGAATTTAATAGTTTACTAGGTGTATGTAATGGATATACATTTGCTGATAATTAGGTACACAAGTCACGATTAAGAGACTTTGTAGAAGGAATAAGGCACTTCCTACAAAGTTGCGATTCAGTAGCTTGCGGCATTTAATTGTGGTAATATAGTACCAATTAAAATTCCTTCCATCTATTTTAAACTATCGGCGAAATAAGGTTGTACTAATTTGAAAATAAAATGCATGCACTTTGCTAAAACAATAAAGGATTTATTATTAATTAGAATTTTATTTTTAAAAAAATCTTGATTTTACATAAAAAGAGCAAAAATATAAAATATTTTTGTTTTTGTTACATAAGCATAATAAATATTTATTTATTATGTTATGTTTTGATTTAACTTACCTATTTATATTAGTTCGTCACATATAGTAAGTGTTAAGTAAATATCATCCCAGAAACAAATCAGGAGATGGGCAGCGTCTTCCTAATAACGAGTAGTAAAGTAAAGTAAAGTAAAGTTACAGCCTATATACGTCCCACTGCTGGGAACAGGCCTCCTCTCATTTCTGAGAGGGTTTTAGGGCAAGGAAGTGTCCGCCACGCTGCCCCAGTGCGTGTTGGCGAACTTCACATGTCTTCGAAACATTTTTTTTCTTATTTCTCAGACATGCAGGTTTCCTCACGATGTTTTCCTTAACCGCCGAGCACGTGGTAAATCAGTACTTAAAATTGTAATTAACAATTTCATTGGTGCCGGCGGGGATCGAACCCGGTTTGCTCGCGTATTGTGAAATTTACAGCGAGCGCTAGTCATCTGAGCTACCACGGCTCATGACGAATAACGTAAAAATAAAAAACTGCGGTTGGCAACCTGTTTGCCAAACATGGCAACTATGGCAAATAACGCAATATTTGGGGGTTGCCTATGTTCAACAGTAAACTTTAATAGGCTGTAACAGTCACGGTAACAGATTTAAACCTCATGTTTTTATTTTCTTGAAAATAAATTTTCTTGTAGCTTTATATGATTATAAAATTTTATCTCTTAAATTACTAACATTTAAAAATTTATAAGATTTCTCTACCTAATTCTGTAAATATCGTTTAAAGCCATAAATTATAAAAATAACTGCTTAACAATAGCTAATAAAAATTCATATTTACAAATACGTTATAACTTTCCAATAAAATTATGACCATTTTCTGCATTGCAATATTTATATTGTATTATTAGCTTTCCTGCTTTTTTTTAACAATAAACGACTTTCACTTACCGTTAAATTCTTTACATTGCTTTAATGATGAATGAATGTCGTTGAAAGCGGGAAAAATATAGCGCCTAAGGATCTTTGTAATAACAGGCCATGCGGGGTGGGGTTACCATGTTACGTCAGAATTTTGCCTTGGGCTTTGCATATCTAATGATCGGTTGTTGTTTTTAGAGCAGGTTGGAAAGATGATGCCTTTACTTATCTAACGAAGTTATTTATTAAAAACGGAGCCATTTCTGCAGGCGCATTGTAGGCTTGATAAAAATAAATAGGGAATAATGATTTACACTGCGTGATACACTGTGTAGTTCACGTTCATTTTTTTGAAATTAATGTAATGGTGTGATAAATATGCTAGCTGCTAGAGAAAACCGAGGAGAGAGCCCACAAGGATATGTCCCACTCTCCAGAACTGAGTAGTGCGGGACCTGGCAGCAAAATTAACCTCAATAGGCTCCCACCCGTAACATTTGATCACGTTGATGTAACTAGTCTTTTAAAGGACATAGTTCTGTTAAAACAAGAATTATTGAACATTAAAAACGTATTGGCTACGCAATCAGATTTGGAGAACCTACGTAAAGATTTAGAACAACAACATACTCGTGATAATAAATTAGAAAAAGAAGGTAGTAAAGATAAAAATAGTAGCTTTGTTTCTATTGAAACTCAAATAAGAAACGACCGATCACCAGTGTTACTACGCACTTTTGGAGGGGAGAGAGGGAGGAGCGCTGAGAGTGCATCGCAATCGCATCCGCGCTCGACCTCGGCTTTTGTAGCAAAGAGAAGTGTGTCGAGAGAGGACGTACGTATGCGTATTGAACGTCCGTCTGCAACTACAAGTACGAGTACGGTAACAGTGTTAGGCGAGACTGACGATACGATAACTAACGACATAAATACGTCTGCACCATTACGTAGCCAAAAAGAGGTTAATCTGTCAACAAATAAGGACGAAGGGTTTGTGCCCGTGTCTTATAAAAAGAAAAATAGGAATAGGCAGGGTAGGGCGGCCGTGCAACCACTAGGAGATTCGCTTATCCGAGCTGCTCCGAGATCTCTTTACTTATATGTATCACGTTTAGACGTTTCAACGACTGCTGATAAGCTTGAGGAGTATATTAAGTGTAAAGGTGAACAAGCGATAAGTGTTGAACGTATTACACCTTTTAAAGTGACTAACTTTGCTTCTTTTAAGGTAAGGATTAATTTTGACAGAAAACATATTTTTATGAATGAGGACTTCTGGCCTGTAGGCATAGTGTTTAGACATTTCTGGCAAAGTAATTCCGTTAGACATGAAGTTCGTTAGTTTTAATTGTCAGTCAATTATGAGAAGTGTTGATCACGTTAGAGAACTGTGTAAAGAGTTTGATGTGGTGGCTCTTCAAGAGACCTGGCTGCTTCCCCATGAGCTATCTTTTTTGTCAACAATTGATACCGAGTTCTCTTCACATGGTACCTCTGCGGTCGATTCTTCATCCGGAATATTAAAAGGGAGCCCATATGGAGGTGTGGCCCTCTTGTGGAGAACTGCGTTATTTAATAATGTTGACTTAGTAAATTGTAACGATTCGCGAATTTGTGCTATAAAATCGTATATTAATGGGAATTGTCATATGTATTTTTCTGTTTATATGCCTCAAAACAATCTTGAAAATTTACCTGAATTTACAAATATTTTATGTATAATCAAAAGTTTATTAGAAAATCATTTCGTAAATGTGGCTATTGCCTTAGGAGACTATAATGCGAATATTAACACGTTATTTAGCAACGAATTAATAAAATTTTGTACAGAAAATGATTTGATTTGCGCAGACCTTAAATTTTTTAAAGATTTTGAAAATATTTTTACATACGTTAGTTATGCTCATGGCACAAAGAGCTGGCTTGATCATTGCATCGTAACTCGGGTCGCGTGGTCGGCGTTATCAAGAGTATATGTAATAAATGATGTATTTTGGTCGGACCACTGGCCTCTCGCATTCGAATTTAATTTTAACATAATTGCTGTTGAGAGAAGTGTGGTTAATCACGTTAAATCTAGGAACCTTATTTCTTGGGGTAAGAGAAGTGGGGATGAGATTAAAGCGTATGAATGGTGGTGTAGTTATCTCATATCAGAATTTAATTGGGACTATCTGCGCTTAATTTCTTCGTGCGATGGCTGTACTTGCGACTCACACAAAGATTTTCTCGTTAGAATTTATAAGAAATTTGTCGAAAGTCTTCATACATCCGCTATTAAAAGCCACGTAAGTCAGGTAGGGTTTGGAGTGACATTGCGTAAACGTAAAGGCACGCCGGGCTGGAATGATGTAGTAAAATCAGCGTATGTGGATGCTAAAGTAAACTTATCGAGGTGGATCGGGGCGGGGGCCCCCAGCTTTGGTTCTCTCTATGATATGATGAAGCAAAGTAGGTCTATATTTAAAGGTCGCTTAAAGTGGTGCCAGAAAAATGAAAATAAAATTTTATTGGATCGGATAAGTAACGCATGTATAGACAAAAACTTTTCTAAATTTTGGCAACATACATCAAAACTATGCAACATAAGGGCTGGAGTTCCGGTCTGCGTGGATGGTGTTAGCGATAAAAAACAGATAGCTAATAATTTTAAACAGAACTTTTTGTTGAATGACTGCTATACTAGTAGTGGCCCTTCTGCGATAGATACACTTGATATGCCTGTTTTATCATATACTCATATTGATGAGAGTATGGTGTATAATGCCCTTAAAAAGATGCACCTTGGTAAAGCGTGTGGTCATGACCAGATTTCTGTAGAACATTTACGTTGCGGTGGACCCTGGGTTGTGGTGTTTCTGTCGGTTTTTATTAACGCGTGTTTAAAACACTCATTTTTGCCTCCTGACCTAATAAAATGCGTGGTTAGCCCTATTGTCAAAAGTAAAACCGTTAGCGATACGATCAGTTCCAATTATAGGCCTATCTCAATCGCTACAACCTGTGCGAAACTATTTGAGTCTATTATTCTGGATATTTTATCGAAATTTATTTTTATAAGTGACGCTCAGTTTGGTTTTAAAAAAGGTAGCTCTACTGAGTTGGCAATTTTTTCCTTAAAACAAATAGTAACGTATTACGTGTCACGAAGAACAAAAGTATACGCTTGTTTTTTGGACTTGAGTCGCGCCTTCGATAGGGTAAACTATAGCATCCTGTGGGATAAGTTAAAACTGGTGGGTGTTCCTTCCGACATAATTAGAATCCTTATTAATTGGTATAATACGCAGGTTAATGTAGTGAACTGGGATGGCTCGCTTTCGGACGAGTTTGTACTGACTAAGGGGGTTAGGCAGGGTGGACTAACTTCTCCTCTGCTGTTTAACCTTTACGTTAATGCTCTAATTGAGGAGCTCAATGAAACGGGTATCGGCTGTCATTTAGGTGGGAAATGTGTAAACAACCTTAGTTACGCGAACGATATGGTTTTATTGAGCCCCTCAATCGGAGCCTTAAGGAAGTTAATTTCTATTTGTGAGAGATACGCAGCAAGCCACGAGTTAGTTTATAATGCAGACAAGTCTGTGGCAATGGTCTTTGGAGCGCATAGTAAAGATGTTTGTTTACCATTATACCTGAACGGCAAAAATTTGAAGTTTGTGACGAGCTTTCGATATTTAGGACATATCGTATCGAGTGACCTGAAGGATGATCAGGACATGGACAGAGAAAGGCGGTCCCTTGCTGTACGTGCAAATATGATTGGCAGGAAATTTAATAAATGCGAGCGAGATGCTAAAATATTACTATTTAAAACCTATTGCCAATCGCTTTACACACCGCATCTCTGGACTAAATTTAAAAAGGAAAACTATCGAATTTTTAAGGTTCAATATAACGATTCGTTCCGAATATTGTTTCGTTTTCCGAGGTACTGTAGTGCATCTACAATGTTCGCTGAGGCACGCGTACCGACGCTCGATGCTTTGATAAGACATCGTGTGGCCAGATTTAGAAGTAATCTTCTCAAATCTGGAAACACGATTATACTAATTTTAACACAAAATTGTAGTGAAATATTTAAATATTGGTCTAGTATGTTAAGATGTAAGTTTTAATTTGTTTGATGGCATATATTTAATTTATTTCAGTTTATTTCAAGTTTATGTTTGTTGATTATAAGTAATTATGTTTCTTTTTTACGGGCCTTTGTTGTCTGTCAATAAATGATTATTATTATTATTATTATTATTAAAATTTGTATGCTAGCATGTGGGCAGGGCAGGCAGGGTTTAAGTTTAAAATAATGCAAGAACAGTCGTGATCGGGGTTTCAACGGTAAGATATAAATAGAGTCAAAAACATTTCACACATATGTATATATATATATATATATATATATATATATATATATATATATATATATAGCTCTACCACGCATAAAAAATGTATCCTGTAGAACACAGAATAGCTGGATACTATGCGCCTATGTTCGAGACTGGCGAGATTGGCTTTAACCAGATTGAGGTCAATAATAAGCCTTTTGGCACGTTTTCTACTCATAGGTATATGGTAACAATAGTCAATGCGAGATCGAACTTGAGCATTATATATATTAAGCAGCTGTCCTGGCGTGACGTATCAATGCATCATGGACACCTAAAGTTAGCTTGCTTTGGCCCTGGACTCAACGGAATGCTCAAAGTTTAAGTTCAAGAAAACGATTAAAAATACGAAATTCCAACGATATACCTCGGAAAGAAGGAGCCAATTTGAGCTTGGCAGGCGAATTGGCGATAAAATATGTCATACGCCGTCTAAATATTTTATATAGAGAGAGATGATTATACCGCCATCTATCGTAAACCATGAAATATAAACAAACGAGCAAACAATCCACCTGATGATATATGAAAGCTGTGGTGTATGGACACATACATCAATCCTCGATTAAGAGTTAAAATATAAATGCGTTGTCACCTTTGGGAACTGAGATAGAATGCCTCATTAGCGATGAAAAGGTTCTCCGGTTCTCTACTCTCACAGCAAAATTAAGATATTTCACGCTGGTATTCTGTGAGAGTATGGTCCTCTCCTGTCGAACTAACCTTTCGTGTTACAATCATCATATGGCGGCAGCGTAAGTCTACGACATTAAATACGGTTACAATTATAATAGTACCTTACGCTTGTAAATGAGTTTATACTTACATCTATATTTAGACCTTTTATAGTTTAATGATGCAAATAAAGGATAATAATAATAAATAAACCCCGTTTATATCAATTAGCCAATATTAGCCGTCCCTAAATTGCTAGCAGCAATTTTAATTTTGTAAGAAAACTTGTCCTCGTTTATACTATGATGGTAAATTTGATACAAATACGTACTTATTGTATATGAAGCTCGATTTAATCTTGGTCCCGCATTGGATATCCAATAAGTAGAGAACAAAGAAAGAAAAAAATCAGATATGTTTATAATGTATGTACTTGGTCGTTTATAAATGCTATTTTACTAATTATTTTGTATTTACCAGGCGGTCCCATAATGAACTGGCCTGATATAGTTCAACGCGACATGTCGCTACATGTTGTGTTGCATTAAATAGTACGTTTATCGTGCACTTAATATAAGAAACATGCATCGACATGAAATGCTTAGTCTTAGTTTAACAGGCATTTGAATAACGAGAGTCGCGTATTTTTTCAAAATGTCGAAAACTGAGCATCGAAGTGTCATAAAGTTTCTGTTTAAAGAAGGTTAATCCCCTGCCCAAATAAAAGAAAGATTGGATGGCGTGTATAAGAAGTCTGCCCCCTTCTATAGCACAGTGAAAAATTGGGTGAAAGAGTTTCGCCTCGGGAGAGAAACCGTCGAAGACTTTGGCCACGACGGTCGACCTGTGGAAGTGCTCACTCCCGAAACGATTGCCCTTATCGAAGAGGAGGTTCTGCGTGACCGCCGTTTGAAGATTAGAGAAATTGCAGCAAGGCTTGGGCTCTCTAAGAGTACCATTCATCGCGCGATCCATGAACATCTTCACATGAAAAAAGTGAGTGCAAGATGGGTACCGAAACTTCTTTCAGCGGTACAGAGACAGGAAAGAGTGCGCTGCGCTTCGGAGTTTTTGGATCTTTGTGGCGAAAATCCAAAGACTGTGATCGAGCGGCTAGTGACTGGTGATGAAACTATGATCTTGTATTATGATCTATAAAGTAAGCGCGAGTCAATGGAATGGCGTTATAAGGGTGAAAAGCCCCCTAGAAAGGCAAAGGTGCAACGATCGACTAAAAAACTGATGTGCACAATATTTTGGGATTTTCAAGGCATTTTGATGGTGGATTTTAAAGAACGTAATACAGTCGTGAACGGCGAATATTATGCTTCTTTAATATATAAATTACGAGACAAGATAAAGGAAAAACGAAGAGGCAAGCTGTCTAAAGGTGTCCTGTTGCTCCATGACAACGCCCCTGTTCATACCGCTGGTGTTTCGAAGGATGCAGTTCGTTAATGCGGGTTCACAGAAATTCAACATCCACCTTACAGTCCAGACATGGCCCCTTCCGACTATTATTTATTTCCAAATTTAAAGCGGGACTTAAGAGGAAGAAAATTTTTAAGCGATGAAGAGTTGCAGGCGGCCGTCTTCAGTCTTTAGAGATGTTGATTCACAGATGTCAGAAGTGTGTTAGTATTCATGGTGATTCTTTTGAAAAATAAAATTGGTTTCGTTTTATTTCCTTCATTGGTTCATAGTTAGGCCAATTCATTATGGGACCGCCTACGTAAGTTTAAAATTATAAATCAATTTAAAAAAAATCCCTTAAAGATTTAGGTTTTGGTTTTAAATTTCAACTAGCCACATGTAATTTATTCATTTTTTTATCAAGCTTTAATCATTAGGAGAAAAATTAACGCTCATAACAAATAAGGGCCATTATCAAGCGGTATCCTAATAATGTGTATCGCTGCTTATTATTGTTTATATCGAGGTTGTTAGTACATTTTATATATATATATAAATATATATATATATATATATATATATATATATATATATATATATATATATATATATATATATATATATATATATATAGTTGTTAGTACAATTTATATACAGGATTACATTTAGCTTTTAGTTTTTATTTTAAATTCTCACTCTAGTAGTTGCGCTTATCGTGAAGGCAAGATATAATTATTTTTAGGAGACACAAGCACTTGTTCGAAGTAAAAGTAAAGTAAATTAAAGTTACAGCCTATGTACGTCCCACTGCTGAGGGTTTTAGGGCAAGGAAGTGTCCGCCGCGCTGCCCTAATGCGTGTTGGCGAACTTCACATGTCTTCGAAATAATTTTTTTTTAATCCTCAGACATGCAGGTTTCCTCACGATGTTTTCTTTCACCGCCGAGCACATGGTAAATTAGCACTTAAAATTGCAATTAACAATTTCATTGGTGCCGGCGGGGATCGAACCCGGGTTACTCGCGTTCTGTTATATTTACATCGAGCTTTAACCATCTGAACTACGACGGCTCATTCAAATTTTAAAAAATTGAAATTGTTCCAAGTGTGAGAATTGAATCCGCCCTCAAGCTTAGCCAAGTGATCGCAAAATAAAAGATAAATGAAAACGCTACCGAGAATTAGTTTATATTTTATTCTTGCAACTCCATAACATTTTCTGATAATATTATTGTAATTGAAAAATATCCTTCGCTCACTTGGAATTAACAAGAAGAGGAACAACGCTGCCACATTCTTGTTAATGTGTAGAAAGAATATTATCACATGAAAGAAACCCCAATTGCTTTAATCCCGTGTATGACGTAAGAAGGCGACAAAAGGAAATAAAACGGGAAATGGCAGTCGAAGCTTCCTGTCATCATGTCAAAATAATAAAAAACCGTAGTTGCCAACCAGCCAATCAATCGTGGCAACTATGGCAAATATCTCCTCTATGACTCAATCTATGGGAGAGGCTTATCTGCTTATAAGATAAATGGCTACATAAGGTAAATAGACTGTGTAATTTGTTTTTCACAGAATAACATATTTAAAGTTTTTGGAACGCCTTGTATAATTCACTTCTTACTCTTTTTAATTATCATAAAAAAAGAAAAAGAAAATTAAGATTATTTCAAGATAGGCAACCCTAAACAATGATAGTGGCAGCAAGTGAAGGCCGCATGGAGGCCGGTCGCTGACCGCGCTATTTATACTATGTTGACTGGCAACTCGTCCGAATGCAACAGACCAATATCACCCAGAGACGATGTGGGCGTGGTCACTAAAATATGCTTCATAATCTGTGTTCTAGACGTCGCATTTTTTATTTCATTACCGACTATTACATTTATCGCTTGGTCTAATTGAAACACCTTCGTTATTCTTTTCTTGTTTCCTTTTTTACAAAACATTTCGATGATGACATTAACTTCATAGGTAGTTTTTATTACCTTCTTTAATAAATAAAGGTAATTAAAGCTATATCACTATCACTGTATCTTTATTATACGCTAGTTCAACCCGCTCGTTCTTCATAGAACAAGACTGCAGACTATTTTCTATCTCCTTACGCTTCTGAAGAATAAGATGGATACTCCATTTGCTATCAGGTAGGCTGCTAGCTTTTTTGTTAATCCAATGTTGAAAAATATATTTCTGTTTGTTTATTTAGCAGGGATGGTAGACGTGACAAGGTTATGGAACAAAGAATTAATGCGGGACACAAAGTAAATCGGGCTCTTATTTCTATTGTGGGATGTCAGAATGTATCAAGAAAGAAACATTATTGTTATTTACAGTGCTGTACTATACTCTACCTTAATGTATGGTAGAGGAAGTTGAGTGTAGCAGAAGAAGCATAAGAGTAGAACTAATTGTGTGAAAAGAGGAAAATGTAGTTTAAAGAAAAGAATGCTTGAGTGGTTTGTGTGCTTCATGCTCGTCGGTTACCCTTAACAGACGAGTATGTATGTATAATATAATCTACGCAGATTTAAGGATGTGAAAAAAGCGAGAGAAGTGTTCATAGAATTTAGGTATAAATGTACGAGTATTTAATATGTACATTTGTATATTTTTTATCGCATAAGGCTGAGAAACGATCACACAGTTCATCTGATGGTAAGTAGATTTTGTTTACCATAGATATCTACATTTATCCTCGATTATGAATCAAAATGCGGATGCGTTGTCATCCCTGAGGACGAAGATGGAATGCCTCGTTTCTGGCTAAAAATGGTCTCCGGTTCTGTACACTCACCAAACGAAATACAGCAGCATAAAGCTTCTATTTTACGCTGGTATTCTGTGAGAGCGTGGCCCTACCCCGATCGTGCCGACTTATTTGTGGTACAACTCTAATATGGCTGCAGCGTGGCTCTACCGTGTATAAATATAACAATGTGTACTTTACGTCACAGATATACATTTGTATATTTATTTATTTTATTGCCTACCTCTGATCTTTACTTGCTCTGTATTATAGTTGAATGGCGCTTGTAGTACACTTCTATCCTCTGATACATCTTAAACGTCGCATTGAGATGATGGCAAGCAGCTGTCACCATTAAATCGATGAAATGTTATCATTAAGATCACAATACTATTAAATTACCGATATTTCGGTCTCAGATGATGAGTTAGAGAGATAAAAGACCGATTGCTGACTGGAACTACGATGTTTAAAAATAAAATACATTCTAGAACAATGAAAATAAAAAGAGATAAGTACTATGTTGATAAAATGGTGGAGTAACAATAATGTCTTTGATTATGCACATAAAAGTACAATTAACCATTTCAATTCCATTTTCTAGAACTGCAACTTCTTTAAGTTGCTTTAGTCTCAGGAATCTGAATCAAAATCGGTATGATCGTGTATAAAAACCACCCAGCCTTATAGCTGCCACATTAAATTCCAGGCAGTTAACCTAATTGCGTAATTTCATACCGAATACTTAAAATGAACTAGCAGTGTCAATATAATTACATATTTAAAACTGCCTCAGGTATGTTTTCAAGCGACCTATAAAGTATTGCCCTGACTACATAAATGCTAAGGTCTTAACAAGCAAACGTTTAGCTTCATCCATAATCCGTAATCAAGTTAGAGGTGAACTAATTTTAATAATTATTCAAAATACATATAGTTTTTAATAATTTTTTAAAAATTAACAAAAAATTTCAAAGAAATTACTTTAAGTTGATTTGATTTTTTGTGCGTAACTCTTTCCCGTGTTTAAAAAAAAATGTTTTAGAAGTGTTGCCTTAAAGCAATTAAATATTTTTTTCTTCTCAATTCGTCACTATCTTGCAAGACAGACAAGACGAACAGACTTCAATTCTAAAAAAAAATATTCTTAAAATGGTGTCTGAAGCCGGGTCTTTAATTCTGCGATTTAATGTCTTAGGTCTTTGCACTAAATACAGAAGCTAATTATTTAATTATTTTACTATTTTAAGTAGTCAAAAGAATATCACAAATTCAAGATAACAACTAAAACTTCGTCCAAATAGCTAAATCAAAATCTTCATTAATTTTCTACCTAGATAAAACTCTTTCTTCAAATTTGTATGGGATCATCCCCGAAGTATTCAGATTATTTCTTTTGTGTTCTGTACTTTGCCGTTTCCGAGAAATCGATGGACATACATTAAAAAAATAAGTCGAATGTAGAATATTTTAGTTCATGAATTCAGTTAAAAAAATCAAATCAAATCAAATTTTATTAAAAAGATTGTATAGGTGGATGCTTTTATCACCTTTACCATAATTAATATATATGCAGCATATGGGCCCCACCTCCATAAGGAGCATTTGCCTTAAACGCCACAATGAGTTGACAATCCACCTGGGATTGACAATTGAAGTACCAGGCTTTTAGCACCTTTCACTCTACTTCCCGTCGGCGCTCTGGGTATTTTACGCTTTACATAAACGAGATACTGACAGCGTCATCAGCCGATCTTATAGCTGCTTTTTAGCATATCCTATAGTCGTCTTTTACTTACTTTACATAATATAAATACACATAAATGGAAATGAATGAAATATTTTTTTATGAAATAAGGGTGACAAAGGTGTACACAGTTCACTTCATGGTAAGTGGATGCTGTGGCCCATAGACGTCTACATTTATTCTCGATTAAGAATCAAAATACAGATGCGTTGTCACCCGTAAGGACTATGATGGAATGCCTTGTTTCTAGTAAAAAGGGTCAGCGGTTCTCTACCTCACCAGCATAAAATATATTTTATGCTGGTATTCTGTGTGAGCGTGGTCCTACCCTGGTCGAGCTGACCTATTCGTGCTACAACTAATATAGCTGCAGCGTAATTCTACGTATACTATACTAAGGTATAATTCTTTTTATGGATACGATTAAATAGAACAGAACATTAAGGAATGCCACCAAACGCTGTCCTGAGCCACCTGCATCCAACGAAATCCTTCATCTCGTTACCCGGTCGTCACTCCATCGTTTCAGGGTTGCCACGATAAGATGATGCATAGCAAATATTATATTAACCTGATAATATAACAAACAATTAATCAATCTATTTATAACACAAAATGTTTCTATGTCCGTTGTAGACTTTAAAACCATCCAACCGATTTTGATGAATTTTTTGTGTGTGTTTTAATAAGTCCCTAGATGGTTTATATTCACATTTGGACCCGGTAGGTGGCGCTGCTGTCTAAAACCAGAAATCATTCTACGGAGTCGGGGCGGATCTATAGTAAAGAAATAAAACAACACAAATCCATGAGACGGAAGGGCTAATAGTTATTTCTTACAATTATTTACAGGGAATAACATTTCATACCCTTAACGTGTTGGTCGTGGTTTATACTTATTTCAACTAATAATAACATTGATTTCAAATTGAATCTGTTGGAAAGGCGATCGTGATGTTCATGATGTGAAATTAGATCGCCGTAGTAAGTGCGAGAGACGTGTTATAACTCGGTAAGCTCGCATTCCGCGCTGTAATGGCACAGTGAAGCAGTCGATAGTAGAATAATTTCAGTTAATCATTATCAATTGTACACCTCTAAGGCGCTTTCAAAACTGATTGCACAATTCGAAACCCATAACAAAAGAGTAATGAAAGTTTAGAAAACTGAATGTAATATAGAATCACTTTGAACATATTTTATCCTAAACGGCTTAAAAGTAAAATTTTAATTTATTGTAGGTATATTTTACTACTTACTTAACTTACCCTAAAAAAACTCTACATACCTACTAACTCGCCCTAAAAAAACAAAATTTTAAAGGATTTTATTGTTATTGTTTTGTTTTTTATAGAATAAGGGTGACAAACGAAAACACAGTCCTAATGATAAGTGGATGCTGTGGCCCATAGACATCTACATCTATCCTCGAATAAGAATCAAAATGAAGATGCGTTGTCACCCTTGACTAAAATGGAATGCCTCGTTTTCAGGGATGAGGGGACTCCGGTTCTCTATACTCACCATACGAAACACAGCGGCACCAATCAATCGATCGATCGAGCTGCTACAATTAAAATACAGCTGCAACGTGGCTCTGCCTTATACACACTGGAAGGAATGTGGTGATGGATGAAGAATGAGTTGGAGGTCACTTATGCAAGAAAAATGTTACGACTACCGGTAGATAGTGTCCCTTTTTACTAGAAACGAGGCATTCCATCTTAATCCTGAGGGGTCTGCATTTTATTCTTAATCGAGGATAAATTTAAGATTTTTATGGACCACAGCATCTACTTCGCATCAGATAGACTGTGTGACCGTTTGTCACCCTTATTCTATAAAAATATAGCGGTATAGCCATCTCGTTTACATCACATGTACGCAGTTTACTTTTATGAACCGATAAATAAGAAAAAAGCTTAAACAGCACTTTATATGTTTTAGAGCCATATTGTGGTTTTAGCACGATTGGGACGGCTCGACCGGGAAAAGACCACGCTCTCACAGAATACCGGCGTAAAATAGCAGTTTGATGATGCTGTGTTGCTCGTGGTGAGTGAGAGCCGGAGACCAGTTTTAGTGAAATCGAGACATTCCATCTTAGTCCTCAGGGGTGACAACGCATCTGCATTTTGATTCTTAATCGGGGTTTAATGTAGATATCTATGGGGCACAGCATCCATTTACTATGTGCTCGCTGGTCACCCTAATTATATAAATAAAATAAATAAAAAATGACTAGAAAAGAACGCTAGTGATACTTTAATCTTGTATGAAATAATAAGAACAGTTGCCTGGTTCGGCAGACTTACAGATACGACAAAATGAACAATAGTAAGGACCGCGATCTTAAAGTATATTGCATTATTGTATTACTAGCATTACATAGTCGGATATATGTCGAAATGGTCGATAGCGTTCCTACGTGTCTTAACATATATTTGCAGCACTTTCCATCCATATAAAAGTCCACGTTGAAAATAGGCCTCCCCTTATATTTCGTAGTTTTAGAGCTTTGGTTAGAGAAGTGTTTTATTTTCTAGTTGTTATTAGGAATATGTTGTTTCCCACTGCAGCCTTTTACGACAACCTTGGGACGATATGGGGGAGTGGATATGACACCGCTATTACATGGTCGACACTATGATATTTTGCAAATAGTCCGTCGCGATGCTTTTAGTGCATGTTGGCAAACTTCACACATCAATGAAAATTTCAGTACTCAAAAATGTAGACTTTAAGACCATGTTTTCTTTGACCGGTAAATCAGGACAAATTTACCCTCTCAGAAACAGAAATAGAAAAAGAAACAGAACCTTTTTTATTTAATGTAGATTATAAATAATAATTATTGAAATTCACTTTTTTTTTAATTTACCACTGATTCGGAGAGAAATCTCTGTTCTGGGAAGAACAAGCAAAAACCCAGCGGGATTAATTTTTTAAAATAACAGATTAAATAAACGTATACCTTCTGTGTACTAAATATCGGGAATTTGTCAATAAAACAAAAAATACAAATTATTCATCTTAATTTATTTTATCGCCTTCAAAGTATGCCCCATCGCTTGCAATACAACATCTCCAACGCTTCACCCAGTCTTCCATACATTTTTCATAGGCTATTTGCGGTATGGCCTTTAGCTCATTCAGCGAATTTTTTGTTATGGCTTCTATCGACTCAAAACGTTTTCCTCGAAGTGGTAATTTTAACTTGGGAAATAAAAAAAGTCAGACGGAGCCATATCAGGTGAATACGGTGCTTGGTCGAGAACTTTTGTTCAATTTTTCGCTAAAAACTCTTTCACTATAATGGCTGTGTGTGATGGTGCATTATCATGGTGCAGCATCCATGAGTTGTGTTGCCACAAATCTGGACGTTTTCGGCGGATACTCTCACGTAAACAGTGAAAAACAGTGAAAAAATATTCTTTATTCACTGTTTCTCCCTTTGGAAGGAATTCGGAGTGAACCACACCACGGTAGTCAAAAAAAACTGTCAGCATCACCTTGATTTTGGAGCGACTTTGCCGCGGTGTTTGGGTTTCGGCTCGTTTTCGAGACGCCATTCTGAAGACTGTGGAGGCTTGTTTGCATGTCGTACTCATAAACCCATGTCTCGTCGCCAGTTATTATACGTTTCATAAAGGTCGGATCCGTAGAAGTTCGGGAAACCATGTCTTCAGCGACATGCTTTCGCTGCGATCTTTGAACAAAATTGAGCTCTTTTCTAACTAGTCGAGCGGCGACGCGTTTCATGCCTAAAATATCAATGAGAATGTTGTGGACGGACTTAAAAGATATGTTCACCTCACTAGCCAACTCTCTCAGACTCATAGGTCGATTTTCGAGCACTAGCTTCTTGATTTTGTCGATGTTTTCTTTGGTCGTAGCGGTTGACGGTCTACCAGAACGAGGCAAGTCTACTACTACTTCTCGGCCTTCTTTAAAAGCCTTATACCATTCATAAGCCCTTGTTTTCGATATACACGATTCGCCGTAGGTATTTCGCAACATTTTTAGTGATTCACCACATGAAATATCATTCGAAACACAAAATTTAAGGCACACTCTTTGTTCAACAATATTTTCCATTGTAAAAATCGCCGAGAACTCAAAACTATGACCAACAAAAAGTGTAGTTTAAAACAAATTTAATGACAGATCCCGCTCAAACTTTGCGCGCTAAATCAGTACAGTGCTACCAACATGCAGTAAAAAAATTAGAACGACCTCTTTTACGCGGGTCTTTTTATTGACATATTCCTGATACTTTTTACACAGAGTAGTATTACAATAAACAAAACAATTTAGAAATAGCTTGGTAGCGATCACCTATCCCAGGGGTTACGAGTATTATCATCCATAAACTTTTGAGAGTAAAGCTGTTAATCGCGTTATAATCTAGGCCTACTTTAAAAATACAACGAACAATTTCTAAAAGCGTTTAAATTTACTATCTAGTATCTGTTAGGCTCTCTGCTTTTTATAACAATGTTAGAAAAACTACAAACTTGGCTTAATCAGACCGATAAATATGGTTATCATACAGTCGCGGTTGTGTATCAGGTTAATTGCATGGAGCACCGAAGCGTATAATTATCATCTTTCAGTTGATTATTTATTCTCAGAGATATATTTTCAACACCTGTATGCATATGTTCTTAAGAATAAATTAAAACGAATAAAACGCCTACTTTAATAATTAAATGCTGGCCATGCTAAATAATCTTTAGTTAGTTTTTGTTTCGTAGTAAAATATTTTATACCGATGTGGTATACATAAAAGTCAATTAAAAATTTAAGTGGCAGATTCGCTTTATTTATTTACTTATAATAGCTTTTAGTTGTTAATTTGTTAGTTATTTGCATTTAAAAGCTATGCTGTCATATAGCGCTAACAATAATAATAGTGATTCGAATTAATGGGTGCTACTTAAAGTTTATTGTTTGCTTGCAAACTTTATTGTTTTTTGTAATGCTTTTAATCATTAAATAATATAGATATATTTTTAATTACAAATTAAGAACAGTTATACCTAATATCACTGTGTTTTTTTACATGGGGAAATGCCTACGCATACCTGCCTCGTGGGGGCAACGATGGGTTATATCGGACTCGCACCAACTAAAATCCCTTGGTGTTCCACACATCCGCAGCTCCACCAGCCCCATGGCGATGCTGAGAGGACTACTCCTCCCCTTTCTCCTACTCAAGTAAAGCGCACCAGAACACATGGTGATGTAAGAATAACCCCATATGTAAATATATATATATATATATATATATATATATATATATATATATATATATATATATATTATATATATATATATATATTATTCTTACATCATATTATATACGCTACTTATAACAAAAACATTTTTTTAATGCTTGCCTTTCTGTCTGTGCGCTTGTTCAGGCTTAGCTCCAAAACGGCGGCTGGACCGATTTTGACGAGACTTTTACAGGCAAATAGCTGGTGATATATGGAGTAAACGCTACTTTTATTTTAGGAAAATAATTGGGGTTTCGCGCAAAAAGATTAAAAGCCATGAAATTCAATTTCACGTGGGTGAAGTTGCAAGGAACAGCTAGTAAATACTAAAAATAATAATAATGCTAAAAATAAAATAAAAACTGCGTTTGAGAAGCGTGACAATTATGGCAAACATCCCCCTATGAGGCAATTTATGGGGGAGGCATATGTTCTATGGCTATAACAGATACATAATATATCCATTAACCTAATATACACCTTTATTACACATTAAAACGCATATCTTTTTTGTATAAACAGTGTAAATAATGAGTACTCTCGGAATCTAACACGAACATTAAAGGAACCAAACCAGCATCTGATATGAAGAAAACGATAACAGAAAGACGCGCCCACTATTTTGTCGAATATTAGAGTCAGTTATTCTCTTGATGACTATACAAACCTATTAAATCTGAAACTTTACAATGTTTCGTCAAATGACGTTGATTGTGTGTCCCCTTTAATTATATATCACCATCCACACCATCTGGATGCTTGGCGGTCCACCACTGTACGTTTCACAAGGAGTTTTCTTCCACGTACAAACTCTCTGTGGAATAGTTTACCACCGGCGATTTTTCCGGACCGATACGACCTGGGGACCTTCAAGAAAAGAGCTTACTCCTTTCTAAAGGGCCGGCAACGCACCCGCAATTCTCCTGGTGTTGCGGTTGATCATGGGCGGCGGTAGTTACTTAACATCAGGTGAGCCGCATGCTCGTTTACCCCTTCTTCTATAAAAAAAAATATTTACGGAAATGACAATTTTATTCCAAGTACTAGCTTCAGGCTTTATGGGCTTTTAATCACTCTGACGACGAATTTACGCAATGTCTCCTTAGGGAATTTAGCCACCGCTAGCTCTTAAGATTAATTCTGAGAAGTAATGTAATCTCTAGTATTAATCACAAGTAGTGGTTCTGTGTTCAATACATTTGTACAAGTAGTAGTTCAGATCGGGAATGGACGAAGGCCAATTTTAAGCTTTTCAGGCTTTTCTCAGGGATATTGTTCTCGAGTCACGTTTGCAATGATCGACCCGAGCAACTTGCTGGAAGGTCTACTTTACGTTACACTGTACTGACGGTCATCTGACGTACTTTTTGAGAAGTGTATCACTATGATCTGCACGGCTACCCAATCCGAGACAATCTTTTGATAAACTTCTGCTGAAGTCTTTTATTCCTGTCTCACAAATATTAAGCATCGCTCCATCAAATCATAATTGGTGAAGATTTTTTTAATTATTTGTAAGAATTTTATAACACGAAATTTAGAACACGTAACGATATGAAAATAGATACTAACAAGCACTTACCAATATTTAGAAGAGCAGAATAAATCATTAAATAAGACACTTCATATAAATGTAAAAAAAAAGAAAAATGTTATATATTTCACAAAATGGCAGACAAAAGTTTATTTTTAAATTGTTTAAAACGATGCATGATCACTACTCGTAAATAGTTATTTTTCAAGCTAACAGACTCACAGAAAAAGCATATCGATTTATGTTTCCTAATGACTCAAGCAGGTTCCCTTGCTAGTTGTAAGCTGGCATGTGAACTTTTAACGATGTTTTAACGGGAGGAAAAAGTCTACACCGTCGACAAGTAAATTAATCATGAAGGCATGGTAACAGACAGCGTAATATTTATGACTCCACTTTAAGCCGTGTTTAAGGTTTGATAGGTTGTGGTTTTCATCCTTTGTAATTTTACGACCTTGCTTTTTCTTATATCACAGCTTACTGACAGCGTGTGAAGTGCAGAGAGTGTACATAACAATCTTTGTTCTATTAGCAATTGTTTTGACGTAATGAACGAGTGTAATATTACTACTAATAAGTTTGTTTATAAACTACTTGTCTAAAATATTTTTGTTAGATTTAATAGGTAGTACCTGGATGACCGAGATTTGCTCGGTATTTGGATATCGTGTGGTTTGGAAATTATATCTAGATACAAATTACATACTGATGAAATATGAATAATATTTTTTTGATCTTACCGACATAATAGAAAAAACTGAACTGGTTATTTGAATAAAAAATCATGAGTGCAATTAGTTTAATTAAAGTTTTTGTGTTTTTAAAAAAATACTAAAAAAGATCACGAATAGATTCTCTCACAAAAGAAGGGAACTTGAAAAAAAAAAGGAAAAAAGTCGGGTCGAAGACAGGACCCCAAACCAGGGTACCACGATTTCGGGACCGGGCGACATCCCATTTGAACTATTATAATCACTAACGCATCATTAAAATTTACCTTCTCATTCTAATGATATTGTAGCAGTTTTTCATTGCCTGAAAACACGGATAAAATGACATTTTCTTCTCAAAATGAATCCTAGCTAGATTGATTTATTGCCCCCGAAACCCCCTGGAAACAAAATTTTATGTAAATCGTTGGAGCCGTTTCCGAGATTACGATTTTATATATATATATATATATATATATATATATATATATATATATATATATATATATATATATATATATATATATATATATATATATATATATATACAATAATTGCTTGTTTAAATGTATGAGATATAATATTATACATTATACATATAACATACGAGTACGTATACGTCTGTCAATGATCGTGAAACATTTTTACCATTTGACGAAATTGAGGTTCAGTCAAATAGTATTTTGTTTTCGTCAAGACGATATTAGGATCTGATAGGTGTCACCGTAGTCAAATTATCACACAAATTATATATTTATATGTTTTGGGTTATGATATGGTTGAGAGCTAATAAAGAAAATATAAAAATCTGAACGCCATGCCGTAGGTGGCGCAGTAGTATTGACAAATTTTATACTTACACTGTTTAAAATATCGGACCGATCTTCAAGTCTCTGAGATTTGTGATACACAAATAGGCAGACTGACAGACTAAGAGTTTATTCTGAATTTTGGCATGGAACACTAATGATGATGAGAAAAAACTATTTCATTATAAAATAAAACAATATAATCACTTCTTTCAATTAATTACTTTCTCTTTTACTACTTTGAAATCGATATGGGTAGGTATAACACTCTTACCCATTCCTTTTGTCAAATAGCTATGCTTGCGCTGCTGTGATTCGATCTGAAGGGTTAAGAGAGTCAATGTAATTAATGGCTGGAAGACATCCCTTCTTATTCCTCAGACTTGACAACTTATGCCACCCACTGTATGAAGTGACCTGGTAAGACCTGAAGTCGTTGGATGCAGGTGGCTCAGGACTGTGCTTTGTGGCATTCTTTGGTGAAGGCCTTTGTTCAGCTGTGGACTTGTAGAACTGTAATGATGATGATAATGATAAGCAATCGTACTTTAAATATCTGTTTAAAATATATTCACCGTGGGCGTTCATTTTATATTATATTTTATTGTTAATAATACAATAAATTATTACTCAGTATCAATACGCGTGTGCATAAATAACTGAACGCAATATTACTTTCGCCAGTTGTTCAAAGTTACCGTTATGTTGAATTACGTTAAATGCCTGATTACAATAAGGTAAGATAAGTTTAAGTTATTTATCTTTATTGATTCTTTTTTGCAAGTGCAAGATTCGTTAAACTAAAATGCATTGTCCATTTAATGTAAACAAATTACTGACGGACGGACTGAAATTTTAATATATTACAAAAATTGGCAGCTTAGCAACGAGGTGCAGTGTTAAGTATCGCGGGTTCGAATCCCGCACGGAAGAAACATTTGTATGGTCTACAAATAGTTCTTCAGGGTATGGATATTTGACCTTGTGAAATTTATGTATGTAAACTGTTCCCCACGATATATTTGAAAATATTGGTATGGAGCTAAGGTTTTTTTAAAGAAAAAAGAAAAGAAAGGAAAAATATTCGTTTCTTCCAGTAATGATTATGTTTAAAAAAGTTTACTGTATTTACACAGTTTACATAAAATTTACAGACTTTAATATATAACTGAATACATATTTATTTATTTAACAATTTTTGTACACACAAGTAAGGGAGAGGACACATCATGATGAAAAGTTTGTACAAAGGCTCTACTTATCTCTTAATGAAACATGCGTGCGTGTAATGTGTGCGTGTGCATATTAATATATCTTTATTTTTACTTTATCACATCATAACCGTCTATCCCTACGAAACCAATTCCTGGGTTCGGTTTAAGGTAGAAGTACAAGTATACCTCAAGTATACCTTAAACTCTGAAAACTAGATTGTATAACCAGTGCGTGTTGCCGGTGATGACCTATGAAACTGAGACGTGGTCCTCCACTGCTGGCCGTACGAGAACGATCATGGTCGCACAGCGAGCTATGAAAAGGACTATGCTCGGAGTTTCTCTGCGTGATAAACTTAGAAATGAGGATATCCGCAGTAGAACCAGAGTTACCGATATAGCCCAACGGATTAGTAAGCTGAAGTGGAAGGTGCGCCTTCCATATAGCTCGAAGAACCGGTAACCGATGGGGGAAAAAGGTTCTCGAGTGGCAGCCACGTACAGGTAGGCGTAGTGTAGGGCGACTAGATGAAGTGACGATCTGTTAAGAAATGCAGGAATTCGATGGATGCAGGTGGCTCAGGACCGTGCTTTGTGGCATTATTTGGGGGAGGCCTATGTTCAGCAGTAGACTTGTGAAGGGCTGTAATGATGATGAGAGGTATAAGTATAATAGGAGTTGGAGGCAATGTATAGAATATAAGTGAGAGTTTTTTGCTCCTTAATTTAGTTTATTGATGTATAATCTTTATACTATGTAACAATTAGCCCTACGATATCAAAATCTGAAATCTAAAGACTACTGCTATTTTGAGCAAAAAAGTCTGCACATAAAATAAAATGCATAAGGTACTTAAAATACTCATATAATAATAAATTATAAATAACAGATTGCTACTGGAAATGCACAGACAGAATTATGGATCTGTAGACGTTTACGTCGATAAATAATTCAATTTATCGGGACGCAAGTACAATCGGCATCGATTGTTTACAGCTTGGAACATACGGTAGACATTTTCATGGAAATGTACCTTATATATATAGCAAGATAAATCCTATATTGCCCTGAATGTGGTCATGTAAAATATATTACATCTACAACCTTATAAACTTTGCAGTAGTCATATGTAAATCGTGGTCGGTGTCTGGGGAAATTATCTTCGGTTTTCACGGGATGCAGAAATTGTTACTTGGCGAGATAAGTTTCATTAGAAAAAGATGATAAATTCAGAGAAACTAATATTATTCCTTTTATTAACAAGTGCTCTGCATGTAACATGGACTAACATTTCGTAGATGATACTATTTCTATGATTCATTAAAGAAACAACAGTAAAATGAATTTTGCTGTTTTTTGCGGCTGCCGATAAGTTGAATAATTTTTTATTTTATTTTTATTTTAGAACTTAAAATTTTATATAGATGATGAAATAGAAACCGGGATGATTCATTCATTACCTTGTCTGCTACGCACACTGACTACAGTATGTCCGATCAACTGTAAATAAATTCATACTAAACTTTTTTATCAGATGTTAAGTCGGATTTCATCGTATGCCTCGTAGGTCTAGTGGTTGTACTAGTGCGACTGCTGATCATGAGGTCCTAGGTTCGAATCCCGGGTCGGACCAAAACATTAATTATTGAGTTTTTCCATCAAGAAATTCTCAGTCAGGAAGTTGGCGATGTTTCACCCTCGTGCCTCGGAAAGCACGTAAAGCCGTTGGTCTTGCGCCTGATCTCTCTCCGGTCGTGTCGGTTTACCGTCCCATCGGATTATGAGAGTGAGGGAATAGAGAGTGCACCTGTGCTTGCGCATACACTTGGGCACTATAATCCTGTCCTGCGCCGATGGCTAGCCTCTAAATTAATATTTGAGTTATTCCTGTTTATTGCGTTAATTATCGGAGATCACAAAAAATTATATATTCGACATCTAACGGCAAGGCTTGAAGGAAACTCAACTCAAATATGGTTTTCGCATGTTCATGTTCTTCAGATCGAAATTCGGTCACAGCGATGGAGACCAGATTGAACAGACAGGATTATAGTGTCCTAGTTTAAGTTTAAGTTTAAGATTATCCGATGGCAATCTGACACAACCAAACAGAGATTAAGCGCAGGCCAACGGCTTTACGTGCTTTACAAGACATGGGACAGAAGCACTATCTTTCTGACTGATACTGATAATTAGTTGAAAAAAAAACGCAATAACTAACTTTTTTTGGCCCAGCCCCTAATCCTCGGGACCTCATCTCGACTCGACCAACGAGACAGTCAGTGACTTAGGAAGAATACCGTTATGTTTATGGCGCATTTCATCACCAAATTAGTAATTATATTATAGTGATTGTAACAGAAGATGTATTTAAAGGGCGAAAGCGAAGACGTCTCACGATCGTGTGCATTTACGTGTTGTTAAATTATATAGCTAATTTAATAACTTCATGTTGCAGGAAATCAACGGTTAACTAATACGTACTGAATACGCGTTTAATTTCACATAGTAATATAAACTCGATATTGCTATGAGCTTATTTCCTATTAAGTACTTGATTATGTACTAAAATATTTCCCACGAGAAATGAAGAGGAAGGGGTAGCGTATGTATTGTTTGTGTTAATGTTTGATATGTTTTATGTTTTTAGGCCAATTAATTCCTTACTAATTGACTAAATATTAGCCTCTTTGTTTAATAACCTAACTTAGTGTCGCACTAGAGCAAGACATGTATTTTCTGCAATAACATTAGAGGTGTAGCCAACGTCTAATAATCCACCAATATTAAATGACTATCCATCCATAAGTAGATATTAAGAATAAACTTAAGCCACCATTTTTTAAAACTTCGAGTAAACTTGGGCAATAATAACATAAAGATTTATTTCTATATTTATTTGAACCTTACGGATGAAATTATTCTTCTTTTATAAACTTGACTGTCGGGCAAAAGAGTGGTTCCTTTCTACAGCTTGTTTAATTTAAAAAAATAATTAAATAGGTTAAACAGGTTTTGAGATCGCCACTTTAATTGTATAAAAACTGCTGACTAACTTGTTAAATATTTTGTTTTTGATCCCAGTAACTCACTAAAACGAAACTCAAAAAGTATTGTTCTGCTTTAACAACCTAAGCAGAATTACCAGAGACGATTTCAAGAACCATTGTTAGATATTTACCACCATAAGCCTCAGATTTGTTCCGGGTGCTCAAATCACTCACTTCTGGTCACGTTCGAGTTATAAGGAAGCTTATATAATTACTCAACGTTACCGTGATGGGGCCACGTTGCAGTTTTATTATGTTGTAGTACGAATGGGTTGGCTCGACCGGGGTAGGACAGCGCTCTCACAGAATATCAGTCTAAAATGGTAGCCTAATGCTGCTGTGATTTGTATGGTAAGTATAGAGAGCCGGAGAACCTTTTTTTCCTGGAAACGAGGCATTCCATCTTAGTCCCTAAGGGTAATAACGGATCTGCATTTTAATTCTTACTCGAGGATATCTGTAGATGTCTATGGGCCACAGCATCCACTTGCCATCAGGTGGACTATATACTCTTTTGTCACCCTTTTTTTATAAAAAAGTTTTGTTCCAGTTGCAAAAAAATTAATTATTTGTTTGTTTTTAGATCATCGTATGTAGTATTATCTTCTTTTACAAAAAAAAATGTATTTTATTACATACTTGTAATGTATTTATTTTATACAACACCAATTAAAGCTTTAAGAAAACTTTTAAACGTTGTAGCATAAAAAATACTTTTTATTGAAGATTTTATATATATATATATATATATATATATATATATATATATATATATATATATATTATAAGGGAGATTCCGGAAGTGGGGACCGCCCTACATTTTGCTTAAGATTAACAAAACATAATAAAATCTTACTAAAACCATATTGGCACAAGGGATGTTAAAGTTTATCGGTTTGGTAGATAAGAGATATTTAAATGTAATGTGTATGTATGTAATTTGCATATGTGTATATTTTAATGTGTAAGCACTTATTTACGTATAATGGTCGCACCTGCCAACAATTGTCCTTGGCACCCAGGGTTGACTGGAAGAGAATGCCACATGGCATTAAGTCCTATGTACCCTTCAGCTTAAGGTGTTACGTGTAAGTTTAAAAATAAATAAAAATAAATAAATAAATAAGAGTCGTCGTGTTTTGGTGTACGTTCTTGGAACTGCTGTTACTCTTGGTGCCCGTTCAGATTTCTTTTAACTTATTGCAAGCCGGTGCTTGACCACAACCCCACCTGGTGGTAAGTGGTGATGTATTCCTAGATGGTAAATCGCACTGTCTTAGCGTAACAAGAGAATTCATTCTCGCTTTGAAGACGCTCTGATTATATTCGAACGGAAAAATAGACCCCGGCAAATTATTCCACTCCTTTGCTGTTACTTAGACCTACTCTTTTATCGGCGAAACCGACTGCTTCGAAATTAGCTTGTTGTTTTTTACTTTTGTGATTTAAAGAATTATTTTGCGTAGCAAACATACGTCACAAATGGTGATTGTAAAGTAAATCCTCTAAGTAGGCTGTTATTACAAAAATACTTAACATATTCTTTAATTTAAAAATAAACTATTTGTCTCGAGTTAATTTTGCTGTATCGTATATAGTATAATATTGATATGTTTAAATGTATATTATTTATTAGATTACCATTTTAAATATTAATTTTATATATATTTTTGTTTGTTATGGATTTTTTATTTATCCTATTCAGACGAGAATATTAAAGGGATATCAGATGTTAATTAATGACTTGAAAATATTGATAATTTAATTAAAAATAATGTCGCATCATCATAATAAATAAATTTGAATTCGTTTCAATTTATGATTGTAAAATAAATATGTAGGTACGATAAGTAATTGTGATGGGGTTATACTTATGTACGTTACCTGAATGAAATACGCAGCTTAACCTCAACTGAACTCAGGTTCTAGAGATAATTGAAAGTGGCGTTTGAGATACTAATGTGCTCATTTGATATATAGACAGCTACCGATCGTTTCAGTCGAAGGAAAATGTTTTCGTTCGAGTATAATATTTACGTGGTGTTATTTCTCATGAAGAAGTATCGTTTGTCTTAGAATATTCAAAATAAGTATCCCATATTATTTAAAAATTTAATATTTGAATCGTATGTCGAAATCAATACATTATAGCCGATAGATTTTTTTTCGTTTAATTGGCAATTTGGTCAGATTGACAGAAAAACAGATGTGATTTATTTAGACGACATACTAGTTGTTACCTTGAGGTTTGAAATTCATATTATTAAGTCCATCGCAAAGGGTTAAGAAATTGAACGTAAAAAAATGTTAAAACCGACTTTTAAAAGGTTATTATTATTTAATTAAGTTTAAAATCATTTCAACGTAGTATAATAGCTTCTGAAGTCAGGAATTCAATTCTTCGAGGCTCTATGTCGTAGCAATGACCTCAAATGATATTAAATTAAGCAGAAATAATTTAATTCTTGTAAGTTGTTTGAAGTCAGTTTTACTTTTTTGAAGTTATTTTTTATATAATAGAAACAGGAACTTTTTTATTCAATATATTAATATTGTTCTCAAGCTCGTAACAATATTATGTATTGAAATTTTGTTCAATTACCCCTCTTTCGGAAAAAAAGGACAGGGGATCTGGGAAGAACCAACAAGAAAACCAGCGGACTTTTAAAAAAAATGTTTACAATCATGTATGTTACATAATTAATCAACACAAAACAAGTTCGAAATAGCTTGGTAGCGATTTATGCATATATTATAGTACTCTATGGTAGTGATCACCTCATTCCCAGGGGTTATTATCACCTAGTGGCCTAAATTCCTTAATATTATAATAACCCATTTTATACAAACTTAGTTTAATAAAGTTTTTGGTGTTTGAGCAGGTCAAATTTTGTATATTAATCGTATCAAATGACTATTTATCTCTATGAACGCCTGCAACTTACCTCGCTTCGGACTAAAATGAAATGGCGTATTACTTTAATGATAAAAGGTGAACTATCCTCAATTATCTCGAATTGCATAACTTACAAAGCGACATAATCTCTCTTCAATACGGACTGGTTAAAACCGCGCGCTAAGATCCGCAAAGAACGAGTCCTAATGATAGACAAATGAGCAATCTATATTCTAGTAATGAGATGCAGACACTAAGGCCTGTCTAATAAAAGGGACTATCGTTCTCGGGATCAAATTATGCCGGGAGTCAGTGAATGACTTATTATTATAAGCAGCGAAAGAGATATAAATCTAGCCTTCGACTTCTAGTCTAGCTTAATGCAACTATAGTCACTGCGGGTGGTATTTTGTACGAAGCACACCCTTTACATACTTACTAATTTATTGCATTTACAATGATCATACATTATTTATTGATGTTGCAAATGTAAACGTTGAATTAAGATTTTTCTTGAGATATTTTTTGTTCGTCGTTTCTATCAGTTGTCAATTATTTCCTAATTAGGCTCACGAATATACTTAGCTCAATACAAATACCCTTCCGTGAACCGTCATAGCCTAATGGATCAGTACGCTGAAGTACCAATTGAATGGTCAAATAACTTAAAGAGGCGACAACCGATGATATCTTTATCTTTATAATAAGAACCTTATTCTTGACAGGCAACTTCATATCTGCATGAGCTATTAGGGCGTTCCCACAAAATGAACTGACAATGAGTGCAGTAGATATTTATATTTAAAACGGAAGTTCGCGATGATAATATACGTGTATGAACTTAAGCCGTAGTTTGGCTAAAGGCTCGATATTTTTAACAAATGCGTGCAGCTCAATTCAGAATCCCGCCGGCACCAGTGAAACTGTCAGTTCTAAATGCTGACATACTCGTATACGTACCACGTGTTAGACGGTGAAGGAAAACATCGTGAGGTAACTTGTGTGTCTGAAAAATAAAATACTTCTAGCACTTTTGAAGTCCACAAACTCGTAATGTGGTCGTGGTTGACTCATTGCTCCATATCCCACTAAGAAATGAGAGAAGGCCTATACTCCAGTAGTGGTACGTAACATACTGTGAATTTAATTTTACTTTTTTACCGCCTTCAAAAAAGAGGAGGTTCTCAATTCGAGCTCTTTTGTATGTATATGTTTTAATAATTCTTTTTTATTAAATAGCTTTTACCTCAACGGCAGTCTCGTTAAAATTTGAAGAAAAAACCATGGAGTCCATTGTAAACTGCCAGATCTTGAGGTACCTTGAGGATCACCAGCTGATTAGTGACCGCCAATACGGTTTTCGCCGTGGTCGGTCAGCTGGTGATCTTCTGGTCTACCTCACTCACAGACGGGCGGAGGCAGTAGAGTTCAAGGGGGAGGCATTGGCCGTTAGTTTGGACATTGCGAGGGCCTTCGATCGGGTTTGACACAAAGCGCTTCTTTCGAAGCTCCCTTCCTATGGGCTTCCCGAGAAATTGTGCGATTGGATCACCAGCTTTCTTGCAGATCGGAGCATCAAGGTCGTTGTAGACGGTGCAAGCTCCGATTGCAAGCCTATTAATGCTGGTGTTCCACAGGGCTGCGTGCTATCGCCAACGCTGTTTCTTCTGCATATCTATGATATGTTGCATACCCGTAACATTCATTGCTATGCAGATGACAGCACTGGTGATGCTCTTTACACCGGCCGAGCCAATATTTCTCGGGAAAACGTCTCCGAAGGCCGGGACAAACTTGTGTCTGAAGTCGAGTCTTTGCTGAACAGAGTCTCGGATTGGGACGACTAAATCTAGTCCAGTTTAACCCCCAGAAGACACAAGTTTGCGCGTTAACCACTAAAAACAACCCCTTTGTCGTATCCCCTTAGTTTCAAGGCACTCCCCTTGTTGCCTCAGCCAGTATCGGAATCCTCGGCGTCGACATATCGAGTGACGTGCAGTTTCGTGGTCACTTGGAAGGGAAGGCCAAATTGGCCTCTAAAAAGCTTGGCGTGCTCAGCAGAGCGGGACAGTATTTCATGCCGGCACACCGCCTGCAACTTTACAAGGCGCAGGTTCGGCCGACATGGAATACTGTTCCCATCTCTGGGCTGGGGCTCCCCAGTACCAGCTCCTTCCACTTGACCGCATCCAGCGCAGAGCGGCTCGAATCGTCGACGACCGAGTGCTTTCCGATCGGCTCGATTCACTGGCGCTGCGAAGAGATGTTGCATCTCTTTGCGTATTTTATCGCATCTATCACGGGGAGTGCTCTGAGGAATTGTTCGGATTAATCCCAGCCGCCAAATTTCGTGAACGCACTACACGGCAAACGTCCCGATACCATCCACACCATCTGGATGCTTGGCGGTCCACCACAATACGTTTCACAAGGAGTTTTCTTCCACGTACAACCTCTCTGTGGAATAGTTTACCACCGGCTTTTTTTCCGGACCGATACGACCTGGGGACCTTCAAGAAAAGAGCTTACTCCTTTCTAAAGGGCCGGCAACGCACCCGCAATTCTCCTGGTGTTGCGGTTGATCATGGGCGGCGGTAGTCACTTAACATCGGGTGAGCCGCATGCTCGTTTGCTCCCTCTTCTATAAAAAAAAAGACTCCAAGAGTGGAAAATAGGGGGAAAAGTATCATATTTGGCTATTCTTTAAAGGATTTCTGATGATATCTTCGCAAATGAAGAACCGATGTTAATGATTATTTTTTTCTTAAAAAGGCTATACTTCAAGGGTGGTCATATATATATTTGTGGAATAACCCCCCCCCCCACCCTAAGGGTTGCAAATAAATAACTTGTTTTTAGTAATTTGAAGTCGGTTTTTACTGCTTGTTATAAAAGTTGTAATTATACATATCGCAAAGGATATTATTTATCATGTCATGACTTATAGCCTAGCAATTTAGTGGCGGCGTAAGGAAATCCTTTTACACATTACGTCCCGTGGGTGTCGAATGTCGATAGAGGTAGACGGGAAATTCCAGAAAAATCTGCCAAACTGCTTAGCTTTTTTATAGGATAAGGGTAAAACGAACCACAGCTGCATTAAGCTACTAATTTATGCTGATATTCTGTGAGAGCATGGTCCTTCCCCGGTCGAGCCGACCCATTCGTGCTACGACCATAATATAGCTGCAGCGAGGCTCTACCACCATTTTTTTGAAGAATACTAGCAATGATGTTAATATCGTTAATATTACGAGGCCCAACAAGACCTGTTGGGCCTGACTGTTGCGAAGATGCGTTGGGAGTGGTATTGGATGCGTATACGATCCAAGATAATTTTTTAAATTTCGCGATGGAGTGATTAGCTTGCGGCTCTGCTCCATTGCGAGTTCGCCGAGTTCACATGTCCTCGAAAATATTTTATTTGATAAACATACAGGTTTCACCACTTAAAATTGAAACTACATTAACCATTTCAATAGCGAGCGAACCTGGGTTAATTTAGCCTTAGTCTATATTTCATTTATCTCTTCATGTTTTAATGAATATAAGCAGTAACATATATCTCTTTGCATGTCTGACGACATTGTCGTGTTCGAAAATCGTCACGGCTGTGTATTGACCGCATTAAATCCCACCTCGCGTGTTCAAAAGTCCTGTTACTATCGGCTTAGACCAGCTGACAATAAAGCATGCTCAATTTAAATGTAAATAAAATCAGACCTAATTCGGCTAACACTTGCGTTGTGGCAACACCGTAAGCTTATCTAGACAAGCATCCTAATAACTACTAGCTTATAATCTGCTACAAAATCTGTTACTTTACAATAAGCCATTGATTTATTTAATATTTATTTGATATAAACCAAAGAAACGTTTACTTTAACAATTAAAGTTTCATTACTAAATCTTTCCAAAGAACTCTCCGCTAACATAGTTTCATGGACCAATTTTCGAAATACTTTTTCAAGTCCTTCTCTGGTAGCATTGATGCTTCTCCTATTTCATAAAGAAATTGATCCCAGGTTAAGCCAAAAAACTAGCGATAAAAATCTTTCTTGCGCTTCCCAATCGCTTAACTTTGGTAGGCGTTGGATGATTTTCAAACAGCCAAACCACGAACCTGCTGCTTTGTTCTGAATCTTTTGACAAATTTGAAATTCCTCACTTTAAAATCATAAACACACCGAGACAAGCCTACTTCAAATTTAAAAAGTGTAAGCCTGCTTCTGAGCAACTCACGCGCAGGTGTTTGTGTAAAATTTTGTAAACGCTGCTCGATTCAATCTGCAATATGTGCTGAATCTCTTCATACATAATTCGCCTATTCTTTAATTATTCGTATTTCATTGCTACTTGCATGTATCATTCCGTAACAGCCATTAAAGGGCAACTGCTTCTTTATTCAATTCATCTCTCAAAGTATAGCGACCGTGACGAAGTTTGTCATACCAACGGTTGTTTTAGAAGGACCTTTATCCATAAATACCATTTAAAGTCTATCAAACGATTCGGCCGGTTTTATACGATATTTAAAATCGTAAAATAATCATCGCGCAAAATTGTTTCCGACGCTGATCCTTTTTTTAATTAATCACAATATTTTAATTTAACTGGGAATTGAGGGAAATTCAAATTTAGAATATTTGCATTTTACTTTAAATAATTACTTAAACTGGCCAGTGTAGCTTACAATAAAAAACTTTTTATTGTAATAATTTCTAAGCGATCAGCCGCAAAATAGTCGTTGATGTATCTGTTAGTGATTATGTCAAGGCTCAGAAGGGCTAGAACCTAGAACCCAGAGCCGTAAAGCCAGTTACATAAAAAATGATCATATCACTTTCGAACGACTAAATTGATTGAGTTCATATTCACACAATATATTATTTACTTTGTCGAGACGATGGTATAAAGCTCGAATCCAAAATGTGGTCAAGTTATTAACATTTTAACAAGGGCTAAAATGACTCATATTGACAGCATATGTTAGTTTAGGGTCAGAAATGCATACGTAGCGTACGTAATTACTCTAAGGTCAGAAACGAAAATAAAAAAATGTTAACACGATAAGTGGCACTTTGTTCTCGAGTTATTATTATTACATTTTATATTCACACTGTTAAGAGATAGGAGTGAATTCGGATATTCTTGTTTGTTCGTCTGTCGTTCTGGGTGGAATTTAGTAATTGATTTTAAAGTAAGTTTCCAATGATCTGGATACTTGAAATTATAAATATAGCTCAAATTATTAAAAACTTTTAAAAAAATCGCTTTATTATTGACAAAACAAGAAGAGATTGATACAGGTACTTTATAGAAAAATCTGTTAAAATTAAATCAATAAAGTTAAAAAATCTATATCAAATATATATATAATACACGTCTCACACCTAACGGTCTGACGATCTAGCAAGAGATGCAGGAAAACGATAGACGCAGGTGGCTCAGTACCGCGCTTTGTGGTGTTTTTTCCTACGTTCAGCAGTGTACTTGTGATGGAATGTAATGATGACGATGATAAAAGGATAATATTGATAAGATAGTGAAGAAAGTTTATGATTTGTATACAATGTCGTTTTATTATTTTCCTCATCTGTTTAAGATTTTTTTATCCCTGCGAATACTACGCATTAAATAAAACCAAATTTTATAGATTCCTATCGCGTTTGTTTTAATATAGTAGATAAAACTATGCTGCAGCTATATGGTTGTGTTACGAATGGGTCGGCTTTGCCGGGGAGGGACCACGCTCTCATAAAATACCAGCTTAATGCTGCTGTGTTTCTTACGGTGAGTGTACACTGAAGACCCTTTTTACTTATATATAATGAGGTATTCCGTCTTAAACCTCAGGGGTGACAACTTTTTGGATGTAAATGTCTGTGAGGCATTCACTTACCTGGATTATTGGACTGGACTATTTGTCCAATAGTCCAGGTAACCATGTGCTCATTTGACTACCTAATTTTTTATTAAATTTTTTTTTATATTCCGTCATTTTAAAAAACTTTGCAGCTTGTATAGTGTATACGGTGATAATTCAGGTCAATTCATTAAGCCGTAAACTGCGATTAATATATTGTTATTCAATCACTATTGATATACCTGCTTTTAACTTTCTAGCTTATTATGGAAAGAGACGATTTCAGGAAGTTTACTTTTATGGCCATACATGGCATGCGCCGGGAAATAAGACTTGTTGTGTTAATTTCCTCGATCTCATACTAAAGGTTGTCATTACGTGTAATAACCGATTTTATCCAAAGCGGATTTACATGTCATACTAGAAAAGAGAAAGTTACAAGCTATACAAATATTATCGTTTTAGGGCCGTGGTATTACTCATTTTGATAAATTAAAAAAAAACGAACATAAACTGCGTGACTGAGTAGTAACCGTAGAGAAGTTATCTTATGCACCAAAACAATATTAAAATTAGTACAAACACAAAATCTACTGCGAAAATCGGAACAAAAGTAACAATTAAAAAGCTGAAGGTACTCCTGGTTAACTCTGACATCGAGACGTCAATCACCTCAATCCCCAGTGACCATGGATGCTGGGAAGTACCCGAAACAACGGATATTAAAATCAAGTAAATTAAACACGATAAAATCCTGAAAAGTAGTTTTCTTCAATGCGTAATGTTCGCGTAAATATAAGAAATCATTACGCAAACACAAAGCTCAGACAAACCTGATGGTAGAACTTATAATAAAAAATAACTGCAAGAAACAGACCTAGATCGCATCTCTTAACCACGTTCATGTGCTTTAGTAGTCTGTCATACAAAATTGACATTTCCAAAACTAAACATATTCTCTTTTTTTCTTTACCTGCCTCAGATATAGATATCTCCACAGAACGTTCTTCGTTATCATCGAACACGTTATAACTAAAATTAATACTACAAGTTAGTAGTACCAGTTACTCGACTCCACCGAGAGTCGACCATTATTGGGACGATGTATAACGCTTTAACAACAAAATCCTAGAAAATATATACAGTTTGACCTGCTCAAAGTTCAAAAACTTTATTAAACTAAGTTTTTATAGTGGGGTTACGGATTAAGGAATTTATGGATGATAATAACCCCTGGGAATGAGGTGATCGATACCAAGCTATTTAAAATTTGTTTTGTGTTTGTGTTATTGTATGACAAATGAGATTGTAAGCTGTTATTAAAAAAAGTCCCGCTAGATTAATTTCTTGTTGGTTCTTCTCAGGACAGAGTTTTTTATCCGAACCAGTGATAATTAAACAGAAGAGTGACTTTTAATAGGTAGATACTATATATAATTTATATTGAATAAAAACGTTTCTGTTTCTATTATGATATCAATTTCAAAGGTTTTATTATTTTAACTTGTAATTTTCATTATTTTAAACTATTGCAATTGAATCATAGATAGTTAGATGGAAATAGATAATTATAGATATCGGTACAGAGAGTTATAAATATTAAATTATTTACATCCAAATCGCTAGAACAGTTAAATATTAAGGTTCGTGAGGGTAATATGTTCACCTTAAGTATTGCCCCGCCCCCTATAAAACCAAAACTAGGAGGAGAGCAGAGACAAAGACATAAAGTCGTATAATATAACTAGTATATTAAGAAAAAAATTGTAAACAAGCCTTGGCAATAATTGTGAACTAAAATATTTACTATAATATCTACTGTCAAAATGGCGTTGATAAAACAGCGCCCTTTTGAACCTTTATTATTCGATTGACCGATAAAGAGCTACCGTATCACAAAGTCATCTATCCCCTCGTCTGTCCAAACGCCATAATCTGGCGTCTCAAATAATATGCGCATATGTCAAACGCCATAATATGGCGTCGAGTAATAGCAAACTATTTGTAACATATATAGATATATATATATATATATATATATATATATATAACATATATATCTGTTATGCATAATCTGATAGTTTATTTAATAACGTTTCCATTGATATATGATTTTAATATACTTACTTAGTATATATATATATATATATATATATATATATATATATATATATATATATATATACATATATACTTAGTATACTTGTTATATATTTTATACTTCGGAAAGTGCTCGACAGATGAGTCATATTGGCCAAAATGACCCCGACATTCGAGTGGGTATGTACACAAGGCTGCAGTTTTAGAGTTATATGCAAGTGACCATATTAACCGGGTAACCGTATTACCCTCGCGTGCTATATTTTATATACTTACATTGAACATTCGAAAATACGTTAATACAAACACTATGGATATCCATTTTATACAGTACTGCTAAACACTAATGGTACATGGTTCCGATTGTGCGAGGTTTATTCCTATTTTATTCGCTAAGATTGCCTTCAGTTATGGGCTATCGTGGAAGCACCTTGAATTATAGGACAAAGGCGGGCACTCGTAAAATGCACCACCATCCGGCCCATTAGCTGTCGTAAATGTATTCTTTTCAATAAATAGATAAACACCGTTTACGAGAAATGATTCTTTTTTCTCTTTTTATGTGGTTTCACTTGATCTGAGTCTTCCCTTATTGCATTATTTTATACCATAAGCACAGATTATGCCAGGAGTAACTAACTCTTTATATCTATACAAATAAATAAAATTGAAGGGTCTGTTTGTAATGTCAAAATAAACAGCTTTTCACTAAATATAAATATATATGAAAGTATATACGGTATTTATAACAAAACGAAAAACAATTTTAAAATTTTGTCTGTCTTACGTACGTTACGTACTTAGGCTACTTTTATAATAGAAAATAAATATAAGAACGAAGAAAAAGAATAAAAGAACATAAGAATTCCATGCAAAAATTTAAAAACCCCAGAAATCCAATAGTAATAAATTCCACGACGAAGTTGCGGGGAACAGCTAGTATCCAATACGGCTTTATTATGATAACATTAGTAATAATTAATGTGTAAATTTAATACCTAGCTTAAGTCTGTTGTAAAATCATCTCTTCTCCACCTAACTTAACACAAATACGATATTTTTTTCTGTATATTTCTGTGGTAAGTCGTGACCAATTAAAATATTTAAAAACGTGAAGTAGTTATTTAATGGTAATTGTAAAATATTCAAAAACGAACAAATAAAATGAGTTTTCTCTTAAGGCGTTTAAGCTACTAAAAGAAACTCAAGTGCCACACTTACCTATAGTACTTACGTGTCAAAATTATTTTTATTTGTTGTCTGCGTTTATTAGATGAGATCTATACCTGGTAACGTGATAGAGATATGCTACACCTATATTATTGTTGTGGCACGAATGGATGGGCTCGACCGGGGAACGACCACGCTCTCACAGAATACCAGGGTTATAACTGGATACCAGACATTTCATCTTAGTCAGCTAAGGTGACAACGTATCAGCATTACGAATGTAATGGAGGATAAATGCAGATGTTTATGACCCACGGTATCCACTTACCATCTAATGGACTATGTGCTAGTTTGTCTCCCTTATTCTATAAAAAATAGAATTACACGATTAAAGTTACAGCCTATACACGTCCCACTCCTGGGCACAGTCCTCCTGCTGATTTCTGAGAGGGTTTTAGGGCAAGGAATTGTCATATGAAAATATGAAAAAGAAAATTGTAGTTTAAAACTGCAGGTGGTAACTTAAAAATTTTGTTCATTCGACTTCAATATAAATAAAATGAAAACATCATCAATGTATTCGAAATCAATTAAATGCGTATTATTAAGCATAACTTAGAACCTACTGGTCAGATTTTGAGCAAATGTATGGGACCACACGAGAAGCACCAGCTTTCAAATAAATAAAGAATTATCAAAATGGGTTCACCTAGAAAAAAATTCTGAGATAACACATAAAAACACAGTAAATTGAGTACCTCATCATTTTTGAAGTCGGTTAAAACATTTTTACATGCTAACCGAGACACTGGTAATTCTCACAGAATTTATTGTTGTATTTTCATATTTTGTTAAAATAATTAACAAAAGTTGTAGTGCGTGCCAAGATTTGATTACAAAGCAAAAAATCTGCAATGAATTTAATTGATAATAATCTGACAGCAACGTTAGGCTTTCGTTACAATTAACCATCATTAACACCATGAAGTAGCAATTATTTGTTATCTGTGATCTGTAATTACGACCAGTTGTTGATTAAGTCGTTACTGTTTTTTTTTCAAATGGCCGCAAACTTTATGCAAAAAAAGTGAACGCAAAATAAAAGTTGAGTCAACAATACATTATTTCTTTATTAGATTAGAAATATTATGGAAAATTATTCAGAATGCAATATTAATGAATGCAGTAACAGGTTTCGTTGATATTGTCCTTCTTAGGACTAATTGCAAACAAATTAAAAAAATGATTTAAGTTGTCTTATTTCTTCGGCTTGTATATATTCATAAGCATATTTTCTTTCAATCAATATAACAATAAATGTTTGGTATGAAGTCTTATGATAATATTGATTGATATCATCAATACATTTACTATATTTTGACCCCACCCACCTACGTAAAGTATAAAAAGCTCAAAATACCAACTTGTGTACCAACTAGTGCGGGGCGTTTCTCAAGGTATTGTAATGAAATTCGACAAAAAAATTTTTATTTGTATATAGATACCTTTAGAAATTGGCAATTTATGAGAGTTTGTTGATTGTGTTTCCTACCATTTGTGCTACTTAAGATACTTTACGTTGTAAAACGTTACGTTGAAATATCGTTTTATCGTATTTAATACATACACTATTATACTTTGATTATATACACTTTTATACTTGCACATCGTGTGTGGTCTAGAGAAATACAACTTATTGAATAAAACTCCACTATTACAACTTTAACATTAATATTATTTCTTATTAAAATATTATGTAATATTTCCACGTATAATTATAAATATCAACAAACACAAAAGTAAGTTTTGCTCTAACATCATGTTCAAAATCGAAAATCAGTGTTATTAACTTATTTAATGATTTCTTATATTTACGCGAACACTACACATTGAAATAATACTAGTTTTTACGGAATTTATCGCGTATATTTAACTTTTTAAATACCCGACGTTTCGAACGCTTTACAGCACTCATGGTCACGGGCGGGACTGAGATGTTCAACGTCCATATGTCATAGTTAACCGCGGTTACCATAGATTAAAATTTAACTTTTGTTCCGATTTATGCAGTATGAACTTATGGTATCTTGAAGTCTTGCAGTTGTATGCTGGGGTTGGGATTTAATTTTATTTATTATAGGATCCCAAGCAGATGGTAGCACCCAGCCATCTTCTCTATTGAAATTAGGATGTTTTTTGATTTCAATAGCCTCGCGAATCATCCTTGGAAGGAATCGGTGTTCTTTAGCGAGGATCTGCGGTCTATCAAATCTGATGTAGTGACGGGGGCGATCCTGTACGTGTTCACAGACTGCAGACTTCCCGTCTGTGAACACGTACAGGATCGCCCCCGTCACTACATCAGATTTGATAGACCGCAGATCCTCGCTAAAGAACACCGATTCCTTCCAAGGATGATTCGCGAGGCTATTGAAATCAAAAAACATCCTAATTTCAATAGAGAAGATGGCTGGGTGCTACCATCTGCTTGGGATCCTATAATAAATAAAATTAAATCCCAACCCCAGCATACAACTGCAAGACTTCAAGATACCATAAGTTCATACTGCATAGATCGGAACAAAAGTTAAATTTTAATCTATGGTAACCGCGGTTAACTATGACATATGGACGTTGAACATCTCAGTCCCGCCCGTGACCATGAGTGCTGTAAAGCGTTCGAAACGTCGGGTATTTAAAAAGTTAAATATACGCGATAAATTCCGTAAAAACTAGTATTATTTCAATTATTAACTTATTACTTAAATCATTATTAAAAATAATATATAAAACAACGGCATATAATTCATCGTATTTACAGCCTCATAAATACTTTATGCATTATGTCGGTAGCTGATGTTCGCTGAGCTGATGATCAGCTGATGAGGCTTACAGTAGACGTGGCTTCTGCCACACGAATTGCCTTTACTGGGCACAATTCACAGTAATTTGTGTGCTATGGGAACGTCGGCCATCAACAGCTCTCCTGGCCTACTCACTGGTAGACTGTACGGCGATGTTGCGTTGTTATGGAGGAAAAGTGCATTTTAAACGGTGTCTGCGATAAATTGTGGTAATGTTCCGACAGCGGCGATTAAAATAACTGTAATTAATAGATCCGTAGTAATTTTTACCGTCTACATGCCGACAAACATCTGTGAAAACCTTAGTATATTTACTTTATTATTGAAGTGGAAGAGAATTGTTGTATGGAGGCGTTTTATTTAACGTGCAGCCAAAGGAAATATTTAGAAGGAATTAATCATACACTATATAATAACTTTTGGTACTGCACGGTTGAGGATATTTTAGGGCTTCAGTCCAAGGCCGTGATGCACATGGGTGTAAGAGATAGTTAGGCCACTGTATAGTTAATCAATCTGCATGGGCGACAATTAATAATGTGTGGGAAAACATGACGTATATTAGTCGGACCACTCTCCGCTCATAATTGAATATGACGTATACAAATTAAATCAAAAAGTTGAAATTGATGTTTCCAATTGACAAGTCCAAAAATGTATAATATGGGGAGATAGGCAGTTGGAACACATACACAAATATCATGAATTGTGCCGTTCTAAACTAAATGATATCGAATAGCCACTTGAGTTAGTCCAATGTGATTTCTCATGTAGTATTAAAAGTCATTACTTAATATTAAACAATTTGTATAGGGAAATTGTTAGTATTCTGTTAGAATATTGTTTGCAAATCTATGTTATTTTTAAATTTTTATAAAATAGGGAAAACTGTGGTTCTCAAATCCATAATCTTTATGACTAAAAATAATAGTGAAGTTTTGAAAAATTTAAAAAATGAACAATCAATGAGGGAAAAACAAGAGAAGGTCTTATTGCTACTTAGCAAACTCTTCCAGACAACCCAAAAGAGAAAATTAATAAAAATAAAAATAAGATTAACGTGTAGGGTGCAATAAATTAGAAAAAAAAAATACAAACTTATATGTACTAAAATGACAACATACTTTGGGTACATTAATGATCCTAACTAAGAGGAGGAAGAGAGAGGAGTTAAAGAGACAAATAGTGTTCCTTAATCTGATTCTTGAACACATTTAATGATTGAGCATTGAAATTTGAAAATAAATTCTGAAAAAAAACGCAAATAACCATTTTGTGGTTTACTATAGTAAGTACGTAAGAGGGGTCGATTTATATGAACGTTGGGTTTTTCGGGACCGCCATGACGTAAGAGCCTGTTTTGTTCAAAAAAGCCATCAACGTAACTGCAACTCTTTTGGTGTTTTGGATACGCATGTGTGGAGGTGGTTACTTACCATCAGGTGAGCCGTTATGCTCGTTTGTCTATTCTTCTATGAAAAAAGAAAACTCAAGATTAAAGAGGAATAATTATGTAGAAATTTTTCACGTGTTAATACACTAGTATAGTAAAACGTAACATGTGAAATTTAAGTAAATTGATAGATTTTTAAATCTTAACATCATTTTTTTTTACGGTAAAAGCGAGTCAAATTAATTATCACCGTTAAAATCAAAATGCAAATAACTTTACCGGTTCTGGTGATATGCGCCTGAACTGTTGACGCGTGCGGCGGCAAATGGTGATTATTCACAGTAGGTACATAGAAATGCTAATTTATCTGCCACTTATTTCCACTGTGGAAATAATTTCAATTTAAACGGACAATTATTTTTATTTTTCAAACGTTTCGTAACAGGTGTAAGTGTGCTATGTCAAATTTTTTCCCTTAATTGCTTCCATTTAGTTCCACCATCTTTTGATTCCGTTTTATGAGGCATCTCTCCCTAATCAAACAGAATACAAGTAAGTCATATGCATAATTATTTACAACGATTAAGGCAGTTTTGAAATTATTGTTCTTAAACAAGAAGTCAATATTTAAACGATTAAACATATTTACAAGCTTTTGTTTAAGATAGAATAAAATAATGTTTTTGTCTTAAAATGCTGTTACATTTTATTTCGGATTTACTTTATATTTTTAAAGAATATCTGTGATAGGATGTAACTAATGAATATTATTATCTTTCAATGACAATTTTAAATTCTTTAAAAGAATTTATATGCTAATAACGGGATTACGACCTGTCTCGACCTATATAATAAATATTAATAGCGTTGATTCTTAGTTAAATATCGTTTATTTAAATAAATATCAGTATATACCTTGTAATTTGATAGTTTCATATGTGGTATATAGAACAGGGAATAGGTAAAGAAATCGCAAATTATTTTTCATACATTTTCGTGATAGAGCCATGTTGCAGCTATATTAGCATAGTTGTAGCACGAATGGGTCAGCTCAACCGGGGTAGGACAACGCTCTCACAGAATACCAGCGTAAAATAGCAGCTAAACGCAGCTGTGTTTCGTATGGTGAGTATAGAGAACGGGAGACCCGTTTTACTGGAAAAGAGGCCATCTTAGTCATCTCGGGTGACAACGTATCAGCATTTTGATTCGTAATTGTGGATAGATGTAGGTGTCTATGGGCCACAGCAACCATTTACCATCAGGTGGGCTTTGTGCTCATTTGTCATCCTTATCCTATAAAAAAGTAGTTTCGGTACTAAGCCCGTAAGCTCCATGTCTTCTATAATCATTTGATACAGATTTTGAATTGACTCTCACTTGATGGAATAACGATCTTAGCCGTAGCCTACCGGAAGCTATTGCTCAGCAATGGACATGATAGTCTGCAATAATAATGACAATAATGATTTTAAATGTATTTTTTTAGTTCTCGATTTTTTTTCCTTTATTAAACTCTATGGAAATATTGATGTAGATGATACTGACTGTTCTTTACAAACATTTGTGATTAATGGATGCTTTTTTACTTGTACGTTTGTATTCTACTTGATAATAAAATTAGTGTTTATACTGTATTTGTAAACATTAAAAAATATAAATTGTATTTAACATCTGTCAAGAATATCACCAGATCTTTTAATTCAGAAGAAATACCATGATGGACGTCTCCATATTTATCATTTGTCAAATAAAATTGCAAAACACTTTTTGTCACCAACAGCGGCGGATGAATAATTATTTCTTTCTACTACGCTTCTTAATAAATGTTACTAATAAATAACCTAAGAATAAACCGAAAATAACCGTTAAGAGTGATTATTTTGGTAAAATACGCTTACGGATTCGTCTATTGACCCCGGTTGCGGTCATATTTCATAACTAATATTGTATACAAACAAGGCGAAAAGAAATTTGTTGTTCCATGAAAACCATTATGATTTTAATTTTATTAATCCACAACTCAGGTTACTGAAGTAACGAGATGATCCCATCGCTTTTGATGATAAATAGTAACACTTCACATATTTTCGAACTCATTTACATTACTGATGTAAAAGCAGTTACATACAAGATGGAATGTCTGATAGTTTGAAGCTTCTAATACCCTTCTAAGCCTTTGACCATAACAATGGATTTACTACTGCTTGGAGGAATTGATAAAAGAGTGATAATCATCCAGACTCTGTCTGCGTCAGTGACTGTCCGTTAGTCTCGTAAAAACTCGAAAATGTCTCGACCGATTTTGATGATTATTGTTGTCTATTTGAGTTGATCCCTGCATGATTTTAAAACTCTATTGGACCCTGTGATGCTGTTTTCGAGATCCAGAAATCCGTGTTAAACCGGAGCGGATCGCTAGTATCAAATAATAGAGCGTTCAAAATATTAACATTAATAACAATTACTGAAAAAGAATAATATTAGCTTCTAAGACATAGTGTCTAGGAAATTAAACACCAGGCTTCTAAGAATTATATTATATGGAAATTAGGTTTTATTTTTATCAAAGTCTAAATAGTTACAGCATCCCTAAATTATACTTCGTTGCTGCATTCGTTGTTGAATATTCGCATACGGCGAATACTAATCACGAATATTTAAAAACTAATATTTTTGTACGTAACTCTAATTACTGACTGACTATGAAAACGCGCGTCGTCGACGCGTAAAAAATACGTGTGCATGGGCCCTAAGCCACATAGCCTTCCTCTTGATTCATTCCGTCTATTGATGAAAACTGCATCAAAATCTCTTACGTAGTTTAAAAGATCTAGGCATACAGACGGCGGGAAGCGACTTTGTTTTATACTATGTAGAAATTAACAATACCAATGTTCACTCATGTGTCTCATCCGGACGGACTCCATTAGAAAACTTCTCCTGTGCACATTAGATTTTTTACAAGTTAAAAACTTAAGGTATATTGAAACGGATCTTGTAGATAAATAACGAATACTTTCAACAAGTACGCTGTTTATTTATTCCCTGCCTATCGATAGTAATGGATTGTTTTTTTTATTTCCAGGTACGTTTAGAAGTAATCCATCGAAGATTCCTAAAACTGCCACAGCTGTAACGAAGAATTTATTCAGATTACAAAAGTAAGTTTAAATATAGTTGATACATGTATACTTACTGAATACAATAATAATAATAAGAATAATAAAACTACTGTTTTCGATTACGAATAACTTGCGAATTTTGCAATAAAGATTTTAAATCGTCCTTCATCACTCGTCATTGATGTAACTGATATGAAAAAGTTTGTATGTTATGTTAATAAGTAATATTCATTCTGTAAATACTAGGAACAGATACAAGCTAGTAGTACCAGTTACTCGACTCCACCAAGTCAGTAATTCATTCCTGGGGTGATTTATACGCTTTAATATAAAAATCTCAGAAAATGTACAAAATTTGACATAAGTGCACAAAGTTCAAAAACTTCATTAAATTAAGTTTGTATAAAAAGGGTTATTATAATATTAAGGAATTTACTGATGATAATATATATATATATATATATGTATATATATATATATATATATATATATATATATATATATATATATATATACTTACTATACTTGTTCTATTCTTAGTACTTCGGAAAGTGCTCGACAGATGCGCCATATTGGCCAAATTGACCCCGAAATTCGAGTGGGCGTGATTGTAAGCTATTATTTGAAAAAAAAATATTCCCACTGGGTTTCTTGCTGGTTCGTTCCAGGACAGAGATTTTTTTTATGAACCAGTGGCAAATAAAAAAGTGACTTTCAATATGTACTGTTTATATTCCACTTCGGATACTTTCGAATAAGCGATTAAGATAAGAGTGATTAGTTTTTGAGTCAGTACGCTTTACCAGTCTACTAACCGAGAAAATACATATTTATGTTCCATCATCACTTACCATTCTACTTATGTCTTTATCCATCAAATCAATCAATCAAATCAGTTGATCAGGTGTATAGTTTTGGAGATAACCTGATGAGTCACTCAGTCAGTGGTATTTCGCTTATATACCTATATATAGAAGGTTCTGTATAACTTTAAGGTAGACGCAAGGGCGGGCGCTTAAAAATACGCAGTTGTTAGTTGAATAACACAGTTTCAAAGGCCGTATAAACAAATATAATTTAAAACTTGGTTATAATCATCAATGGCAAACATAAATGTCGAATCCCATATGGAATAAAATATATTATTTTTATAATCTATATACAACGAATAACTTTTATTTAAAGTATTCTTTTTTACTTTTACCACTGGTTCGGAAAAAATCTCCGTCCTGGGAAGAACCAGAAATTAACAAAGAAAGATACAAAAGAGTATAATAATTTACCTCCATCTAAATATTAAGTCTCATTTGCTTGTTTAAAAAATAAAATTTTGCATTTAATTCTTAAATAAGCACATAAAACATAGTACTTCATGAACTGTGATAGGTTGAAGCTAAACCCTATGCAATTAATAATGTTACCAACATCATTGCACGACAGCGCTACAATCATGCAGATGTCTAGCCTAGATTATATTAAAAGCATTAAAGAGTAAGTCTAGACCAAGTGATACATCTTAGATTAATAACATCGATCAACTGTTTGCTTACTTTAAAGAAACTGCTAAAATACCACGTAAACTTAGTCAACTTTAATATGCAACAAATCAAATAACTTAATATCGTCATTATAACCATATTAACTAACTTTTTGATTACGGACTGATGAAATCAAAAAAGAAGAATCAACTTTTAATTAGTTAAGAATATCTTTAAAAAGTAAACATTAAATTAAGACGTCTAGAAAAATAATTTCAATTTTTTTAGAGCGGCGTAAAATATTCCATTGGTCCATTTCAATCTGTGTTTACATCTATCAAACCATAAGTAATGCAAGAAAAATGTCATAACATCCGACGGATGTGGCAAGACATATTTTAAGCTATCAGTCGTAAAATATCTGGTCAGTAGAGAAGTACAGGTTCTTATGTATGAGACAACTGTAATTCGATTTTTAACACCCTTGCCAAACGTTGAACTTACGGCAAACCTTTCCAATAACTTAAAAGAGTCCATTGCGGAGCTGTTTAACATAATAGAAACGTAATAGAAAAGGTACTTAATAAAACTTTGGCGCCTTATATATAAATAGTGTCAATGACATATCTCGCACGGCCCACCTTAGGCCGTTCGCGTATATAACAAACAGATACTCTTCTATTATAATATTCTGAGAGAAAATAAAAATTTATGCCAAGCGCACCATTCCATTCGTAATCTCATCTGAATGTTCAGCGGGGCGTGCAGCGTTATAGCACGCCGCAGCCGCCTCACGCTCCGCTGAACGCTTTGCACAGAGTACTTATGCGCTTCAATCTAGCCTTAAATAAACATAAACACTCACGCCTGTCACCCAGAGGGGTAGGCAGAGACTACGGACTTCCATTTGGCACGATCCTGACATACCTCTTTCGCCTCCTTTACATCCATATATCTACGCATACATGCTCGTCGGTTAAGGGTACTTCTAACGTGGCCCATTTTCAAAATATCGCCAATTTGGTCGATAAACTTTTTTCTAGGGCGTCCCTTTCCGACTCGGCCATTCACATCTGCCATATAAATTTGCTTTGTCACTTTTTCCTCATTCATTCTTTCTACGTGACCAAACCACCGAAGCATTCCTTTCTTAATCCTGGTCACAACATCATCTTGCATACCACATTTATCTCTTATCACGCAATTTCTCACCCTGTCATTCAGATTAAACCCTAGCATATTCCTTAAACACCGCATTTCTACAGCATTTATTCTACTTTCGTGCTTCTTCTGCCACACCCAGCTTTCACTACCATACATTAAAGTAGGGACTAACACAGCATTATGAATTACCATACGTGCCTGTTTTGACACATTCTGGTTCTTCATAATAGAGTGTAGTGCCCCATTCACTCTATTCCCTGCATTTACTCGTCGTTCTATTTCCCTATCATATCTACCATCCCTGCTAAATACACATCCCAAATACACAAACTCATCCACTTGCTCAATTAACTCTCCTTCTATTCTTATTTCACATACCGTTTTGCTTTCTTCTCTTTCAAAAACCATCACTTTCGTCTTACTTGCGTTCACTTTCATTCCCCTTTCTTTCAATTCCCAGTTCATTAATGTAACCATCATTTGCAACTCTGCCGCCGATGACGCAAGCATGACTTGATCATCGGCATACAAAAGGCATTTGACGGTTAACTCGCCCATTCTTAACCCACATTCCTCATCTTTCAAAGTTTGCAAACACCGGTCCATAAATAGGTTGAACAGCCAAGGGGAAGCTACACAGCCCTGTCTGACACCTTTTTGGATGCCAAACCAGTCCGAGTAGACCCCATTGATCCTGACACAAGCACTAGAGTCCCTATAAAGAGACCTTAATGCCTGTATCAAACCAGCGCTCAACCCATATGAGTTCAGTGTTTGCCATAACACATTCCTGTCCACTCTGTCATAAGCCTTTTCCAAGTCCATGAACGCACAAAAAACTTTCTGGTTTTTGGCCAAAAACTTCTCCGCAATCATGCGCATGGAAAAGACTTGATCTGTACACCCCATTCCCTTTCTAAAACCCGCTTGCACATCCCAAATTTTTCCATCAGTTTCTTTCATAACTCTTTCAATTAACACCTTAGCATACAGTTTACCCACAATACTAAGCAAGCTGATACCGCGGTAGTTTTTGCAGTCCTGCTGTGACCCTTTTCCTTTATATATTGGTACTATAACTGCTTTACACCAGTCATCCGGTACCCGTTTTAATTCCCAACATAAATTAAACAAGGTGTACAGCAGGCCTGCCACCACTTCCTCTCCAGCCCTTAGCATCTCGAGTGATACTCTATCATATCCAGCTGCCTTACCTGCTTTCATGCTTTTCATTGCTTTCATTATTTCATCTACACTTATCTCCATACCCCTTTCCACTTCTTTCGGAATTTCTAGTTCATTTAATTCATACGACTCTTCACTCATAAACACGCTTTCAAAGTATTCCTTCCATCTGTTTAAATTCGAAACTTCATCATTCAGAATACATCCATTCTCGTCTCTTATAGCATTTATTATAGGCTGTTTTGTATTTCCCCTGGCAGTTCTTACGAGTTTCCAGAACATTTTTATGTTAGCCTGGAAATTATCAGATATCCTTCTATCATTCTTATCCGTTCTTTCTTTCTTTTTCCTTTCAACAACTTCTTTTACTCTCTTATTTAGACGTCTAAATTCTGCCTTTTTTCTTTCAATCTCATCATTCATACCAGAAGAATTACCAGCTTTGGTTGCTAGTAAATCTAACCATGCTTTCTTCTTTGATTCAACTTCCACCCGTACCTCATCATCCCACCATAACGTATTACTTTTCCTTTCATTTGTTCTCTTACTTACACCACATACTTCGGTGGCGGTATCCACCATCTAGCCTTACACTTACGTTTAATTATATTAAATTAAAGCTTCTAAGATACGTATTAGACGTCTGATACCATACCAAGCGTAGCTTTTGAAGCTAATCCTCCCTTCCAAGGGCCCATGCTCTTGAAGTCTTTGTCTTCAGCAGGCTGCTTACATACTCATCTAAGAAAAGAAATATCCCTGTCCGCGAAAGAGACATAATTGTTAAACAATCGCGTCTTCGTCTTCAGCAGGCTGCTTACATACTCATCTAAGAAAAGAAATATCCCTGTCCGCGAAAAAGACACAATTGTTAAACAATCGCAATGTTCATATATTACTCACGGTACAAAGAAATAATTAAGATTCGATAACGAGAAGACTTTACCGGAGAATATTATTGCCAAATCTGTCGCCACAAATAATAATTTTGACGTGAAATATTGCGTTGCAATCAGCTACAATTATTCTCGTACTCGTAAATGTAAGTCATATTTTAACTTTTGAATGAAACATTGTGTATAGGTAAACCTTTCGTTGTTTATCATTATTAATCTGGTATTCCTGTTAGCATATTTATCACACTGATCCCCTTTACGCAGTCCTAACAGCTAATTAGTACTAAAGTTAATGGTATGCCAGTAGTGGGTAGTGGATTATATTTTATGTTCACTTTTCATTATACAACAGCCTTTAGAATCACTTTGAACGGAAAGGCAAAGGTAATAACTGCAGCTCGGTTCAAGAATTTCCCGAAATTATTCCACAGTTGTTGGTTTTATACTTTAAAGTTGTTTTTACATTTGAGTTTTAAGTTATCACTGTCATTCAAGCTGATTTTAGGAATGAAATTACTTTAGTCTAAATTTTTGATACATTGAATTATAGCTCGTAAGATAATTAGGTGTTTGTTGAGCATCTCGTAGAAGTCTAAGCTAATCGCTGTACCAAACAGCTTAGCCGGTGTGCCGCAAAGGAGTGCCCGTTTAGAGTTAGGTACGCGTGTTGTCATGGTTAAGCAGTAGCCCGCAAAGCCCCGCATTCGGTCGCTTCTAGCTCACAGCATTTTATGAAAAAATTGATATCAGACATCCCTTCAAAGTCAAAGCTGCCGATCAAAATCTTCTCTGCGCTACTCGACCGCTTCACTTTGGTTGGCGTTGGTTCATTTCAAATAGCTATAATATAGTAATCTGGTGCTTCGATTCTGGATCGTTATGATAAATCCAGGATTCGTCACCTATAATGTAAGGTTAACGTCATAAACAGTCCGAAACAAGCAAGCTTAAAATTTAGTAATCATGTACCATTCCACGTCATTCTATTTCAGAGCATCGGTGAGGCAACTAACGCGAAACTTTACTTTTCACGGGAAGTTATTCGTGTAAAGTCTCCAATCTGTAATATTATATACTAAATATCTTTATACGTGGTTGCCCTCTTATTTTAGGGCGCTATTCCTAGCGGACGATCTTGAGCGTTCGGTCCTATACAATCCACGCGCTCTCGCTACAATATATCGCGTAAGAATTACGCCCGAATTTTTGGAATTATTTTAATTCAAAAAGAAAAGCGAACTTAAAAATTACATAAAACGTGAATAACATAGATTTTTAAATTATCTATCCATTAGTGTAATCCTCAAATTATTTTGCCTTTAGCAACAGATGCATGTAATCAATAGATAATTTTAGTCATTTTTAAAAGTTTTTTTTAAATGTATTTATAACACATAAAAACAAATTAAAACGTGGAATGTGATATTAGGATATTGAAAATTAATAATGTGCTTTTAGATGTTGTTTATTTCTCATAACTAATGAGATAATAGTCTCTGAAAAACGCACTATCGCAAGCTTTTGGTCGGTTTATCGCCTTAAACTATTATTTTTTCACTGTAAGCGCGTTTGAATGTGCGTCCATAACAGTTGTCAAAGGGCGCTTCTTTTTTCTCATCTTATAAAGTCAGTCGACCGTGCTGTACCAGCGGTACACGGTTGTCTTAGCTGCGGTTGCTATCAAACGATTCGTCCGGTTCTAAGCAACATTGTAAATCGTGAGAAATCATCGCGAGAAAATATTTCCGAGACAAATATTGTTTTCAATGATGAAATACTAAAATTGTGTTGTTAAGGGGATAGAGTAAGTCAGCTCAAATTCTAATTTCGTCCCCACTTGCCCGCGCGGCGTATGCTATGTACCGACATGTTTGTAATCACTAATACTGTAAGTAGAAAGGTCGTTAGACACTTATCTCATTAGGTTTATCATATTTATGCCTGTTTCTTAACGCCAAGCCAGTCGCTTCTTATTTTTATTACGGTTATTTCTCATTTTAATTTTACGTCGTCCTGTTGCGTAATGTATATTCTGATCGTAAGCGACACAACCTCCCCGTTCAAAGGCCGAAGCGAAGTGACCGTGCGGCGGGAACCACGCTTCAAAAGGCCGATAGTTTAGGTAATTTCTTTTTACAGTGAAAATAATAGTATTTAAAAAAAGTAAATAACGTAACGTAACGTATACGTACGCTATATAGTTAGTTCAGTTAGTATGCAAAGTTTCATGATCTTATTTAAAGTATTTTATGAATAACAGCGGTTTATTGTTTATTTTGGAGGTAGCTTTGGATTTTTTTCTATCGAGAAAATTTTACGAAATCGTATTTTCATCTAACATAATCCTTAACATTAATCCTCAACTTTACCATATATTTATTTCAAAATTAATGCTGCAATATTTTCGGCATAACTGAGGATCTTGCTAAGCCATTTGAGATTATATTTCCCCTTAAATTCAACTTTGGAACATACGTATTGATACTTGAAAATAATCTTCTTTTTAAAATAGATTGTAACTAGCCAGTGTACAGTGTACAAAAATATTTTTTGCATAACTCTCTAAATCAGCTATTGTACTATTTAAAAAACATAAAGAAAAGGGTCTGTCGCTCCCTTTCTGAAGCTCCCTTTTCACCGGCGTCACAAGGCGAGGCGAGAAAGTAAAGTTGTATGTCAATAATAAACAAAAAATATTTTTTTATAGGATTGGATGACAAACGAGCACACAGTCCACCTGATGGTAAGCGGTTGCTGTGGCCCATAGACATCTACATCTATCCTCGATTACGAATCAAAATGCAGATGCGTTGTCATCCGTGAGGACTTAGGTGGAATGCCTCGTTTCCAGTAAAAAGGGTCTCCAGTTCTCTACACTCACCCTACGAAACACAGTAGCATTAAGCTACTATTTGACGCTGGTATTCTGTGAGAGCGTGGTCCTTCCCCGGTCGAGCCGACCCATTCGTGCTACAACTACACTACTAATATAACTGCAGCATGGCTCTATCTACCACGTAAAAAATTAAAACATTTGTTACTTATAAACTATAATATAAACATAGAATTTCTTTTGCAAATGCAAAACTCGTACTCGTTACTCGTAATTCTCACGGTGGCCAACGTAAGACCGAGCGATATATCGCTGGCTTACGCAGCGCTATCCTCACGTCCAAAGGCATCTCTTTATATCGATAAAATTTGAATTTATAAACATAGCTAAATTATTAGTAGGTTATATTTAAAAATAAATTAACTAAAATTGGGAGTTTTTCTTGTTTTAAAAAAAATAAAACCCTCCGAAAACAAAGCTGATGGATCTTCAAACGGCTGAAGTGATTTTGATAAAACATGTCTCGGAACCACCGCTAGAAAACCTGCTATTAAATTTTAAAAAAAAACCGCACCCAAATCGGTTCACCCGTTTAAGAATAAGAAGACACACAGACATACACGCACATACACATAGCGGTCAAACTTTTTTTTTTTTTTTATAGAAGAGGGGGCAAACGAGCATGCGGCTCACCTGATGTTAAGTGACTACCGCCGCCCATGATCAACCGCAACACCAAGAACAACAACTTATAACACCCCTCTTTTTCATCGGTGGTTAAAAAAAACGAGTCATATATGTTTATCATACGACGAACTCTACTACAAGTATATTCATACCTAACAAGAATAAGAGTCAATAATTTTTTTATGAGGCAATGTACACGCTTTTACAACAAGTCCCAGAAAGTGTGAAAACTTCATCTATCAAAAAGCTTAAAATATTTATTAAGCAAAAATTATTTAAAAAGGGATATTATACTACTAAAGAGTACATGATTGATCCCATTAATAGTAGATAAGTGGTCGTTACCATTCTATTTCTTAATGTTTTCATAACACTTGTATGAAATATTATATTGTGCGACAGTGTGGTTGTCGATTTTCAAATAAAACTTTGATATTGTTTTACTCTAACATATATTGACAGAGTTTCTGCTTAAAGCAATTATGTAACTTAGAATGAATCTAGCCGGAGTCCTGCTTTTGTTTTTACACCCGCATTATGCGATTTACAATTATACATTAACGGAAATACAAGTTTAGAGTCTTAGTTTAAAACCACCTACATTATTTATTACATCCGGAATCTTATTTTATAATGTAATTACAAACTGTTATCGTACTTAAATATTTAATATACTATAAATCAAATATTAATGAAATAAAAATTTTTATTTAATCAAGTAATGTTTATTGATATGAGGTTTACGAGTAAGTAAATTTATAATTATGGCTGAGAACGGAAGCATTTTCTAACAATTGTAAATTGTGCTTTTTTTTAAAGTCCTGCTAAGTTTCTTTACGGTTCTTCCTAGGATAGTGGTTTTTTTTCGAACCAGTGGTAAAAGTAAAACATTAAGTACTTACAATAAGTATTACATATAATCTATATTGCATAAAAAATGAACTTATTCTATTTTCTGTTAAATAAAATGCTAAATAAAAAATATTATATTCTATTCTATTCCTCTCCTCAATCTAAGTACAATATCGCGATAGCTCGCGGTGATTATTAATATTAAGGTGAAATGGGCGCCAAATGCACATTTTTCACGCTTTATGGAAAGAAAAGCGCAGAAAATCAATTTTTTGTCATTAAAAACTACAAAATCACTTTTTTTAAATGATTATGAAAGTTAAAGATTTTCTTAAGTGAATGATGGCCAAAACACGATTGACACATTTTAGCTGGATACAAAAATATCGCAAAGTTTCTTCAAAATCTACAATTTAAGTACGTCCATTAAGGGAAAAATCAGTTTAATTTGACTCTAATTAAAGCAATTTCACTTAAATTCTGTCTATGTAAAAGTTAAAGTAAAGTAAAGTTACAGCCTATATCCGTCCCACTGCTGAGCACAGGCCTCCCCTCATTTCGGAGAGGGTTTAGGGCAAGGATCTGTGTTCACCAGTAAATCGGAGATTATGAATGGGAGAATTATGGGTTTATTTTCCACTAAAATATATTTCATTTAGAAAAGAAATATCAAATAAATATCGTGCAATAAACTTGCGCGCGGGCCGACCAAACAGGAGCGTATCGCCGCTTCTAACTCGTGACGAGGATACTATTTCGCCTTAATCTACTATTTTGCCTTGTGCTGGTGATAACAAATAATGGCAATTTATGGTTTAAATGGGCCTTCAAGATTTCAATTCTCATCTCGCCTCGTCTTGTCTCGCCCCGCCGGTGAAAAATATCCTTTACACCAGTCCTAATTGGATAAAGTTCATATTACTATTTCGAAAAATATTTCCAGGGCTAGTTTTTTTTCTGTTGCGGCTCTAATCATATCTCTCACCACATGGTACAAAGGCGAACTTTTTTTTGATTGTAATAAATAATTTCTATCTATTTCCGATTCCTCAGCCACCATTTCCAATGAAATTTAAGAACTAGACTCTGAGGTAACACGGCTCTATTTAATAATATAAATATAACTGTCGTTGACATTATTATGCAACTATTGAAACATAAGACATTCACACCAAAAAAATTTGATTGATATTCGATTCAACGCCTGTACGGTACACGTGTGGTGTGTTCAACGAGACGTGTTGAAAGCTGTCTCTCCGAATTATTTTTACGAACAAACCGAAACGATGATTGGAAACAAATGAAAGACAAAGCAGTAGTGTTTCAAAACAAGACCAATTCTTGACTTTGAATGATTATATATGACAAATTTAGTGTGTTTAAATTCTTTTACCGTTTAATCATCACAGCAGTATCTAATATATAATTTGACTGCTCCGTTGGTCTGCTGGTAGTAAACACGACTGCTGATCATGTGTTCCCCGAATCGAATCCCGGGTCAGATCAAATCAATTATTGAGTTTTTCTATCAAGAAACTCTCAGTAGCAGCCTGGAATCAGGATGCTAGTTGTGTTTCACGCTTGTGCCACGGAAAGCACGTAAAGTCGTTATTCCTGTATTTAATCTCTCTCCGGTCGTGTGGGACCACATAACATAACATTGAACTATGATATTGAGGGAATAGAGTGTACACTTGCGTCTACGCATTTTTATAATCCGATCTTACGCAGTTAGTCCTGGTCTTCGCTGAGGCCAGCCGCAGTCTGGAGGAAATTAAATAATTTGTACATTTAGTCATATTTTATACGTTAATGTATAATAATTATATATTATTAACGGACCAGGCGCAATGTATGCAGTCTGAAAATTTTTGATTTGTGTTTTTTCAACAAATATTACAAAATTTTAATTTTAGCTACTTTTAATTTACTTGGCACGTTATACCGTATGCCGCTGCGGCCTGAATCGATCGGCTTGATTAGATCAGGACCATGCCCTCACAGAATACCAGCGTACTCTAATACCAGCGTAAAATAGCAACTTATGCTGCTGTGTTTCATATGGTAAGTGTAGAGAACCGAAAACGCTTTTTACTGGAAATGAGTCATTCCACCTTAGTCTTAAGAGGTGATAACGTATGCGCATTTTGATTCTTAATTGAGGATAAATGTTGTGGGTCACAGCATCCACTAACCGCTTACTTGAAGTTTCAAATGTAATTTTTATTATCTTAATAAAACGGATTTCCCCAATGAAAAAAAAAACGCCTGATGTTTATCCATTGTTAAGGAATGATTGTCATTGTTAAACCCGGAGTACCTTCAGCTTTTTTAATTATTGTTTATGATTTATACATCGGGACGTCGGTCATCTCAGTCCCCCGTGACCATGGGTGCTGGAAAGCGCCCGAAACGTCGGGAATTAAAAATAAAAAGTAAAAATAAACGCGATAAAATCCGTAAAAGTAGTTTTAATCATGTGTAGTGTTCGCGTAAATATAAGAAATCATTGTTAAGGAATTTTAATGATTAGGTAAATATATCGAATAACTAGCAATAATTTACACTTTTTATAGACTTGTCTATAATATTACTTACTGTTAAAGCTGGGATAAATTCCAAACTCTTTGTGTAAAATGCCTTATTGTCTGCCAACCTAACCGAACAATACACAGCAGCCGCAGAGCAACATAAGTAATTTATTATAATAGACTATATAAATGACATGGCATTAACTGAAGCATGCCTATTCCTTTACGCATATGAACTGAAAAGAAATACGAAACTTAATATCACCGGCTAAATTAAAAGAAAACCGCGTTGGACTAATGGTGTAGTGGTTAATGCTTGAATTAAACCTTCACAGGCAGGGAAGCCTTTGACCATAACTTGACTAATTTGCGGTTGGGAATTATGAGGTTTAGTTGGTACTAATATTCTTTGAATGCACTAAGTACCCTAGGTACCTCATTTTCATGCTTTATAAATATGTTAAAGGAATTCTAATAACAATACTATTGATTTCGGTTGGCGACAATTTTTATTTATTTAAAGAATCACCATTAAGATGAAAGATATATTCCAGTTAAGGATAAATTAATAAAGAAAAAACAATGTTAAAGTACAAATAATTTCATGCAAAATTTAAAAAATAATTTGAAAACGGTCGCAAAGACTTTTACAACACATAATATATCTTTATTTTAATAATAAATGGGATTATTCGTGGTAAAAACTATACAAGCTACCATCACTTCTATACCGATCCTTTGAATCAATAATAACGAGGTATTATAATATGTAACAAGTTTAATACATGGCGCATTTCTAATAATATCTGTCTCTACATTTACAAATTACAACTGTATGTAGAAATCGGTGATTTCCCCACATATCATTTACTTTTCACTTAAATAACACCAAGAAAAAAAACTTCCGGTCCAGTTTAGATTTGAATCTGATCTATTAGTATTTATGTGCTAAAAATAAAACGTCTAAACTTCTATTTAAACTATCGCAGCTTCGTATTGGACAATTTTTATATCCCGATATCTACGAGTGTTGCTATCCTAACTACTGAAACGTTTCGTTAAAATACGGTAAATGCCAGACCAGTATCACTTAACGCTTGTACAAACTACAAAATATCGTCTTGCACATAATTGAATGAACACAAACCCAATGAATGCCTCATTTAAATAAAAGTCTATTTAGAGCTTTAAACTTAGACTTCGTGCTCGGTGAATGGAATTAAGCTTAGACTCACGCTCATTTTACCAGTTACTCGACTCCAAACAGTCAGTAATTCCTTCATGGGGCAATGTATACGCTTTTACAACAAGGTCCCAGAATATATGCAGACCTTATCTATCAAAAGGTTTATAATATTTATTAAGTTAAAATTATTTAGTAAGGGTTACTAGGGATAGGTATACTATTAAAAAGTACATGATTGATAACCCCTGGGAATGAGGTGATCGCTTCCATGCTGTTTCTAAATATTTCATAACAATGATATAAAAATTATATTGTAAGTTATGATATTAAAAAAATGTCCTGCTGGGTTTGTTGCTGATTTTTCCCAGAAGGTTTTCTTCCGAACCAGTGGTAAAAGTAAAAAATGATTTTCGATAAGAATTACATTTAATCAATATTTAATAAAAATTATTGTATTCTATTCAAGCTGTTTTATGTAAAGAAATCAAAGGTAGCATACATTGACTAATAAAAATTAGGAATCGAACCTCACATAAATAACGGAACTTTCTGGAGAGTTTTAGGGCAAGGAAACGTCCGAGGAGCTGCAATGTCCCAAAAAGTTAGTAAATTTGAAATGTCTTCGAAATATTTTTCTTATTTCTTAGATATGCATGTTTTTGGCTGTTGCGAGGGCGTAAATAAATTCACCCCTTGATTTTCGTGGGTGTCGGAAGAGGCGACTATACGAAATGCAAAGGTGATCATAACCAATTTTCTTTTAGTCATCTTGTTGTTATCTGATGGGAAACAATCGGATCAGTGAAAGACGGCAGCAACAGAGGTGCGAGTCATCTGATACTGCGATCGTAAATCCGCCTACCAAGTGTAGATATTAGGAGAAATACTTCCTACAGTAAAAGAGACCATGAACAGCAGTGGACTGCTAAAGACTAAGGTAATGAAGAGGACAAATATATTGAATAAAACTATTATTTACGGATTTTATCGCGTTTAATTACATTAATTTATTTTTATTATTATCCCGATGTTTCGCAGCACCCGAAACGTCGGGATAATAATAAAAATAAATTAATGTAATTAAACGCGATAAAATCCGTAAATAATAGTTTTATTCAATGTGTAGTGTTCGCGTAAATTTAAGAAATCATTAGGACAAATATAGTTTTATCTACACATATAAATAAAATTGCATGCTATTGATAGAGCATGTAAATTACTAGTAGTAATCCAAGCTATATGAAAAAATGTCTGTTATTTTTTCAAATATAGAACAATTGATAAAATAAATGGCCGTTGTAAATACAAAATATACAGTCTACATTACTCCAGCAATTGCTTTCTATCTGTCCCTGAAGTTGTGTTAAATAAGTACAGTATGTCTATGATTTTACTTTACATGTTTTTCTTATTTGTAAAGTCAGAACAGACCATTGAAGAGCTTAATTTAAGTGGTCAAATTCTTGTAACAACGATTGACTAGCTATTGCCCATTAATGCTAATCATGAGCGCTATAATTTACGTAACACAATTGCTATACGTTTGCCCGTTTTTATTCGAAAAATAACGAGATCTCACTCTTGTGCGGTCAAATCAGGCGCCTTGATTGCCACATTTCTTCGGAAGGACATCAACCGGCGCACGCAAAACATTCAAAGCAGAAAAAAGTTGAAATTCCTTAAAGTCATTAAGTAAACTGTAAAAGGAAATGTGGCCTCATCTGTCATACTAAATTAACGTCTTAACATTCTAGGAGTCTGTAAATGCATTTATGTTAGATCGTGCGCGATCTAAATGAGTCAATTAAAAAGAATGCATAGCGAAGACGTGTCAAGAGCTAGATTACTATCTGTACGCTCGCCGGACGATGCCTATTATATGCATGATCACCTCTTACTCCAAGTTTTTCTTGTCTCTGTTAATAATGGAGTAATTAAAATATTATGATAAAGTGATGTGAACTTTAACACACCTTTTATTACCTCCTCGCGTATCATAAAAATAATTTATTAATTCACCTTTAAAGGATAAAATCTACATACGTAATAGGCGTTTTATAGAAAGGATATGTCTTCAGAGTTATTATGTTATCATCCAGTGCCAGGGATAAAGTTAATGCAACATGAAATTCAAGCTAAGTCATTGCTTATTTTAATCTATCATATAAATTCCAGTAAATTATCTTATCTTTGTAGAATTTCAAAGACATAATCCTGATAATACAAAATGATTCTATAATTTATTTCTATTCCACGTATTTAAATTAACGTTGATTTATTATTATTGCTGTAACTTTTATTGACTACTCGAATAAAAAGATCTCATGAGGATCAGATCGAATCAAAGGGACGTTTTCTGATACCAAACTTGCCATAGTTATCCATTATATACGCATATTACTTACGTATGATATTACCATTTTTAAATATAGAATTCGATTTAGAATTCTAAACTAGAATTCATATTACTACCGCTATGTACGTTAACACTCGAAAAAAATATTGTTAATTTGTTTTTGCGCTGTTTATTATAGACCAGTACTTTTTACTCCATATCAAAGCTTGTTTACATATAATACACTACGGACTGTCTCAAAATTATAGAAGCTATAATATAAATATATACTAGATTGGAAAAATGCCCAAACAACACGCGTTGATCATGAGCTTCGATGATTCTGATAATTATTTTATTTTATCTTTTAGTTTCTTAAGGTATTAAATTATTATATTGTCATCGGTCCTTAATACGAGTGCCAATTTTCAAGTCAATAGGTCGCTTACAAGTTGGTGAAAATTACATTAAAAGCTTCCGTTATATAGATAGATTACACGCGAAGCTAATAAAAGCTTGTTATAGAATAATATCAGAATTCAGAATACACTTTTAGAAAACTCATTCTAGCTTTTTAGACTGCAGCTTAAACAATTCCTTTAAAGATTTCAGCATCTTTAATAAAGCCTTTTTAAGATAGCGTTCTATATAGAAGTTATATAGAAAAACGTATTCAACTTTTTAAAAGATTGTGCAGTACTAGACCGCAAATTAAGGAAATCACGACAACGTAGCGCCTCAGAATGACCGCAGGAATGTTTTTCCGTTACCTAAAAGAGTAGAGATAGCATGGCGATGATTTTCTTCGTCATATTAATAACAGGGTTTTATGATTTCGAATTTTATATTTGAAAAAAATATTAAAGAGCGAAACAACTGCCGAAAATATCGTTTGTTTTCTATTGTTTATTAATTACGTGATAGAGCCATGCTGCAGTTATATTAATTGTATAGTTGTAGCACGAATAGCTCGGATCGACCGGGGAAGGGCCATGCTCTCACAGAATACCAGCGTCAAATATCAGCTTAATGCTGCTGTGTTTCGTATGGTGAGTGTAGAGAACCGGAGACCCTTTTTACTGGAAAAGAGGCATTCCATCTTACTCCTCAAGGCTGACAACGCATCTGCATTTTGATTCGCAAACGAGAATAGATGTAGATGTCTATGGGCCACAGCAACCACTTCAGGTGTGCTCGCTTGTCACCCTTTTCCCGTAAAAAAAAATTGTATTTGGTTAGTAAATCTTTACTACCAATTTGACAGAAAATGTGTAATATTATATTACACGTCATCTAGCGGCGGCGTGAGAGAATCCACTACCCCATATCATTGAGTTTCATAAGAGGCGACAGAAGATGGTCAGAAAACAAGAGGAAAAGAGGAAATGGACACCAGCATCATTTTAATAACAGCAAAAAATAAAAAAGTGCTGTTTCCATAGCGTAGCGTGCCTTAGACGGAACCTGTATCATAATTTAGCGGAGGGCCCAAATGTAGGGTAAAGCTTTTTCAAAAAAGGAACAAAAACGCTCGCATTGAATTAAAATAATTATAAATTGATTATAAGTTATTACTCACAATTAATACTCCTTGGAACTTGTTTGTCGTTTATATTTTATATTTTTAATAAATGATGTATGCTGACAGGCACTCGTTACGGATTTAGTAATCTGTGGTTGCGGGTCAATCGTGATGTGTTGCCAACTTTTGGGCACCCACTTGACCCGGGGAAAAAAGAGAGTCCTTTTATGATTTTCATAATTTCGGAAGTGAAAACTTCTTTAGGCACGTTGGGCACATTTTGCCATATGATTTTCTTCTCGGGAAGTAATACGGCAGTAGCTACGCCCCTGGTTTCCAACCCTTCCTACCAAGTTATGTATGAGGGAGGTCTATGAACAGAAGTATAAATGAATGAATGAAAAAATATTGGTTTTGTAAACACGTAATATTTCTCCGTGCAGATTTTCTAAACTTTAAATTCTGCATCCTTCATCATAATTTCAATAGAAGATAAAACGGACATTTTATTCAACATTTTTAGTTAAATTATTTAAAATTTGCGGTCGGGCGAGATACATTACAGGCTGTTTTGAAGCATAATTTTTAGAAAACTAAATTTAAGAGTCTTTTCGATTTCTTACTTTCTGATACTCGCTATAAAAATAACATAAACTTTTGTAATTCTACTGTGAACTTTTTGTATCTTAAAATCGGAAATAATTATGTATCTACTTAAAGATCATATTGCAAACTTTTTGTCTAAATCGGTTAAACACTTATGAAATTATGGCGCTCTCGTTGGGGTGGGTGGACAGAAGTAAATTTTAAGGGTACTTTGTATAAGAACGAAATCTATATTTGCTATAGATATATAGATCAAGGTCAATAAACGAACCCAACTAGGCTGGGACGTGCTTGGGAGATTACGACACATTTTCTCGTCAATTGTACCTCAAAACTTGAAAACAAGAGTGTATGACAAGAGCGCGCTGTCAGTGATATCATACGGAGCCGGGACGTAGCTTTACGTTCAAGGAACTTCAAGTTCCCTCAGCGAATCCCGATACCATCCACACCATCTGGATGCTTGGCGGTCCAGCACTGTACGTTTCACAAGGAGTTTTCTTCCACGTACAACCTCTCTGTGGAATAGTTTACCACCGGCGATTTTTCCGGACCGATACGACCTGGGGACCTTCAAGAAAAGAGCTTACTCCTTTCTAAATGGCCGGCAACGCACCCGCAATTCTCCTGGTGTTGCGGTTGATCATGAGCGGCGGTAGTCACTTAACATCAGGTGAGCCGCATGCTCGTTTGCCCCCTCTTCTATAAAAAAAAGCGAAATATGGAGAAGACTATGCTCGAATTTTCTCTGAGTGGTAGGTATCCACAGTACAACCAGAGTAATTGACATAGACCCAATGTATCAGTGAGTCGATGTCTTGTAACAAGCTGTATTGATGATGATGATGATGACAATACAAAATACGCGATAGTTATCCCGCCATATATTATCGGAGTCATTCTTAGCCACCACCGACCTTACGGATATTTCCGTATGTAGCCACTGCTGACACTCACGGGATTATATGGGTTGATAGATTCTCATAAGTCGCCACTAATAAGCATGTTTTTGTACCGTTTTTGCAAAGCAATACCGATCAGATTACATTGCAAGTTCATTAGACTTATACTACTCGTAACTGTCAATCAATCCAGTGATTGATCCCATGTAAGTATATCATTAATAAATTATTAATTTAAATTAATATCTCACATGTCACATAAGCGAACTCAAAGTTAAAAAAAAACCGGCCAAGAGCGTGTCGGGCCACGCTCAGTGTAGGGTTCCGTAGTTTTCCGTCCGTCACAATAAGTGTTCCCACTTATGAGTTTAAAGGTGGGTATCCATTATCGTCGCGCTCCAGCAGCGCTCCGCGCTCCTGCAACTGCTCCCGGTGGTGGGTACTGTTGTTTCCATCCAAGTTCAAAATGATTTTCCTAGAAAGACCTTATAAAGTTCTACTTTTCAGATTTTTTTCATATTTTCTAAACTTATGGTTCAAAAGTTAGAGGGGGGGACACATTGTTTTTTACTTTTGGAGCGATTATTTCCGAAATTATTGACATTATCAAAAAATGATTTTAGTAAACCACTATTCATTTTCAAATACCTTTCCAACAATATATCACACGTTAGGGTTGAAATTAAAAAAAAATCACTTCCCACTTTACACATGGGGGGGCTACCCTAATAAAACATTTTTTTCCAATTTTTATTTTACCACTTTGTCGGCGTGATTGATACACATATTGGTGCCAAATTTTTGCTTTCTAGTGCTAACGGTCACAGAGATTAAGCGAGGACGGACAGACGGACAGACAGACATGGCGAAACTATAAGGGTTCCTAGTTGACTACGGAACCCTAATAAAAAGTGCTCGGGAGCTGACGATATTAACACACCTAAATACTGGCATGTAATCGACATGACAAAAGTCGCAATGCTTTTTCTTTTATTCATAAATTAAGAAAAAATTCTGTTATTACATAATAAGCCAGTGATTGACTACTATCCCACCAAGTGGTAAGTGGTAGCTAGATGGTAAATCTTGCCTTTACAACGCTCAGATTATAATCGACTGTAAAGACAGATACCGGCATATTATTCCTTCTTTGCTGTACGTATTACAAAAGACGAAGAAAACTGTTTAGTTCAATATCGACAACAAAGATGGAAACCCGCTGACCCGCGGTCTATCTCTCAGAAATTATTCGTTTTCTATAGCGAAAATCTCCACTCTGTGACCATAGAACATAACATACTTAAGCTGTTCTTACTCAGAGGTATTGGCAGTATGAACATCAACAAATGGCATAATTTGTACAAACGACAGTAATATTGGCAGTATGAACGTAAACAAATGACATAATTTGTCCAAACGACAGTGATATTGGCAGTATGACCATAAACAAATGACATAATTTGTCCAAACGACAGTGATATTGGCAATATGAATGTAAACAAATGATATAATTTGTCCAAACGATGGTGTAATTGGCAGTATGAACGTAAATAAATGACATAATTTGTCCAAACGACAGTGACGTTGGCAGCATGAACTTAAACAATTTATGTTTTATCTTATTTAATTAAATATATTTGCAATACATATTGTATATATGTATATATATACATACATATATATATATATATATATATATATATATATATATATATATATATATATATATATATATATATATAAATTTTAGCTTTCTGCACTTCTTCTCCATATAAACTCCACTACACCAAATCTCATGCCCCTCTGTGCGCACAACAAATTGTTCCCTACTTGTATTGAAAAATGGACGCTTTTAACATTACTCGTAATCCATTAACCATTCTATTATTTGGAGTGGAAAGTTGAATTATTTGTGGTGCAGATTCGGAGTCGGTATTAGACTATACATATTGCTCATATGTAGCAACTAAGCAATCATTATCATTATCATTATCATGAACAATTTTTAAGCGACAGTAGCCTAATGGCAGGGCGCGGACCGCGAACTGAAAAAGGTCGTGGGTTCGAATCCGCCATTCGACTGCTGGCGTGAACCACTCGTAACACAAACAATTTAAGCTTACCACGAGTGGTTAAGGGGGAATATTAGTAATGTTTATAGCATTGTTAATATTCTTTTTTTTAAATTGTTTAATTCCACTCTTGCACATAAGTCTTTCTCAAAAATATATTTGTTGGCAGGCATTTTATATTAGTGCTGTCATACTCAAAATATAATACTATTTACAGCATTCACTATGCCATTATTGATTTCACAATACTTTAGATTTTCGTTATGACGGATATTATATTATCATTACCATTTAAACCTATAAAAGTCCACTGCTGAATATAGACCTCCCTCATAATTTGCCTCATTAGGTAATTTTTCCATAGTTGCCACGGGTGACAAGCGGGTTGGTAACCGCAGAAGCTATTGCTGCCTATCACCTGGTTGATTTTCCCTGTGTTGCCAGTTTCCATGTGGATATTCTTACACCGCCCCTACACGTTGACTGATATATTTATAGTCTACAGAAAGCAAATGCAAAGGTTATAATTTCACTCTAGTTTTCTGAATGTGTGTTGCCTTCGACTTTCCCCGCTCAGGCAAATTGCAGGTAATGAAACGTAATGTCACTGTCGCCTTCAATAACAAAGAACACTCTTTACTTGCACTTGTTTATAAAATGATTTGTGGGTAAGCACATCAATATGCAATTTCTTTGTCTTGTACGCGGGTGTTAACTGATGAAATATTTTTTTACATTTATGTACAGCCTCTTATCTTCATTATATATTTTCAATTGTATATGAGTTAGGTATACAACAAAAATATATTATATCGCCAGTAATTATTGTGAACACTACGCTCTATGCTATTGCCAAGGATGTTTACGTGGGACAAATCGTCCGACTTACCAGGAAGAGGTCATTGACGATTCCGACTTGGTTGGTCAGCGTTTTTTTTATATAGAATAAGGGTGACAAAACAGCACACAGTCCACCTGATAAGTGGTTGCAGTGGCCCATAGACATCTACATCTATCCTCGATCACGAATCAAAATGCAGATGCGTTGTCACCCATGAGTACTAAGATGAAATGCCTCCTTTCCAGTGAAAAGGGTCTCCGGTTCTCTACACTCACCATACGAAACACAGCAGTATTAAGTTGCTATTTTACGCTGGTATTCTGTGAGAGCGTGGTTTTTCTCCACCTGTCGAGCTCACCATTCTTGCTACAACTATACTACTAATATAGCTGCAACATGGCTCTACCACGTATAAAAACTGCTGCGTTCAGAGGCTTGTATAAAGTAGAATAGAATAGAATAGAACAATTTTTATTCAATATAAATTACATGTATATTTAATAAATTCTTATTGAAAGTAATTTTTACTTTACCGCTGGTTTGAAAAAAATCCTCTGTCTTGGGAAGAAATAGCAAGAAACACAGCGGGACTTTTTTTTAAAATTTACAATGTCAATGGTCACAAAATATTTACAAAATTTATTTTAGAAACAGCTTGGAAGCGAACACGTCATTCCCTGATGTTATTATCAACCATGTATTCATTTATATTATAATAACACTTTTTATATAGTTTTTGTTTAATTAAATATTTAAACTTGGTAGTAGAGAGACCTTGTATATTTTCTGGGACTTTTAATAGCGTGTACATTGTCCCAAGAATGAAATGACTTTATGGAGTCGGGAAACTGGTATCACTAGCTTGTGTTTGTTCTTAGTGTTTACTGAGAGTATAATTATTAGCTCTCTGTTACCTTCGAACCGGAATTTCGAAAACCAGAATACAGCAGTTCGTGCACTGCTGTTCCGTAATAGCTAAGATGGTGGTCCATACATGAAACACTACGCAGAAAAAAGAGACCTAGTCACTAGTTATATTTATAAAATCACATTTATTTTTAGCACTTTAACAAATTCAATCAAACAAATATATTGTCTTTACAAGTATAATAAACAAATTTTATAAGTAACTTAGCCTGGGTATTAACCTAATTGTACTCAAGAAAATCGTGTAACAGTTTGCAAAACATTAATTTGCACCGACAACAAGAAATTCCTCTAAGGTTCTTTACGCGTGGATAATTTTCGATCATAAACTATAACAAATATATCTGTCAATTGTTGCTATAAAAATGAAATATGAATACCATATCCATAATGTCATTAATGTAATTTAAAAGGTTTCGCAAAAACCTAATTGTGTTCGGAAATATACTTTATTTTTTAGTTTCTTGAGGACATTAACTCTTCGATGCTTAAACTGTTATTTTGCTGGTTTTTGTCTTTACACATTGTAGAGATAAATGCGTCTGTCAACCAAAGTAACAACTTAATAAATTAATCAAAGGCTCGTTTAATTACAAAACATTGAAGAAGAACTACTTAGAATCATTATTTTTTACTGAATCACACTTTACTAGTAACATATTTATTGAAGAGATAGATCGTACGTCACAATCTCATTTAAAATATTAAACATCCTTTCTTTAAATATGTTCTTACTTTTTAGTATATAATGCTTATATATTTATATTATATTCACAATTCATATAATACACACAATTTTTATGTTGTTAAACAAAAAGTGTAGATGCCGTCAAAGAATTTTATGTATACATAAAAGTCTTTGCGGCATAAAAACATCTCACGTTAACTAAGTGATCGTTATTAATAAGCTATTATATTACAGTTAATATCTAATTTAAAATTGTAGTTACATGTATAACCATCTAATTTGGCTCATCTAAACTTAAGTAATAAGACATAAACGTTATGACACTTAGGAATGTTATTCACTGGATCGTCTTTACGAACATAATATTAAAGAGCATAACATATATCTATAGTTTTTAGTGTTATAATCATAATGTCAAAGGTTAAAAATACTCTCTGAATCCAATACACATGGAATCCATATAAGGATTTTAGTAAGTTTTTTTTTTATTAATTAAAGGTGGTAAGCAAGTACACAGCCCAGCTGATGATAAGTGAATGCCGTGGCCCATAGACATCTACTTCTATGCTCGATTAAGAATCAAAATACAGATGTGTTGTCACCCGTGAGGACTAAGATGGAATGGATTGGTCTCCGGTTCTATACAGATACCACACAAAACACAGCAGCACTAAGCTGCTATTTTACTCTAAGTGTTGTTACTTGAAATTTTAGTGAAAAGATCCACTAGCGCTGGCGTTATATTCTGATACTAGTTATAGTACTCCTGCACTCGGCTCGTATTATAGAGATTTAAATTCGATATTTTTAATTAACATACTTGTCAATTGCTAATATCTTGTATATCACGTGCAGCTAAAGTTATTTTTATTTTAACAAATTTGTATGACCGGCTTACACTCTTTTAAATCAATTAATGACTTTCGAATTCAGTTAAACCACTTCACAGCGTTAATATATTGTAACGACGATCTTATTTCTTTTTAAATATAAATTCGTTTAGACGAATAAGAGATATAAAATGAACAAATGATATATTCTAAACACTAGTGTATGATCAGCCTAAAGATAATTATGTAGAGAACTAAGTAACTCGCGTAACGTTACTCAGTTAAAGCTATATAATAACAAACGAGCATCGATTTTATTGCCTTTTAAATCGCTACATATAATTAATAAATCCTCAATCTTGTCGTGGTATTGGGCAATGACGGGCAATGACCTCTAATTTTATGTACCATAATGTGATAAGATACCGAAATAATGACTCAGCGTCAATAATTCGGAACTGTTCGATGATGAGATAATCATAGTATAAATGCGTTATTTTTATAGCGTGTCACAGTCTCACAACACTGTGTACGTTAAATACGTACACTAATCTGTCTTCCATTACTATATAGAAAAGTATCTTAAAGTATAATGACTGCGCCTGAAGCCACATCTATGGAGAAATAGTTTAAAAACAAACCACCATAATTTATCTTTTATAACTTATAATGCACATCAACTGCAATTGAGCATCTTTTAAGCAATAAAACAGTTTAAACGACAGAGGAGCTACGATTGAACAAAGGGGAAGAAAAATGTTTAATTGTGGTTATGAAGCGACTGCTAAAGTTCAACAAACGAAATATATAATAGCGGGAGAAATCTCTGTCGTGCCTCTTGCCGCGGGAGTAATACAATTTGTATAGCGAAATGCCAGGAAATTCTTATCACTTACGTTCTGAAGGAATAACTAAATGCACAGGATAATACCCAAATGGGTGACAGATAAACGAAATATAACTTTTATCACCGATCTGTTCGCCATTCGTATAGTATTAAGTATGTAGGTACCGCTAATACTAGACAGTGAATGAAATAAATGAGGTTGATGTTGATTATGTGCAAAGTGAAATGCTTTCAAAGGCATAGAGTAAACGAAATTCGCTGTTGTAAAATAAGGAGGTTAATTAACCTAAGAGATCATGGGATAACTTAAACTATGTTCTTACAAATGCATGATCGTGAAGTTGATTGGTTCGTGATCAAAACTTTTGCCAGTTATCAATATTGCATTTACAGCAAGTAGAGGAGATTGTTCATCAGAATTAGCACACTTGTTACGTGGGACTAAACAGACCTGGTAAATAATTTGGTTTCTTCTTGCATCTTATGGTTTTTGCTAAATATGTGTTACGTGGATAAGTACTTACGCAATTTAATTAATTTGGTTTTATAGTCTTAAGATAAATGTCAACTCTATAGGTATATAGGAATATGTAGTTAAATATACTTTAAATTAAATCTAACCCATAAATTTATAAACATTATTTCTAATACTAAAAACCTTAAAAATATATATTATAATAACTAAATTAAATTATTAAAAAAGAGGTCCTTTAGGCAAGGTTCCGAAGATACTGGCAGCGTTTCCCCGTTGAATAGCTAGACTAATTCTTTGTCCGAGGTAACTGCCAGCTCTTCGGTCTCCTGTGACGTCGATTAACCTTTTTGCTATTTCCTTAAAAAGGCTTATAGCGCTAGGACCCCACGGACCAAGGGTCTCGACACCGAAAGGGACAAAAATATATTCGGAGCCTAGACCCCTGTATTTGCAAACTTTAGCCTTTTCTGCCGCTTCACAAGCCGCACCAGCTCTGTTGTTGGTTCCACGTAGATGGGAAGGGGCCAGCGTGTCTGAACAGGTTGCATCCCATACCAGCACCCGGCCCATCCTCCATGGAATCAAACTCATACCGTCCGGTCTCTTGCCATCGTCTCTTGCAATACCAGACGGCTCAAGTAGACTTGGCACGTTGACGGAGGCAAGAGACCGGCGTATGATATCGTTAAGTGCTGCATGTCTCGAGAAGCGACCTGCACTTTTTTGGCATGATAGCCCGTGATATCCTAGCTTGTCGACGTCACTGCCACACGGACATTTATGAGGAGCGCAGACCGGAACCCCAAGCCGTAGACAGGTTGCGATTCGGAGCGTGTCAGGCTCAAGAAATGTTCCTGTATTTGACGAAGGATACGCGTGAAGCCAGTAGCCGGCCTCATGCGTACCCACGGCCAAAAGCCTAGCACGCGCCGAACCTGTACTAAAGCTCAAAAGATTGTCATAAGTCAATTTGCAGTTTATGTCGTCCCAGCTCCTCTGTGAATTTAGAGGAAATTGAAAATTTTGACCAGGGCATGTAATTAAGAAAGCGTTTCTAGCTTCTTCCAGGCCAGCAATCTCAAAGTTTGAAGGGGATGCCCTTAAAATTTTACTTATGAGATTTGCTAAACTGTGGACAGAAGATAGGAAGGCTGGTAAAGAGACACTGGAAATTTTGCGAATTCCTAAACCACCATAACGGATGGGTAGGGATGCTTGGGTCCAAGATTGTTCGTTCATGTGTATATTAAGAATCGATTCTAAACTTATTTTGATTAAGTTGTCCACTTGTGTCAAAAGGTCTGGGTGATTCCAAAAGGAGCAGCAACGGAGCACATACGTAAATTTCGGGACAAAAAGGCAAGATTTTAAAATGCAAAGTGCATAATGTGGACTAATTTCAAGGAGACGGTCAGCAGAATTTTGAAATTTAGCAATTGAATTATTAATATATTCAGAAATAGATTCGTTAAAAATTGGAGAACCTAAAAGGTAAAGGGAATTACTGTTAACTATTTTAATATTTGGTGCCAAAGTATTAAATTTGTGTTTTACGTCATTTAAATTTAAGTTGCAGTTATTTATAAAAAGTTCGCATTTGCTAAAGTTAAGCTCCAAACCAATGGCTTCAAATTTATTTTTGATTGAAAAAAGGTCAGAAAATACAGTTTCCATATCACCTCCTAAGGTTCCGTCATCCAGATACCAAATATTGAATTTAGAATTTAAACTTTTGATTATGGGATTTATAGCCAAACTAAAAATTGCTGGTCCAAGGGGATCACCTTGTTGACAACCTACTTCCGAGGATAATTCATTAGATCGATATAACAATTTTGTTGGGTCAGCGTAACTGAGAAGAAGATAATTGTATATTTCGGGTATATGTTGATTTATTTCAGTCAGTAGGGTCCCCCTATTTACCAAATTGAAAGCATTTTTGACATCAATTTTGAGCAACACTTCAGGATGTCCATATGTTAGGAAAGAACGTAGGGCATGGACGGCTGCCTCACACCCTCCTTTTACACCGAAGCCTAACTGTACGGGTTCAAATTCCGAATTTAATTTCTGTAAAATATGTCGAACAGCAATTTTGGAGGCCAGGCGTCGTAGTGTTGATCCAACAGCAATTGGTCTCACCCCTCCGTCCTTTTTGGTGAGAGCAATGAGGTTCGCGCCGAAAAGAATTGGAACAATTTCTGGATTGACATTACCGGAATACATAAAGTTAATTAATTTAGTGATTGAATTTACAAGTTGCTCACCCGCATCACCCACAGAATGCGATGTTAAGTCTTTCAAATGTTGCGGTGAGATTCCATCCAAACCTGCAGCCGAACCTGGTTTAAAAGATAAAATGGCATCCGTTACATCTTTGTTTTGAATTTGAAGGCATGCTTGCCCTACTGTTGGTCGGTCGAAAAAATATGGGTTTACTGGAGCTAGAGGATGTTTTGACCGTAAGGCCTGAAGGGTGTCAGGGGTATCTGGTGAAAGTACCTCGTTTGAGAACAAAAGGCGAGCGGCACCTTTGAGATCTCCGTCACAGATTTTGTTTTCGATTAGTTTGTTGCGATTACGAGGGGCATCATGTTTGATTAGAGGTGCGGGAGAAGGTGAGGAGCTGACAGTACAGTTATTTTTAATCTTTTGTGTCAAGGATAAATTTGGTTTATCAGTTTTTGTTATATGTAGTGTGCTGTATGAAAATAAAAATAGGTTCTGCCAGTCTTGAGTACAATTGCTTATGTAACATTTCTGGATTAATTGTGACAAATGTGTAGCAACGGTTATTCGAGCTCCTCGAGGGATTCTTTTAACTGTCTGTATACTATTTTTCAAATGGCTAAGATATGTGTGGAAAGGAGTTGGAAAGTTGGCTGCAAAAGTAGGCGTATTTGGAATAAAAGGGTGTATGTCTAAAGGTGAACTGTTTTGGCTAATACATTTCCTGTGTGTTTTTGTAGTGTGTATGTTGAGGCCTTTTAAAGATTTGAATGACTTGTTGCACTGTGTACATATAAGTGTTGCGTTTGCCGTGTCATCACTAGATTGGGTTACGGACTGCATTCACAACAGTTAAATACAATAACAAAAAAGAATGCTGCCGCGCTTCAGAAACTCCTGCGCGAGCGGCGCGTAGCGCAGCGCCGCCACGCGTGCGCCCAGCGCTGCCCGCTCCGTGCCTGACACCGCCTCCGGACCCGCGCCCAACAGGACCTCACCGCGAGCCCACTCCGGGTACACTTTACGCAACTGATCCAACGACTTCACTTGAAGTGGTAGATGCGCAAATTCCCACTTCGGTTCATCTCCTTTAGTAAATGGAACGTAACCCGGCAACGTGTGTTACGTTATATTTTTCAAGAACGGTTGCGATCTTCCGATACTCGTTACGGCGCCACTAAAAATGAGGTGTAATATTTGACAGATTACGTAGCGAGGAAGTTGATTTGTTCGAAAAATGTAAAGCATAATGTTCCTTTCTGTACTATAAGTTATATTTTATATTAATTAGATTAAAATAAATAAACCAAACCACAGATACACATATAAAGTAGGAAAACGAAATAAGGGTTAAAATGTGAAAAAAAATTAAAGAGCAAACCACTAATGCATTCTTTTGTGTATTAATGTAATACTTTAGAAACTGATAAACTTTTATTTAAAAGTCACTCCTAACTACTTACTTACTTCTAATTAATTACCTACATTGTGTACCAAAAACTTCAACTCAGTGTCATCTAACGACATCTGGTGAGCGAAATATTATTCTTTTGATTCATAAAGGCAGAGATTATTCTAAAGTCGCCAAATTGTTCTATAGTGCAGATTTAAAATGTATTCTATCTTAGTTCTATATAATACCGTAATAACGTAAGTAGTAATAATAACGTAAGTAGCCTTCTTTGTTAGAAGTTAGCCGCAGATGTCCACGGACTGCAGTAGCCACTTACCATCAGTTGGACTATAAGTTCATTTGTCACTTCGGTTTAGTAAAAAACAAAGTATATTTTGATAAACAGCAAATCTATGATAGATTTTTTTATATATTAAGTGTGGCAAACGAGGTCACAGTTCACCTGATGGTAAGTGGATGCTGTGGCCCATAGACATCTACATTTTATCCTCGATTAAGAATCAAAATGCACATGCGTTATCACCGTGAAGACTAAGATGGACACTCGTTTCCAGTAAAAAAGATCTCCGGTTGTCTACACTCAACATATGAAACACATTAGCATTAAGCTGCTGTATTACGCTGGTATTCTGCTGGTCTGGCTGGTCCTACCCAGGGTCGGGCCGACCCTTGCGTGCTGCAACTAATGCAGCTGCAACGTGGCTCTGCCATGTATAAAAGTGTTAAAGTAGATGTGGGTGATATGGGTTTCAGAAATCACTTATCTATTGGGTGTTTGTTCTATTTAAAAAAAAACGTTTATTTAGGAATTTTATTTAATTAATCAGGTTTTAGAATCCACTTCTAGATATATCCAAGAACATAACTTGGAAAGATTTACTTATGATAAGACTGGCAGGTAGATTATATAGTAGGTGATATAGTATATACTAGTGTATTGCAAAATCAAAGTTAAATAGTTAACTTATTCACCTTAGCCGAAATCAGTAAAATTTGCTGTTATTTTAAAAGTTCATCCATATACTTCTGTTTGTTAAATTTATTTCCTTTTATTAAAATTACACATCATAATAATGATCTGCGATTAAAATCCCAAAAGAATTAACTTTATTCCAGTACACTTAACTTAAAATTTTCGGAGGAACTCCATTTTCAGTGTTGATTACCCAACATTACGAATTGATTAAGATATCAGAACGCAACGAATGTTTTGAAATTAAGGTAAAGAACCGACCATAAACAAATAAAGTCACACCGAGTATGTAGTTTATTTAATATAACTGTGCAGTTATATTTTCATAGTTGTAATTTAATTTATATAACTCTGGTTATTTAAGTATGGAACATTTATGTAATAACAATATTTGGATTTGCAGTGTCCATCCCTCGGATGTCATAAAAGGCGACTACGAAACACACCAGAAACGCGTTATGTCCTTAAATAGATTGGGGTGTAAATTTAATTAAAAATCTACATATAATGTAACGTCTGTAAGTCTCCGTGATGAAGGCACGGGCCTCCTTTAATTTCTAAGTGTATCAGAGCAGGTAAGAAGTTTGCCGCGCCGAGCCACCCCAGTGCATTAGTGCACATATCCTCGAAGAATATGTTTGGGTTAAGTTATTGCACTAATCTAAATGAAAATGAGATAATTTATTTCCATTTTTACATCTTCCGTATCATGTTTACAGTATAATAAGCTTAGGGCGCAAATAATTATTTTCTAACAGGCGTAACTGCTTGAACGTTTAACGATTGTAGAAAATAAAGCATAAATCTAAACAAAGGCTAAGGAAATGAAAACATTAAAGTTCCGGCAGTTTATGGAAGGTAATTTATGTAACCATCGATCTTGTCGTTTTCATTTATGCTTATAATACCTAAAAGAATAAAGCACTGGTATAAATGAAATAGTTTTAAGACATCCGCCATTAAAAGTATACCTGTTTTTTCCCTGGGTAATGAGTCTAATGACACTAATGCGTATTTACCGGAAATTTTTAATGAAAAACATTCTGCATTTTTATTATCAATAAAAGATGATGATAAATAGATGTCTATCGGTCACAGCATCCATTTACCATCAGGTGGACCACGGGCATAAAGTCTGCCTGGTGGTAGGTGGATGCTGTGGCCCGTAGACATCTACATCTATCCTCGATTACGAATCAATTTATTCAACGCAATGCAGACGAGTTGTCTCCCGTGAAGACTAAGATGGAGTGCCTCGTTTCCATTAAAAGGGGTCTGTGGTTCTCTACATTCACTATACGAAACACAGTAGCATTAAACTACTATTTAACGCTGGTATTCTGTAAGAGCGTGGTCCTTCCCCGGTCGAGTCGATCCAATCGTGTTACAACTATACTACTAATATAACTGCAGCATGGCTCTACCACGTATAAAAGCTACTGTTAAGTGTTTAAATATTAACGCATTAAGATTTAAATATTTTGATTGCTGAATCTAAACAACTGTCTTAAATTACGTGTTTTGTTACCAATGTTTTATTGTGAAGTAGGAGCGAGGGGCTTGTTGTAACAGGGGTAAGTAGTAACAGGCTCTTTTCACTAGGATCTTAAACGCTATTAACGTATTTCTTTGACTAGATTTGACCTATAAACCGCTCCGCATCATGTTACCATAGCCAGTGTCCCACCGGGCGGCGCAGTGAGCGGAAGTGTGCACGCGCTTCATTTCTGCCAGGTAATATAAAATTGTACTGTCCTAAAATTTCGGTTTGCGTTTTTAATATCGACTAATTTCAAATTTTCTATATCTTATTTCCATTCAAATTGATCTATCTCTGATAATGTGTAACAGTTTTTATGATTGCTAAATTGTTGAAATAGTTATCCTGATAAATGTTAAACATCATACCATAGGGTTAGTTGTAACGAAATTCCGGGGCTTGTTGTAACGTGTTACAACATGCCCCAAGTTATGATGTAGATACCTACTTTTTTCCTTTGTTTTAGAATGAGGGTGTATTAAAGAAAGTCAGAGCGGTCAACACAAATCCAAGAAGTGTATGAGTAAGCGGCAGCTGAAGTTTTAAAAAAAATGCAGTCTCACGTCTCTCTTTATAGATACATAAAGAAAAAGAAGAATAATGAAAGTCTACAAAAAACTTTTTCGCCATCGAAGATTACACCTTTACCAAAGGCGCTACCAAGAAAAACTAATACAAATAGCAAACGCAAAAGAAAATCTACAGTATTGACGGACACTCCTGAAAAGGAAGCTTTACAAAAGGAATGTGAGGAAAAAACGAAGAAAAAACAGAAAAAAGATGATAAAATTAAAGGAAAAGGGAAAGGAAAGGGGAAGGGGAAAGGAAAAGCCAAAGGTAAATCAACAAATAATAAAACCGGAGTGGGCAGAGCTAAAAAGAAGATTTTGTGTTCAGATTCAGAATCCGAATGAGAAGAGTGGTATTGTCTGGTATGTGGTGAAGCTTACACAGGTACAAATAAAGAAGATTGGATAGAGTGTATCATTTGTAAGATGTAGGCACATGTAGGATGTGTTACAGGAGACATTATATCTTTTATGTGTATTAATTGTAGCTCAGATGAAGACTGAATTTAATTATAATGAAACCCACAAAAAGTTGATTCGTACATTATAATCTTTTGTTCGATAGCTATTAAGAACAAATAATTACGAAGCATACCTTAGATATAAATAATTTAATTGCTTACTGTGATTTAAAAGTGCCGTGATGATTATAAGAGGTGTTTAACTAAATAAAACGGTTAATTACTTAATTTTTAAGTGTTGAGTACTAAAAAAGTGTATTTGAGTTGATTTTTGATAAGAATTACATATTACCTAAGAAAGATGTCAATTTTGTTAAAAATAAACAAAGAATAAATGATTAGAGGTATAATTGTCGTTTTTTTTTGTCGTTACTACTTGCCCCGGTAGACGTTACAACTTGCCCCAAGCACGAGGTAAGTTGTAACACCGCACTTCTTCTAGAAAATAATTGATTGTAAAATAATGACCAATAGTTATGGTATTATTTTTACTTGATTTGGTAGAGGAAGAGTTACAATATCCATCCATCTTTATTTAGTAAAAATTTAATCAATAGATCTCAAGATATATTAGTTTTAATGAAAACTGTTACAACAAGCCCCTCGCTCCCCTAATAGAGATCATTAGCTTCGATAGACAAGATCATGAAGTAAATGAGAGTTGCGCGATTTGCTATGAGATGGGTGACCGCTTTATCAGCTTTAACGGCGCCTGGAAGTCGCGTCCAGACTGTGTTCGCCACCGGTTACATTCGCCGGTAGTCGGCTTCCGCCTGGAAGAGAGGAGTACAGTGCGTCGCTTCGCAGTGGGGTGTACGGGGTGTACGTGCTGTGGGGCGAACTTGGCTTGCGTCGAGCTTCGAGAACGCCTTGACACCTCCTGAGATGGTATATCCCTAACGCTGCATATCATCTAACATGCTGGGAAGCGAGCTCCGGAGACCCCGCGTGCAGCTAACGAGAGAGCGCATGCCTGTTGGCAACATCGGCTCCGCGTCGAGATCCATCTCCGTGGGACCTGGAAGTCGCTGACCCTTCGGCAAAACCCTTCCAAGAGGCACGAGATACACCAGGAATGCCTAGGTACTAGGCCATCAACTACAACTAGGGTGGAGCATCTGAGGCCCGGAGTGCTGCTACTCAGGAACGCACACCGGAATTGGCCCTACGTCGACACCCGTCCTCTACGAGACTCCGTGGGGCTTTGTGACTGCTGACCCTTCGGCAGATCCTTCCTAGGGGCGCGAAATGCGCCAAAATTAAGATAGCCAACAATGCCGTTCCTGAACGGCTCCCAGGACCGGCCCATAATAGTGGGCCGTGATGATTGCTAGGGTAATGGGTAACACCCTGAGGCCCGAGACCTGTTGCCTGTTGGGCAGAAAACCCACGCAGAAGACATCGTAACGGCAATAAAATTTATAGTTATATTTGTTAGATTAGATTAAAAATTTCAATTTCAATTCAAACTTTTGTTATGTTTAATTACTGATTACCCATCAGATCATTTATTTGCTCTTTGAAATATTAAAAAAAAAACGGGATCAATTATTAAATTTAATGGAAATATTTATCAATTGTTAATTTGAATTTTCTTGGCGTACTTTCCCTCTAGTTCCTTTTTTTAACCAAGTAAATTATTCACTGTAAATCCTTCACCGTTAGGCAGAATCAGCCTGAAATATATCGTTGGAAACCGGGATGTAGGTTTCCTAACGATGTTATCATTTACCGCTGACTACATGATAAGCTCGTTTGAATAATTTTTGGTTTCACCTTTTTAGTAGCAACTTTTGAATTGTTGCAATGATAATAACATTATTATACAAAATTAATTTATTCTTAAAAGCGAAAACATTACGTTAATCCAAAATAGCCCGACATCTTTATTTTAAATGCTGCAGTCACCATGCGTTAACAGTTACAGCCTGTCAATAGTCCACAGCAGGGAAAAAGCGCTCCCCATAAGTTGACTCGTGGGGAGGGGGTTATGAGCCAATTTTGCAACGCTCGCCAGGCGCTTTGGCAACTGCAGTTTTTTCTTTCACTTTTTTTAATTGTTATTAGGTAAGTAGAAGTAGAAGCTGCGGTTCATCACCGGGTTTGTTTCTTTCTGTCGCCTCTTACGACGTCCACTGAACACTATGGCCTAGTGGATTTTCCTACACTGTTAGTACACAATCATAATCAACATTCATCAAATAAGTTGTGTTCACAAAAATAATAACATATACTGGATATACATATACTGGACTAAATTTATTGTTTTGTTGCCGTTCGTAAAGTAGGGTAGATATGATGTGAATTTCGATAAATTTTAATCAATTTATTTACTTATTTCAAAATTTTTGTTTTTATTTTTTGTAAAATATCAGTGAGACAGGCTTCTACTCCGTTCACATGTTACACCCTATTTTTTCTAGGCGGTAAAAAGGGCTACCCGTATAAAACAATATCCTACAATGAGTCTTTTCTATAAGTGTAGTGAATTTACTTCTATTAACATCTATTACTTTGTTAGTAAATGTTGTGAGTTTTTTTATAACATTAGGGTGACAAATGAAGTAGTTCATTTGTGCTTAATGGTTACAGCTGGTCTGCCCATGGCCTATATTTCAACTTTAAAGAAAGAAAGCCACAGGTTCTTTATTACCATTTATTAACATAAAATACTTACTTATCCTTCAAAATAGAACCAACCCAGGCTGCCTACTAGGCAGTAAACAGACCAACCATTTCATCAAAGTCAAACTTTAAAACGTTTCTAACAAGTATTTTTTCCTCCTTCCAGATCTAAAAATGGCGAAAGTGAGCATCTTATTCATGCTGATCCTTATGGCGCTGGTGTGGCCTGGTCAGAGTGCTCCAAGATCGAGAAAAGCGCGTGAAGCTTCGACACCTTCTGAGGAATTACCAATTCGCCAAAGCAAACTTGAAGAAAAATATAAAGAAGACGTTACTACAAGCGCACCGGAACCAACGCATAGAAGAAACAAAGCATTGAATTTATTTGGCTACTTCCCTCCTTTCATGTCTTCTGGTCTCGACTACGCTGATGATGACGACGATGTCACTTTTGCAGTAAATGACGACAATTTTGACGATGAGGACTTATCGAGAACCATTCCTTCTACCCGCAGGCAGCAAAATAAGAAGAAAAATGGAAATGCAAACATGTATCAAAACGATAACATAAACTCTCTCCAATATGACAATTCACCTATCTTCTACATCAGGTTACCACCTACGCCGTACATGTTTGTTCCTGGATTAGGATATGTGTCGCAACCTCCTTCTCTTGGCCCGTCTATGTCACCGCTTATGCCTCAAGGTGTCCCACCACAAATGACTGATCCTTTTATTAATCTGCCCCTGGACTTCGTTTCAAATGGAAAGCCAACTGGCGTGTATCAATGGGGCGGTGCTTCGGGTTACCCTTCACAAATGGAGTCTGTCGATCCATTCGGGTATGGATCATCGCAACCAATAATGCCCCCAGCTCCGAGGCCAACCTACAACACCCCGATATATTCAAAGCCAAAACCGAAACCGGCACCAAATAATTCGAAGATAACAAACCTTAAGGGCTCGTTTGTTTTTAATGGCAAACCAGGTGATAATGTATATGTTCTGAGAGATACATACAACTCTTTATACTCTGATGCTCTTCAGAATTTCTACCCTTAAAACGTATATGGTGCTAAATAGGTTATAAATAACTGGCTCGTATCGAGCTTACACGTTTAGAAAATTGAATTTTTTAATGGATCATCATGGTACTGATTAATTCACTTTTTAATGCACTTATTTATTTGCCTCTACTTAGCAGCTGCTATTACATTATTTGCAAAAATATGTTTTAATTCCATTATCAACGAATGCATTTGTATCTAATTGCTTCGATGATAATAATTCATCGCGACTTCTGTTATCAATATACGATTTATAAAATTATAAGCCTTATATTTTTAGAGAGTATGAGATAATAACCAATCTTTGATGAAACTATCAGAGATTTTAACAATTTTTTTAAAACGCTAAATGCACAAGCACGCAATTTTTATGAGCCAAATATTTGTTTAAAAACTTGTTTAATTTCTGAGGTAAATTTCATTTGATAAGTCGCTTTTAATTTGAAAAAAAATGTTTTAGTTGTTCTTTTTCATAAGTCAAAGCGAAATTGTAAATAACTAGCGATGGTGTAAAAATTGGTTGTAGTGCTATTACCATAGTTTCCAAGTGACTTGTAAATAAAATTCATGTGTTTAGTGCGTTTTCCAATTAACTTAATATTTTTATTTAATTTAATAAATATCAGAACCTCTTGAACAATTTTGACAATCTACCAAAATTATATTTATGTAATGGCACAATATTTTACTCATTTAAGTCATTTCTAGGATGAAATTTGATATTTATACACTTTATTTTAAGATTTATTCAGATATATATTTACAATCATTGTATAATATGCTATTCATAGAGTTTATTTTTTATTCAGTTCTTTTAAAGCTTACATGTATAAGAAATTAATAAACTTTAATTGGTAGTGATACTTTACAATTTTTTGATTGCTTGATATTGATATGTAATGAAAATTTTCAGTTTTTTTGCTGCTTGGTGAATGGTGAAGCATATTAGTTTATTTAACTAATATTTAAAGAATATTTAATTTAAATTATTTTTATGTTATATATTTAGAGTTATGCACATGTTATAACTTTTATATAGTTAAGTACGAAGTACGTGCACATCTAAAACAATGTATTAATCCATCCATAAGCTGTAAGAAGTAGGTATTATGGAACAAAAAAAATCATTTAAGGCATTATTACTGTAGTTTATAATCAAACTCTGGAAAATCTTTGTTTAATTAGTAATATTCAATAATACTACGTTATAAAATAATCTTACGTTTTTAGCCTGTAAAACATTTTCTCATCACTTTTACTTAATTTACTTTTATAAAAAATGTACTAACTTAATAATTCATATGACAATTGTAGTATTGTATAATTACTAATACAAAATAAGATATAATGAGTTAACTGCGACACTTTCCAGTTCATGAAAACATGATTGTAAGAAATGTTGAATTTCGTTTTCGTAAAACGCTTGAAAAATTTCAGTTTCGATAGTTATTAATAAAATTATATTATTGTATAATTTATTTATAACCGCTATTTTGTATACTCGTATCTTACGAGGATGTCTTGATCCAGTTTTTACATACCTATCATTAAACTGAATGGCAATAAAATTTAGTAGGTAATATATTTTCAAAGTTAGCGTATCATCGTCGATTTATTGTATCTATTTATCTACTGCAAGAAAATATACTTATTGCATTGAAATATAATGGTGTTTTACTGCAACTATGTGATATCACACTACTTTTAGGTAAATGCATACCTACTAATAATTTTTATAAGTTATATTATTCAATATTTACCGTCATTATCTAATAAACCTAGATAAGGATATATTTTGTTCTCGTCGAAGAACTAAATAAAGGTGCTTATTTATTTAACTGTAATAATTTTTATTCTTATGAATGATGAAGTTAGATAAAATTTTATTATACTTTTCGAACTATTATTGGTGGACAGGTACCATTATGGTTCTAAAAATATATATTTAATTAACAACCATTACAAGCAGAGAACATTCAAAATATCTACATTTAATTGTATGAATATACAAGATAACATTTTTCCACTTTTAATATTGTATAGTATTCATTAATATTTGCAGTGATTAAAAATATTATATATAAAGGTTTTATTGATTTACTTATACATTCTCTTCAAAATTTTACTATGATATCTAATATAAAAGAACCTACGTCCACCACAATAAGCGAAATATTTATGGTAATTGATAAGCGGATGGATTCCTAGTAATAAGTCTGTAGATCCACGTAATTACAATATAGACTGGTATTTTAGAGTTAAGATACTAATATAATATGACGATTCTTAATGAAATAGATACATTAATGTAACGCCCTAAATGAGAGTGAGAAATAAAAACATTTTTCTACATTTTACTTTTTATTTTTTCCTAAAACAAATTTTGTCACTAGCCAATTTAATTTTTTGTTCGCCGAATCCAATAACGGAAATAGGCTATTTCCAATAATAACCGATTTATTATATCATCATTGCAGAACCAGACGCCACTTAATCTTCCTCCCATCCTAGTGGTCAAGCTGGTTTTTAGAGTATAAATAAGCGTAGCTTGCCTATAAATACTCTAAGATCTGGTTATTTTTGAGGTGGTAATATTTTTTTAGTAAGTACATGTGCATACAGCATTTTTTTTTAGTATGTACACTAAAATAAATGTGCGACAGATGCCACAATTTATCTTATAATACATATCAGTTACCCCCTTCCGTCACGTTGATGTCACATCATGTGGCTAATTTACTGAAAAACGGTTATGAAGACCTCGTACTCTCCAAAATATGCTCCAAAAGATGGCGGTATAGTCAAATTAAAAATCCCAGATAGCTGACGTGATAACGAACGTAAGAAAGAACGTCAAAGGTGCGAAAATCAAGGTATTTTTTATAGAATAAGGGTGACAAAGTAAGGCTCACAGTCCACCCGATGTAGTGGATCCTGTGGCCTATAAACATCTACTACGATTAAGAATTAAAATATAGATGCATCGTCACCCCTAAGAACTTCAATAGCATGCCTTGTTAACGGTATGAGGGGCCTAAGGTAAAGTCTAAAAACAAAATAGCATTTTGCGCTAGTATTCCGTGAAAGTAGTATTATGCACTCACAATCTCAGGTGTCCCGGAAACAATGCTGCCACACTCGATCTTTAGCTTCATCAGTTGGCTCTTTCCGGCAGACAGATCTCTGAAAAAGACTTTGGAGCCCTGGTTACGCTCCATCGCTTCTTCAATACGAGCTGTAACTTACGTAAACCACGCCGCACGTATTTGGAGGTCTGTCGGTTCAGTTGCCTGTATGCTGACAAATCTGCTGAAGACTGCAGCTTCATTTCCCGTCTAAGAGCCACGAGATTAAGAGTGTGATCGGAGAGTTTATGTGTCTTTCTGCGGCGGGTCTTGTAGAACTTAACTTCTACTGCATGGATAGTTTCCACGCGTTTGTCGTTTATTGAAGTTATTGAAAATCCTACTGTATTGCAGTCTCTAGACACTGATAACAGTTTTGTAATTCGAGCTGAAAGTTTTCGGGATCTTGGATTAGTGCACGAGGGGGGCGGAGCATTGGCTTCATTAGACGAGACCTCTCCAACTTAACGTTTAGTTTCAGTGTGCCTCTAACCATTCGGTGATCGCTGCCGGTTTTCACCCTTGCGTGATACTGCGTCTTCACTGAAAAGTTGGCATCTGGTCGTCATGATGAAGTCAAACTCATTTTTCGTCGAACCGTCGAGGTTCGATTAGGTTCCCTTCCTGTGAGGCCTCTTCTGGAAGAAAGAGTTCATCATAAACAGTTCCTCCTTCTCCATGAAGTCGGCCAGCTGCTGTGCCCTTGTGTTTTTTTTTATAGGAGAGGGAGCAAATGAGCATACGGCTAACCTGATGGTAAGTTATTACCGCCACCCATGAATAGCTGCAACACCAGGGGAATTGTAGATGCGTTGCCGGCCTTTTAAAAAGGAATAGGCTCTTTTCTTGAAGGTACCTAAGTCGTATCGGTCCGGAAAAATCTCTAGTAGTAGTTGATTCTACAAGGAAGTTGTGCGAGAAAGAAAACTTCTTTTAAATCGCTTAGTGGTGGACCGCCAGTCATCCAGATGGTATGGATGGTATTACGGGTTTTGTCGCGATGTGCTATGGTGAAACTGTGCGGCTGGAGTTAGTCCGAACAACTCCTCAGAGCACTCCCCGAGGTAGATTAGATGCGATAAAATACGCAAAGAGATGCAACAACTCTTCGCAGTGCCGGTGAGTCAAGCCGATCGGAAAGAGCTCGGTCGCCGACGATTCGAACTGCTCTGCACTGGATGCGATCAAATGGAAGGAGCCCCGGCCCAGAGACAGGAACAGTATTCCATGTGCGGCCGAACCTGCGCCTGCCTTGTAAATTTGCAGGCGGTGAGCCAGCATGAAATACTGTCCCGCTCTGCTGAGCACGCCAAGCTATTTAGAGGCCAATCTGACCTTCTCTTCAAAGTGACCACGAAACTGCACGTCACTCGATATGTCGACGCCGAGGGTTCAATACTGGCTGAGGCAACAAGGGGAGTGCCTTGAAACTGAGAAGATACGACAAAGGGGTTGTTTTTAGCGGTAAGCGCGCAAACTTGTATCTTCTGCTGATTAAACTGGACTAGATTTAGTCGCCCCCAGTCAGAGATTTTGTACAACAAATTCTCGACTTCACACACGTGTTTGTCTCGGTACTCGGCGACGTTTTCCGAGAAATATTGGCACGGCTGGTGTATAAAGCATCACCAGTGCCGTCGTCTGCATAGCAATGAATGCTACCGACTTGCAATATGTCATTGATATGCAGAAGAAACAGCGTTGGTGATAGCACGCAGCCCTGTGGATCACCATCGTTAATGGGCTTGTAATTGGAGCATGCACCGTCTACTAAGACCTTGATGCTCTGATCAGCAAGAAAACTGGTGATCCAATTGCACAATTTCTCCGGGAGCCCATAGGAAGGAAGCTTCGCTTTGTGCCAAAACCAATCGAAGGCCTTCGCTATGTTCAAACTAACGGCCAAGGCCCTTGGACTCCACTGCCTCCGCCCATTTACGAGTTAGGTAACCTAGAAGATCACCAGCCGAGCGACCGCGACGGAAATCATACTGGCGATGACTAATCAGCTGGTGATCCTCAAGGCACTGTATAGGCTGGCTGTTAATAATAGATTCCATTATTTTAGGAAACAAGGAGGTAATGACGATAAGCCTATGGTTGGACGGATCAGAGCGGTTATCTTTTTCAGAGATCGGATGCACGAACGCTGTCTTCCATGATTTCGGGACTACGCCTAGGAACTAGAAGTACCGAAAAAGACGTGTTAAGACCTGTGCCAACTCCGGTGCACACGTCTTCAGCACAATAGGAAGGACGCTATCAGGCCCACTAAACTTGTTGATATCCACGGAGAGGAGTGCTCTGCGCACAGAGCGTTGCGTAAACAGCACATCCTGCATGGAGCACTCACACTGCTGGAGGTCGGCTGGCTGTGTATGTCCCCCGTCATCAAGAGTCGAGTTGGACAAAGAGAGAGCTCAGTAGGGTTTGTCCTTTGCGGCATGAACCATGGGAGTTCCGTTGTCCTGTTCCGAATTTCCCTACTTTCAACTTTCTCTTGTGCCTAGTTTTGGGCAGAAGTTTCCTATCAACATCCTTTAGTGGGGTTTGGAGGAATGCATGGTTCTAGAGATATCCTCATACATTACCTCCACATTCTAATCGGGATGTGCCGAGGTTGGTGCGAAAACCAGCCCGTATACCGTTTGGTGATTCTGAGCATCAGGTAAGCAATTCTCGTCGACACATTCCCAACACCAAGGTTGTTGACTTGTGGATAATAAATCCGACACCTCCTTGGGACAGATGTTCGACCACCCGGTGATAGAACAAGTTGCCGAATTCGAGGATTACCGTTTCCTCCCCCTCTTTTTGGATCTCGGATAATCCTATAATATGCCAGCGCAACACGTCTACTTTATCTACCAGCTCCGGAATCTTCTCGTCAATCCTCAGGGTGCGTGCGTTATATGTTGCCAGGTCGAGTCGTCGTAGGTAGCAACCGAACCTCCACCGGAGAATCTTAGCACCCCCTGCCCCGCCGTTACCATGATCACCACCGTATCCAAGAATAGCGGGGCTGCCGGGGACTGGGGGCCGTTTGTTTGTGTCGTTACTCATTGGGGGATGTTTGCCATAGTTAACACGCTTGGCGAGCGGCATAATTAATTAGATTAAAATTGGGTAAACGAAACTAAAGATACTTTAAAAGTAAAAGAATTAAAAAGGATAAAAATGTGTAAAAATTTAAAGAACACAGCACTGAAGCATTGTTTTGTGCAGAGACGGATTAAATGCCGTCACCGCCCTAAGTTTGTTCAACATCGGCGCGCCGCCGTCTCTATTATAAATTACAACTGTTTATTTTATACATTAAACTATATTATTATCCCGTGTAGTGGCGGTGTAAAAATATTCTTCGCGTCGTAATAGGCGACAGAGGGAAAACCAGGCAAAGCAGCGTCTTCCTGATAACAAATCAAAATTAGGGTTATGTTCGGGAGTGAACTTTTATACTCTTTAATGGATGGATGGATTGAAACTATATTATGCAATCAAAACATAACTTGTAAAAAAAACAAGTCCGTCAACTCAGTTCTTCTACCGTAAAAAGTGGAGAGATCTATGTAATACCAAGTCGGTTAATTTATTCAGTCCCTACTGAAGAGTCCTTCTGTTTTAAGTTATTACATAATGGGTGCGTTTGGCAGAAAAAAGCGCTAGCAAGTGCTTACAAGTGCTAAAATAGTTTTCGGCCAGGACACGATTGCTACTTCAGTAGCGCTGACACAATCCGCCATTTTGCTTATTTAATTTGTTTGTTTTGAAGTAGAAATTATAAGTTGCTTTGTGCAATATTAGTTTTAAGTAATATAATGACATGAATAGATATACATGTTATTAAAAATCATGATTGGTAAGTTTTTAATATGAATACTTTACAAACATATATTTAAACTAGGTTAGGTTCCCTGGTTAAAACTAACATCGTGTCCTGGAGGAAAATAGCTACTTACGATTTGAGAGCGCTTACCGCTTACGATCGCCATTTGCTTACAAGCGCTTGCTAGCGCTTTTTTCTGCCAAACGCACCCAATTAGATAACCTAACAACATTTTATAGTGACCATATCAATGTTAAAAATCTTATATGTTTCAAATAAATAGATTGACTTGACCATCGCAAGAAAACACAGCCCCCAGATAACCGAAATATCTCTTATTTCTTTATAAATAAAATTTTAATTTAAAAATAAATGGTTTATTTTATTTTATATCAATTGTAACATTTTTTCTTAACATTAAAAGAAATAAAATGATTGCCAGCACCATTGAGTTATAATGTACTACGTACTAGAGAAGCTATTCCAAACAAAAATTGTGCACTACTCGTATGTCTTCGCGCATGCGCGGTAATAGTAGAGTCGCGCATGCGCAGTTGGTATAAACGCGCATTGCGCTTGCGCGGTCAGTTTTTGTTATTATAGATTATACGTAAGTAGAATGGTCAGTATGTAATAATTGTTTATTTATATTGTATTGTTAATTATATCGAGTACAATTTTTTAAATTGTTTTTTATTTTGTATATGTGCTAATTTAATATAATATTACATAATATTATGTCAGAATTACATTTTAATGATATTTTTATCTGAATATTTTAAAAGGTATCTATGTCAAATATAAAAAAACGTACTAAATGTATGTTTAACAAGACTTATTAACATAAAATTTAAATTACAAATATATTTATTTAAATTAGAATCATAAATGTTGTAAATAATCGTTCATAAATGCTGGGCACGCGAGAGTTAAAAATGGACGAATTTATTCCACTTTGACTTTGATGTGGAAACTTAAAAATAAAATAAAAGAATAATAAGCGGATTTAAACATGGAAATTTTTGCCAAATCATAATAACTTATATATGTTTCTATAAAAAAAATGTGTATAATAATATATTCGTCCTATACTTAAGTACCCACGGAAATGTCGCATCTGAACATATTAATTTCATAATCTATATTCAGTGACACGAGATGGCGTCTTAGGAATAATTTGTTTTATTATTAATTTATAATACTTTTTTATTGAATTGAAGTATCTTATTAACCGATGAAAAGTAATTCCTTGGTTTTTACTGACATTTCTTGAATTATTTGTGCAATATCTAAGTACACAAGACGGCATATTTTTATCAAGAGATTTTTTTTAAATCAACACAACACGTGACAACTCTACAAGCGCCTAGCGAGTGACTGATTAAAGTGCAGTGCATGAACCGCAGTTGAGTGGAACAGAGTAGCTGAATGCGGTGTCTCCTCTAGTACGTAGTACATAATAGCTCAATGGCCAGCACCTATGATGTTTAGTAAGGCGTTGATTACATCTTCAGCTATGGAGTGTAGAGGTAAGGAGTACAGACTCTGTATAAAAAAGTGTCCGTAGGAAAGCGCTAAATAAGGGTGGCGCCACTGTAGCTATAGTCTAAATTTAAAATAACATTATATAATTTTTTTATTGCACAGACTTTCACCATAATTCTTTTTACAATAATTATTTTATTGCTTTCAAAATTTTTATTTTCAATATCACTCTCAATGTATTTTGCGGCGATTTATCATACCCTGTAGATACTCGAGCGCTGTTGTGGAGAGTTTTTGAACTGTTATTTACTGCTTACAGATGGACACTTTTTCAATAATTCTCCTATGGGAGATTGTCCTCCTTACCTCTATACTCCACGCCTTCAGCACAAAATACATCACAGAACGCATCGCAGCAACGCAACGCACGCACGCTGTTTGTGTGCCTTATTAATAAAATAAAATAAAATAATATATACCCCTAAAGAATACTTAGAGACCTTCAGCTTTTCAAGGTACGGTGCTAGCGCCTATCTCTATGAATGTGTATAAGTGTCGCCAGGTCCAGTAGGTCAAATATTGGGACAGGAGGTAAAACTAATCGAGAATTTAGTTTCTAATAAAATAAAAAATATAAAACAGATTTTTTGGCTACAACAAAATTGAGTTATACTTAAGTCTTTTTGACATAATGCACAATGTGATGATTGCTATTTATTTAAAAAATGTGCAATGTGCTTTATAATTATTTTTTGGGACTGAGATAATTAATGAACGAATGATTTATATTTGTTTGTATAGGGAAAACTGCATAGGCATCTATGTGCGTTTTTCTTTTTCGGCAAAACTTGTTGAAAGATTGCTTACCGTTGCAGATTCTGAATTTTTTGAATGACTCATTTTAATGTTATTCTAAAAAAAGTAATAAATCTTATGAACTTAGAACGCTTGCACTTCAAAAACCCCTCAAAAACGGCAACATACAATAAAAAAGCACACATTCGCACATAATCAAATTGTAACCTCAAACACCCAGATAAAACCCTTTCATTTCATTTATTATTTATTGAAAACAACAGTGCCTACAGCCGCTTGAAGAAATTGACTAAATAACTAACCCGAAAGACCTTTGCATTTTACTAAATTAATGTACTTAACTAAACCCCAGCATGTAAGGCATGTAAGTTAGGTACTGTACTAATTACTACTAAAAGAATTAAATAATAAATAATGGTCAAATTGACGATGACGATGCACAGAGTGACTGAGCGAGTGAAATCACTCGGTGAAAGAAAAAACGAAACGTGAATGATATCTTTATTTCGCTAACACAATACATGTAAAATTTAAAACTTTGATGTTAACTATTCAGTCCAAGTTTGGTGAGAAAATATGAAATGTCAAAGTTAAAACATTTAAATGTAGGAACAGCCACAGTAACAGCTTACAGATGTTATCATTTTGCTGTGATAACTATCGATCGAAGTAATAAGGACGTCCTTTGAACGTACAAATCACGTGTCACCAAACGCTTGAAAATCAGGAAATCTCGCAGAGATCGGGACACCTGGCAACACTATTGTGTATAATCTATGCTAGTGCGTGTAATTTCCAGTTGAGTTTATATTGCTTTTACTTTCGATTATTGAGTTAATAGTTATGTTTTGTTAAGTTAATTTTTACTATTTGTGGAGTTTGTTTATTGAAAATGACCGAAAACATTGAGCGAGGGGAGGGGGAGGTTCGCCTTCAAGGTTACATTTAGCGAGATCCACAAAATGGCGCAATAAATATTACATAATTTAATTCCTTTTTCTTAATTATAACACTCTTTATTTAATTGTTTACTATAGTACAGGAATCCTAATTTACTTTAATTTAGTATTCATGAATATGACGGTATTGTACCACACATATAAAATAGAATTATTCTACTTATTTTTAGCGATAATACTGGCAGCACTTGTTATGGTCTATTTATGAATATGATATATACAAAGGTATTGTATATTGTTTTTGGTTATATATTTTGGATAAAATTGGTTTAAAACAACTAAATTCTGCCTAAGTGGACTTTATGAAACAGAAATGAATACGAATTAAAAGTCCCAGAATAATGATTTCTTATATGTACATATTTACGAGGATACTACACATTGAATAGAACTATTTTCACGGATTTTATCGCGTTTAATTTACTTAGTTTTCATTCCCAACGTTAACTCCCATAGCTTTCTAGAAAATTCTTTATTGGAACTTTCGACATTCTACTCGAAAATTCTAGACGTTTTCAGGAGGAAAGGTATATAAGACTATTATTGACTGACGGGGCAAACAGTTCCGTTTGCGCGCCGCCCCCGAGCGGTCGTGCACACAGTTCTTTCGCGCCTCCGACCTTTCGGTAGCGCAGCCGCTTGCCCGCGCGCCCCGCTCTCCCCGGCTAACACCGGCCGAGCAGACGCCGTTGGTGAGTCACTTTGTTTTCGCATCGTTCCTGCCCCCTTGCTCCGGCGGGGAGGCTTGAACGCGCTTTGCTTGTTTTGTTTTATTTGTTAATTTTTCTGTTATTGTTATTATTTTTGTTATACTGTTATTTGTTGTGTATACTATCCTTAGAAGATCGTCTCTTGCTCTTCTTAGAGCAAGCCCTTGTTCTTTTCAGAACATAGGGACCCCAGCTTCTGGGATAGAACGTCAGTCCTCCCCATCTGCCCCTAAGGCCCTGTTCTCAGAACAGGGACCTCCAGTGTTCTTAGAATAAAAACGTCATCCCCCCTGTCCAGATCAACATGTCGTCCATGGATGCTAGCCAAATTTTGGCTCTTTTTCAACAATTTTTAAGAACCCAAGGCGTAGCCCTTGATAGCTTCTCAATTGAGCTTACCCCCTGTGCCCCTAAGGCATGTGTACCCCCGCCCGCCGTCGCTGCTTTCCTCGCGACCCAAGCGGCTGCCCCGCAGTCCGACTCGCCCGCGTCCCCCGACTCCGATATGGAGCACTCGGACACCACGTCCGTTACCTCATCCTCCCGGAAGAGGACCGCCCTCAGCTCCACCGGCTCCTCGGATTCTTCCGACTCTGAAGGAACCATAACCGACTCCCAAGCCGAATTCACGTTAGTGAAATCAAAGCGCGGCCCGAAACGCGCTGCCACTTCTCGCACTCCCCCCGCCTCAGCGGCCGCCGCCGCCCGCACTCCCTCCGCCGCTGCCTCTACCTCCGCAGCTCCCATCGTTGCCCCTACTTCCGCAGCCCCAAACGCTGCCACCTCACAGTCGAAAGACAATACCGTCAAGCCAGCAACCCGCTGCGCTCCCGAACTGGCCAAAAACCAAGTCCCGCCCCCTGTCTTTCTCAGAGACAAGGCGAAATTTACTCAACTGTCCAAAACCCTCTACGATAAGGGTTTCAAATATGACCAAGCCACTAATGTCGGCGAGGCCATCAAAATTATTCCGGCGTCTATAGAAGACTTCCGTAACATAACCCGCCTATTCACGGCCGAGCGTGTGTCCTACCACACTTACGCCCTCGCCGAAGAAAGGAAAGTAAAGGCAGTCCTCCGCGGAGTTCCCTATGAACTCGCAAACGAAGACATTCTGGAAGACCTTAAATCCCAAGGCTTCCCTATTGAAGGTGTGCATAAAATGCACAGCAGCAGGGGCGAAAGGTTTAACCTCGCCCTCTTCGTTCTCACCAATGTGCCGGAGGCGAAGGCCATTTTCCGCGAGGTACGCACTGTGTGCGGCCTGTCGCGTGTTAAGGTCGAAGCCCCTCACCGGCGCGGTTACCCAGCGCAGTGCCACCGCTGCCAACTTTATGGATACGCGGCAGCCAACTGCTCAGCTCCACCCAGGTGCATTAAGTGCCTAGAACCCCATCACTCGAAAGAGTGCCCACGGCCCAAAAACGCCGAATCCCCACCCTCACGTGTCCTCTGTGGACAAACAGGCCATCCGGCCAATTATAGAGGTTGCCCTCGCGCCCCTCGCCCACCTACGAGCCGCAAAGCTCCACCACAGGTCAATGACCGAACTTTCCCGGCTCTTGTAAGCCGCAAGCCCAGCCAGGGCCAGCCCCTACCTCAGCCCCCTCAGGGCTCATCTCAGCCCACACAGGGCATCTATCAGCCCCCACAGGGCCCCTATCGGCCACCTCAGGGCCCTCCTCGGCCCCTTATGAGCCTTCCGCTCTCTCAGCCAGCGCCACTTCCAATAAACCCCTGGTTCCAAAAGGAATCAAATATCCCGCGGCCCTCCGCCGACCCAAAAAAACAGACAGACTCTGTAGTAGAGTCTCTAAACCTAGTGTACAACACACTCAATAGGATCAATTTAGACGAAATTCTTATTCTTGCGGGTAAACTGAGCACAGCTCAGTCCCCTCAGGGCCGTCTCCTTGCTCTTACTGAGCACATCAACCTTCTAAGGTCCTTGTAATTAAACTATGCCGGAGCCCTCTGCTCCTGCAATATCTCACGGTCGTATCAAACCAAAGGGTTTGTCGCTTGTTTCATTCAATATCCGCGGTCTGCGAAATAACCTCCCAGAGCTTAGGCTTTTTCTACGAGATCGCGAAGCCGATCTCCTACTCCTACAGGAGACCCATCTCAGCCCCAAGGTCTCTAAAGGCCTTACTATTAAAAATTATTCACTCATACGTAACGATAGACCCGACCGCAAAGGCGGCGGCACTGCCATCTATCACAAAAAGTCCCTTCATTGCTCCCACATATCTACTCCTTCGCTTACCAGTATGGAAGCCACTATCACTAGACTAGCCATGACTGGACACCAGTCAATCATTATAGCCTCTTGCTATATCCCTAGCGGAACCCTCCCTGTCAAGAGTGACTTCGAAGCCATCCTTGCATTAGGCGACTCAGTCATTATGTTTGGAGACTTTAACTCCAAGCATACTGAATGGGCCTGCCGCACTACTACAAGTAGTGGCAGGGTGCTGCTCAATATCACTCAGTCTCTCGACCTGACTGTCTATAGCCCCCTCACTGCCACCCACTATCCCGACATTGTTACCTATGCTCCTGATGTGCTAGACTTTGCTCTAGTTAAAGGAGTTTCCCTTAACCTTAGAGCAATCGAGCCTCTCGACGATCTAGGATCCGACCACCGTCCTGTATCCCTCCTTCTTGGCCATCAGCCATCTCCAACTCCCACTTCCAAAACCTACACCGACTGGAAGGGCTTCAAGAAGTCTCTAGCCTCGGCTATAGACTCTCCGGACCCTCCCATAACCCTTTCTTCCGACGCCCTCGACAGTGCGGGGAAAATAGACACCGCGGTCGAAAATCTCACCTCACTTATAACATCCTCTCTTAAAGAGAATGAAAAAGTTGTCCCGGTTGCTAAAACTAGTCTTCCCCTAGATATTAGCAACCTGTTAAAAGCCAAAAAAGCTGCCCTCCGTAGAGCTGCACGCTATCCCACTCCCGAATATAGACTCGCAGCCCACCGCCTTCAACGCAAACTGCGTTACCGCCTCCAAGACTACAGAGACCACGAAAAAGGCAATCTCATGGAGAAAATCTCTCCCTCTCACACAGCGTACTACCGGATGGCGAGAGCCCTCCGGATAGACGCTATAACCCATACTCCCCCTCTGTCTCGTCCCGACGGCTCCATTGCCTTCGAAGACGAAGAAAAGGCTGAGTGCTTCGCGGACAGCGTTGCCGCTCAATGCTCTCCTAGCTCACAACCCACTGACCCCCTACATATTCAACTAGTGGAGGACGAGGTCCGACGCAGGAACTCGCCCCCTACCGCCTCTGACCCTATCACTGTGTCCAAAGATGAGATTTCATCTACCATCAAAGGACTTAAGCCCAAAAAAGCACCGGGTGCGGATGGTATCTCCAACCAAGCCCTCAAACACTTCCCGGAGCAGGTAATCGCCTTACTGGCCATTATCTTTAACGCCTGCTTCGAATTCAGTTACTTTCCCACCTCTTGGAAAGAGGCAACTGTCATTGGCATTCCCAAGCCAGGCAAACCTCTCCACCTCCCCTCCAATCACCGTCCCATCAGCCTCCTCAAGGCCATGGGCAAACTTTTCGAACGAGTCATTCTCGTGCGCTTGAGGCGCCATTTGTTTCCCACAGACGGCGACCCTCTTGTCATCCCACAACAATTCGGGTTTCGAGCCAAACACTCGTGCCCCCAACAAGTTCACCGCATAGTAGAATACATCCTCAGCGGTTTTTACCCTCGCCGTCAAAAAACCATCGCGGTCTTCTTTGACATTGCCAAGGCATTCGACAAAGTCTGGCACGAGGGCCTCATCTACAAACTGTACGACTTAGGCCTCCCAGACCGTCTCGTTCGCCTTGTAGCCTCCTATCTGAAGGATCGTACCTTTCGTTTTAGACACGAAGGCACGCTATCCTCTACCCGTCAAATAAAAGCCGGTGTTCCTCAAGGCTCTGTGCTTGCTCCCCTCCTATACATACTATTCACCAACGACATCCCTATCCCGTCGAATGGTGTCAAACTAGCCCTCTTTGCAGATGACACAGCCCTTTACTCCAAAGGCAACTCACTACCACAGATTCGGAACAAGATTCAAAAGTCAGTAAGCGACTTAGGAGCTTGGTTCCAAAAATGGCGTATCGACGTAAACCCGGAGAAAAGCTCCGCCGTTTGCTTCGAATATAAACGACGCCGTCTCACCACCACTCCGCCAATCAGGATGTTAGGAACCCTTGTCCCATGGCAAACTAAAGCCAAGTACCTAGGCGTCACCCTTGATGCAAGGCTCACTTTCGAGCCCCATATCAAGAAAGTTACTCGCACCGCACGTTTTTACATGGGTAGGCTCAACAGCATGTTGGGCAGACACAGTAAAATGTCCCTCCGCAACAAGCGAACCCTATATAAGGTCTGCATACGACCTGTCATGACCTACGCGGCCCCCATTTTCGCACATGCTAAGCCCAAAGCTATAAATGAACTTCAAATAGTTCAAAATCTATTCTGTCGTAGGGCCACTAACTCGCCCTATTATGTCCGTAATGCTGACCTACATCGAGACTTAGAGCACCCAACAATCCAACAGTTTCTTAAATCACTCTCTGAGAGATTCTTCAAAGCCTCAGAGTCCCACCCAAATCATCTCATTCGTGAGACAGCTGCCTATGCAGCCCCTATTCACACTCGCTATAGTGTGCGCAGACCGAGAAACTCTCTCTCGGACCCCCCCAACAAGCTTTCGGCTGACCTGAACTGCCTCCTGGCGGCTCAGGCCGAGCCTCCATAACACATCCATTAATCTGCCTTAGTTAGGCACTCTTCTAAGCGGCTTTTCGCTGCTTGCGCCCTCCTTTCTGCCAAGGAGGGTCGCGTTCGTATACGGCTTAGAGATCTCTAGTCAGATCGTTAAGCCATTTCCTAAAAGGCGGTGTTTAGTGGGTAAAAGTCTCCACATAACCACGTAGCCGGCTGCGTGGTATGCTATGAGCATTCACCGCCTCCCTCCCCCGCTTTCCGGAGGGTTGCCCATATTTACTTCGGGCGCAAAAAAAAAAAAAATGACGGGGCAGTATTGAATTGGTAATACAAGCGAAGACTTAGGAGCGAAATAAAGCGAATTAAAAGTGTTAAGTGTGATTAATTATTAGTGTGTTTTAAATTTTAATTGGTGTTCGGTAATCAATGTGTCAAAATTCAATCGGCAATTTTTATTGCCACGAACCCTAAGCTCATAACAATTGGTGTCAGAAGTGGGATAAAACCATGCCAATTTTACCCAAGGGTGACATGGACGGTATCCGTACCCGAAGTCAACGCCAGCAGGAGACGGACCAGAGACAATTTGGTGGTGCAACGCCGCAGACGTCGAGGAACGCAGATGCATTGTCAAGAAGACCTTATCCTCAAGAATGCAAGCATTGTACTAGGCAAGAGTGTAAGAAAGTGGTATCTGTGAGGATGCTCAGCAACTCAAACGTCCGGGTGACCATAATCGCCTAAAACTTTTTCCGGTTGAACGTTAGGGCGACTAGAGCGGCCTCTCTGACTTCTAAACTTTAAACGACTTTTGATCTATAGAATGTTACAAAAAGCTTTATGAATGTTATACTATATGGCTCTATATTAAAAAAACGCATCTATGGGTATAATAAAATAAAAATACATTTTTTTTATATTTTAAAGCTTTCTACTTATTTTAAATTGGACTACATACGTAATCCATACGACCATTTACGTTATTTTATAAGGCGCGGCCGCTGTGGGGTTTGTTTATATGTTGCTAATATAAACTAGTCTCGTTAGGAGTGCGTTGTGCTTGCCTGTTCAATTTTAAACCTAATTCATAACATTTAAGGGTTGACTTTAAAAAATAAACATATAACTAATCTCGTTGGGAGTGTGCTTGTCACATTTCGATTATCACTACGACGTTTATGAAATATTATGTACTCGATTATCATATCGGTAAAGTTCTCGATTATTATTTATAATATTATTTTAAATGATTATAATGGAAAAAAGCATTATATATCACAATAAAAATACTTACATATGGAATGTAACTCCAAAAAACGGCATTTTTTAAAGAGCACCTACAACGACGGAAGCGATTTTTGTAATGACGAAATCGATTCCGTAAACAATTTTTATAAACGCACAAGATTTTTAAATCCAATACTGGCGCAAAGGGGAATTATCATGCGAGGCGAGTCCATTGGGTTTGATGGTCTAAGGCTATTACCGATTATCATCGATAGGTATAGGCATGTGGTGTGGAAGAGAAGACATGCTGTCAAACTCAAATCAGTTGCGATGAGGGCAGGAGGGTGAGGATGGATGATGATGATGTGGTTCTAAATTTCTGCCATTTCCTATGTTCTGGCTCTGTGAGCAAATAATAAAATAAATTTATTAATAATCAAATTTTATTGATTATTGTCCTTTAAACAAAACGAGCTACATATGAAACTTTATAATTTTTTTCTTGGTTCAAATGCCTTTGTTGCGTGATGTATAACCACGATCATCAAAATCTAGCCATTAGTTCATTTACCTACACATTTATACCTACACATTTTGTTCCATCCCCTTGGACGTGCCTCCTTATAGCCACCTCATCATCATTATCATCATCATTATAGCCCTTCGCAGGTCCACTGCTGAACATAGGCCTCCCCCAAGTAATGCCACAAAGCACGGTCCTGAGCCGCCTGCATCCATCGACTTCCTGCATATCTTACCAGGTCGTTACTCCATCTAGTGGGGGGTTGCCCTACACTACACCTGCCGGTACGAGGCTGCCACTCGAGAACCTTTCTTCCCCATTGGTTATCGGTTCTTCGAGCTATATGGCCGACCCATTGCCACTTCAACTTACTATTCCGTTGGGCTATGTCGGTCACTCTGGTTTTACTGCGAATATCCTCATTTCTGAGTCTATCACGCAGAGAAACTCCGAGCATAGCCCTCTCCATAGCTCGCTGAGCGTCCTTGAGCGTCCTCATACGGCCAGCAGTGAAGGACCACGTCTCAGATCCGTAAGTCATCACTGCCAATACGCACTGGTTGTACAATCTAGCTTTTAGAGATTGAGGTATACCTGACGAGAAGATATGTCGTAATTTCCCGAACGCTGCCCAGCCGAGTTGAATCCGTCGATTGACCTCTCGGTCGAAGTTGGACTTACCTAGTTGGACTATTTGTCCCAGGTAAACGTACTCGTCAACAACTTCGAGTATAGTACTCCCAACCACTACCGGCATAGGTGTGACATGGTCATTAAACATGATCTTTGTTTTGTCTTTGTATGTTCATCTTAAGACCTATCCGTTGGGAGGCACTATTGAGGTCATTGAGCATAGTGCTTAAGTCCTCCAGCGATTCTGCCATAAGGACTATATCGTCGGCAAATCGAGGGTGAGTGATGTACTCGCCATTGATGTTAATACCGTATCCTTTCCAGTCCATTAGCTTGAAAACGTCTTCCAATGCAGTGATGAAGAGTTTCGGGGATATAACGTCACCCTGTCTTACACCTCTCTGCAGTTGGATGGGTTTCGAGCTCTGGTTCTGTACTCGGATGGTCATCGTAGCCCTACTGTACAAACACTTCAGCACTTCGATATACCGACAGTCAACTTGGCACCGCTGAAGGGACTGTAGCACCACCCAAATTTCGACAGAATCAAAGGCTTTCTCATAGTTCACATACGCCAGGCAAAGTGGCAGATTGTACTCTTCAGTCGTATGTACAATTTGCTGCAGGGTATGTATGTGGTCTATGGTACTGAAGCCTTTTCGGAAACCGGCTTGTTCGGGAGGCTGGAAGTCGTCGAGTCTGCGTGCGAGACGATTCATAATGACTCTCGAAAACAGCACGTAGACGCGGTTCAGAAGGGAAATCGGTCTGTAGTTCTTCAAGAGAGCGTTGTTGCCTTTATTAAAGAACAAGACCACCGCACTTCTGCTCCACGCCACTGGAGTAGTGCCACCATGGAGGACGGAATTGAAGAGCTTCTGAAGGACTTCAAGTACCGGTGTTCCACCCGCTTTCAGAAGCTCCGCTGTAATTCCATCCTCGCCTGGGGCCCTGCCGTTTTCAAGGTGCTGGAGAGCCATTCTAATCTCGCTTAGACTTACGTCCGGGAGATCATCGGAATAGTGTCGGATAAGACTTGCTTTTGGATCATTACTCACACTTGCGTGTGGCTCCAACGATGATGTGTACAGCTGCCCATAGAACCTCTCAATCTCACTCAAAATCTCAGGTGTCCCGGAAACGATGCTGTCACACTCAGTCTTCAGCTTTGATAGTTGGCTCTTACTGGCAGACAGATCTCTGGCAAAGACTTTGGAGCCCTGGTTCCACTCGATCGCTTCTTTAATACGAGCAGTATTAAAGTTGCGTAAGTCTCGCCGCATGCATTTGGAGATCTGTCTGGAGATGAGTCTGTTCAGTTGCCTGTATGCTGTCAAATCTGTTGATGATTGCAGCCTCATCTCCCGTCTAACACTCCCTACTCCTACTCCCTCACTTTTATAGTCCGATGGAACGGTAATTCAAGACGACGGGAGAGAGATCAGGCGCAGTACCAATGGCTTTACGTGCGTCCATA